>CM053783.1:755189412-755759412 GCA_028749045.1 Cupressus sempervirens | reverse complement strand
TCATCCCTGACCTTGTGCTTGACAAGATGGATGGAGTCAAGAATGGGGACCTTGGTGAAGAGGGAAACCACATCAAAACTAGCAAGGATATCGTTATGTTCCAACTTAGTGTCCCGAATGAATTGGACAAAATGGTTGGGATCTTTGATGAAAGATTTTGACTTTCCTAGCAAAGGCGAGATGATCTTTGCAAGGTTGGAGGCCAACAAGTAAGTGCGAGAGCCAATGGTGTCAACAATGGGTCTCAACGGGATACCACTTTTGTGAATTTGTGGAACCCCATAGATGCACAGGGTCACCTCTTTAGAAGGAAACAATTTCTTCTTGGTTGACTCATCAAACAAGGACTTGGCTAGACTGGACTTGACTCTCTTAAGGATCACTGGGCAAGGGTTGCAAGAGAGGATCTTGTAGCTACTTGAATTTGAGAGTAAGTCAAGAACTTTGGACACGTAGTCCTGCCTATTCATCATGACGGTGACATTACCTTTGACATCTTTGGTAATAACAATGTCATTATTACAAAGCAAGTGGCTAAAGGCACGCATCTCGGATTTAGGAATGTTGTGCTTGGGGGGCTTAGCATGCCTCAGGGCAACCGCACAATCTTGCCTAATTTCTTTAGCGACATCTGAGGCGAGGCCACTAATGGAATTCTCAATCTCAATCAAAAATTTAACATGTGGGATGGTGTTAGGGGTGCATGCAAAATTAAGACCACATTTTAGAAAATTAAAGGACAACGGGTCAATGCTAGCACAAGACAAGTTTACCACCAGTTTATTCTCCCAATCATGAACCGATGAGATGGAAGGAGGAATACCAAGGGGGATAGACGAAATGGGGGGTTTTGTCTCATCGGTTCATGATTGGGAGAATAAACTGGTGGTAAACTTGTGTTGTGCTAGCATTGAGCCATTGTGCTTTAATTTTCTAAAACGTGGTCTTAATTTTGCATGCACCCTTAACACCATCCCACATTTTAAATTTCTGATTGAGATTGAGAATGCCATTAGTGGCCTCACCTCAGATGTCACTAAAGAAATTAGGCAAGATTGTGTGGTTGCCCTGAGGCATGCTAAACCCCCCAAGTACAACATTCCTAAATCTAAGATGGGTGCCTTCAGCCACTTGATTCGTAATAATGACATTGTTATTACCAAAGCTGACAAGGCTAATGCCATTGTCATTATGAATAGGCAAGACTACATGTCCAAAGTTCTTGACTTACTCTCGGATTTGAGCAGCTACAAGATCCTCTCTCACAACCCTTGCCTGGTGATCCTTAAGAGAGTCAAGTCCAATCTAGCCAAGTCCTCATTTGACGAGTCAACCAAGAAGAAATTGTTTCCTTCTAAAGAGGTGACCCCGCGCATCTATGAGGTTCCAAAAATTCACAAAAGTGGCATCTCGTTGAGACCATTATTGAAACCATTGGCTTTCCCACTTACTTGTTGGCCTCCCACCTTGCAAAGATCATCTCACCTTTGCTAGGAAAGTCATACCCTTTCATCGAAGATTCCAACCATTCTGTCCAATTCATTCAGGAAACTAAGTTGGAACATAATGATATCCTAGTTAGTTTTGATGTGGTTTCCTTCTTCACCAAGGTCCCCATTCCTGACTCCATCCATCTTGTCAAGCACAAGGTTGAGGATGAGATCATGGAGTTAGTGGAGCTTTGTTTAAGGTCTACCTTCTTCTCTTTCCAAAATGTCTTCTATGAGCAAGTCGATGGCATAGCCATGGGTTTGCCCCTCTCCCTGTTCATTGCCAACCTCTTCATGGAGCATTTTGAGGAGATGGCCATCCATTCCTTCCCCCTCAAACCCAAATGGTGGAAACATTACATTGATGACACTAATTTTTGTTGGCCACATGGGCATGCGAACCTTGAAAAAATTCACTCTCACATCAACAGTTTGGTTTCCAACATCTCCTTTACCAAAGAGCTCGAGTCAGACCATCAGTTGCATTTCCTAGATGTCCTTCTTATATGAAAGATTGATGGCACTTTCGATTGTAAGGTTCATTATAAGGCCACCCACACTGACTTGTACCTCCACGCATCCTCCCACCATCACCCAAGCCAGAAGGTTGGCATCCTTAAGATCCTTGCCCTTAAAGCTTTTAGAATCTGTGATGACAAAAACTTGAATGAAGAGCTCACCCATCTTCATCATGTTTTTATGTTAAATGGATACTTGCACAAGCAGATCTCTAAGGTGACCAACCAAGCTAGGTCCTTCTTTCTTTCTGTGTGTAGCCCCATTCCGGCCCTCAGCCCGCCTCCCCAATTTGTCACCCTTCCTTTTGTTGATGGCATCTCTCAAAAGCTGGCCAAGATCTTATCTAAAAAAGGTCTTCACATTGCTTTCAAACGCCTTTTGCGGTTAAGTAATCAAGTCACTCCCCTTAAAGACTCCAAAGACTCTTTCCTTGGCTCGAGAGTCTACAAGATTGTCTGCTCTTGCGGGGCACTGTACATAGAGGAAACGAGTCGCTCTTTTCGCACCAGAATCCATGAGCATGGTGCCAACATTAGACATGATAGGGTCCACAAATCGGCCCTTGCAGAGCACTCATCTTCCACTAAGCATCACATTTGTCTGGAGAACACCCAAATTCTTTCCAAGGAGGATAACTTCTTCAAAAGAAAGCTTATGGAAGGTATTGAAATCTACCATCATCCCATCAACCTTAATCGGGATGATGAGTGGTCCATTAGCTTGTCGTGGCAACCTCTTATGGGCTCGCTTAATAACCATCATCGCCCTTGATGCTTCTTGTGTTTTTCTACTCCCTTGGTGCATTTCTGGGTCTGTCCTCATCCTTCCCCGTTTCTGGTTTCTTTGGTTTTTGGGGGGCCTTCCTTTGTCTCTTGTTTCTTGGCCCCGCCCTTAGTTTTCGTTCCAGTGCTCCTCTCTCCCCAGGTTCATTGAGTTCTTTCTTTGGTTTGGTTCTTGTTATTTCTCCTTTCTTTGTTTTTTGTTTCTTTTCAGCCCTCCAGGTTGCCCCGACCCTTCGCCTTTCTCCCTCTCTCTTTTAGTCCTTTTGTTGTATCCTTGGTCTCTTTCCTTTGGCATTGTTTTCAGCCTTTGGGGTTCTCCTCTTGACTGCATTTAGCTGAGTGCTTGTGGTGGTGCATTTTTTTCGTCTCCTTTTTCCTACGTATTTTCTTCAAGTTCTTGTCCTTTTCCATCTTAGCCCATCTTTTGATTCATCGATTTTCTTGTCTAGTCTTTTAGATTTTTCTCTTTTTCCTATTCATTGTTTTTGTTTTTTATTTTTGTTTATATATATATATATATATATATATATATATATATATAGGCCTGCTCATATGTACATGGCCTGGCATATTCTTATATGGTTCTTTGACATATATATATATATATATATATATATATATATATATATATATATATATATATATATATATATATATATATATGGTCGTGTATTTTTTAGGTTCTTTTACTTTTTGCAATGCTTTAGTTGGTTTTATGTGTGTGTGTGTGTGTGTGTGTGTGTGTGTGTGCGTGCGTGCGTGCGTGCGTGCGTGCATGTATGTATGTATGTATGTATGTATATATATATGTATATATATGTATATATATGTATATATATGTATATATACATATATATGTGTATATGTATATATATGTATATATACATATATATGTGTATATGTATATATATGTATATATATATATGTATATATGTATATATATATATGTATATATGTATATATATATATATACATATATACATATATATATATATATATGTGTGTGTGTGTGTGTGTGTGTGTGTGTGTGTGTATTCGTATAGTTATATATATATTAGTTGTATTGTAAATATAGATATATTATGTGTGTGTGTGTGTGTATATATATATATATATATATATTCACATATGTGTGTGTGTGTGTGTATTAGTTATACTGTAAATATAGATATATTATGTATATATATATATATATATATATATTCATATATTGTAAATATAGGTATAATATATCTATATTTACAATATATCTAATATATATATAAATATTTATTTAATTATTTATTTATTTATTCACACGGTTATTTTGTTCCTTGGATTATTTTTATTAGTTATTTATTCTTATTTTTAGTTTGTATTTGTAATTTTGTTTTCTCCCCTTTTTCCTTTTTTGTGTTTTTACATTGGTGACACATATATATATATATATATATATATATATATATATATATATAGATATATATATATATATATATATATATATATATATATATATATATATATATATATATATATATAGTTACCATCATATTCTGAATATTTATTTCCATCAATATCCCACTACCTTGTTTATTTAAATTTTATTTTGTTTATATAATTTTTATAATATAATTGATTTATCATTCACTTATGTTTTATTATTGCATATCTAATTTCTTATAAAATTACTTATATTTTATCTTCCTCTTTCTTAGTTTTTTTCTTTTTCTTCTCTTTCTCTCTTTTTAGTATTGTCTTTATTTTTGATCTTCTTAGTTTCTGACATTAATCATTATAATTGAAATCGATGTTTAAATTTCTTTATATCACACTTTATTCAAATCATTTTGTCATCACTTTCTCACTCACCTACTCCTCATTGTCTTTATTTTTGGTCTTCTTGTTTCTGGGCCCCCCCTCTCCCCTCCTTTTATGAGTGCTTGAGGGTTCTTGGTCTACATAATTTTCATTCTGGCATTCTCTCATCCTGATGATGGATCATGTAGTATGATTTGAAACGTTGATGCTCAAAAAACTCAAACAATCTAATCCAGAAACATTGCTCTCCACCAGATATTGTTTTGTGGGTAAAAAAAAATGAGCTAGGTCAATTACTTCCCACTGGAAGACCATGATCACAAATTTCTCTTCGTAGCCCTCTCTCTTGAATAGGGATTTCACTATTTCTCTATTTTTTCAAGCTCAATTGAACATTTTAACAAGTTTTCCCTAAAAATATCCATTAATGGAGGCTTTTTGAACCACATCAGAATAATGAGGACACTGCATTAATTCATGTGAACAGTAAAACCTCAAAATGCATAAAGAAAGTCTAGTACCTCAAAATGCATTTGATAGTCTGCCACTGACTTATGTGGATCATGAGAAAAGTAAGCACATAAAGGTCAACCATAAAAGAAATATTAGGACAAGTATGTGTTAGGTATAAAAGATTGCAAAATGAAATATCAACTAATAAAGAAGTGTTATTAGTATTCAAAACAATACCCAGTTGAAAGAGTGTGGCGGTAGGCTTGGAATCAAGTGTGTCAAACCTTTGAAAGCATGTCACCTTTGTTGATAAATGAAAATCACATGGAAATATTGAACGACCTCAATCCCAAGGAAATAGTGTAGACAGCCAAGATCTCTCATGTCAAAAATCTCCATCAATGTTCACTAAACACTTCGAATCATAGAGTGAGATCTATTTGTAAGGAACAAATCATCTACATATAATACCAAGATAAAATAATACCCCTCTTTTTGTTTCCCTCTTGCTATTGAGTGTAAACTATGGGATTGGAATGACAATAAGTGAAACTAGAAGAGAGAGAAAAAGAGTTCATCTTCTCCTACCAAGCCCCACGGACTTGTTTGAGGTCATATAATGAATGTTGGATACTACAAGAAACATAGAATTCCTTTAAAAATCCCTATAGTTGATCCATATAGATCTCCTCATGAATATTTCTATGCAACAATGCACTCTCTACATCTATTTGGAAAATTCACCATCCCTATGATGTTATTGTAGAATAAGTAAAATGATGTGGAGGCCAATGTTATGGAATATGTATGTAGCTGAATCATTTTTTATAAAGTTGGTTACTCATTTTATTGTAGCTAATCTGATGATAGTTTTACAAGAATTTGTAATCAACCCAACTAATCAGCAACTAGACCAATTTAACTAGGTTATGGCTTGTTTCTTTCTAAAAATATCTGTTATGATATGTTTATGTAAAATTTCTTGCGAACTCTACCCATTTCTTGTGGTCTGCATTTTTTTTGTGCAAGATCTTGAGGTAAGTCACTTAGCACAAGTTGAGTGAGTTTTGTTGTTTTATTATTTGGATTCTAGAATATGTGTGTGACTGGATCATTTTTTGCAAATCTGATTGTTCATCTTACTGTACCTAATCTAATGACAATTCTACATGAATTTGTAATCAACACTGCTAATTAGCAACTAGACCAATTTAACTAGGTTATGGCTTGTTTCTTTTTGAAAATATCTGCTATGATATGTTTTTGTAAAATTTCTTGCGAACTCTACCCATTTTTTGTGTTCTGCATTATATTTGTGCAGGATCTTGAGGTAAGTCACTTAGCACAAGTTGAGTGAGTTTTATTGATTTATTATTTAGATTCTAGAATATGTATGCAATTGGATCATTTTTTGTAAAGTTGATTGTTTGTTTTATTGTACCTAATCTGATGATAGTTCTACAGGAGTTTCTAATCAACCCAACTAATCAGCAACTAAACCAATTTAACTAGGTTAAGGATTGTTTCTTTGTAAAAATATTTGCTATGATATATTTTTGTAAAATTTCTTGTGAACTCTGCCCATTTTTCATGGTCTGCATTATTTTTGTGCAAGATCTTGAGGTAAGTCACTTAGCACGGGTTGAGTGAGTTTTATTGTTTTATTATTTGGATTCTAGAATATGTATGAAATTGGATCATATATGTAATAAGAACCTTGGAAAAGATCTCTCTGAATATATAAAGAGATACATTTTTAGAAGGAAATATAAAGACCTGCATGTTTACAAGGAAAAGAAAAAAAACATTTACATACATACCTCTTTTCGCCCTTGAAGAAAATCACAGAGCAAGGGCACGTAGATCACAAGGGCATAGCACAACAATGAAATCACAAAGCAAGGGCACGACATGACAATCAAATCGTAGGGCTAGGGGACAACAACAAAACGAAGAGATCACAAGGGCATAGCAACCAAATGCACCGATCACAAGGGCTACAACAACATTCACAGCTTTCCACCCTCATAATTTGGAGCTCTCCACCTCTTATACACACAGCTCTACAAAATTAAAACAAATGGAAAATGATTGTCGTGTTTTCTTTTTTTGGTTTTATGATTGGAGGGCACTGCAATTATGATGCCAACATCAGTATTACGACGATGTCGAAGACAATTGCAAAAAAAAATGAAAATGACCATAAATTACACTGTCATCACAATTTGACCCCCAATGTTGTGCCATTATCCAAAAATGTTCATTCTTTTTTATCTAGTGGTTCCTTGAGTAAGGTTTCACTCATTCATTTAGGTTTCAGGACTAAATATATATTTTGTCTCTTGATGTGTCATTCTCATTTATGTCATTTGTCTCTTCATGTGCCCTTCTCATCTATGTCTCTACAGTGATCTTTTTCAATTGAGATGGAAGAAAATGCAAATAAAAAAACTATGGCCGTGGGCCATCCAAACAATCCTTAATAGATCTTAAATCACACATTTTTCACTCTAAACCCTAGTTTTTTCATTCACTTACCTTCTATCATTACTACAAACACACATACAATAGGATTTGTAGCCAAAACGGCTTACTACAAACACTCTAAAATGACTTACTACTAACAAACCAACGTATGCAATTAAAGCCCAACCTCCCACCCGCAATCCACTCAAAATAGAATAAAGTGAGTCTCACTTTTTTTCTTTTTTTGTAATATCCTGACTTCATTGAAATTTCGACAAAAAACTTAGAGTGTCAAAATTTCAACAACAAACTTAAGTGGCATTGAAATTTTGACCTCTTCGAGACATAATTAAAAAAAAAATCACAAGCCAAAATAGCTAATGTTAGAAATGGACGTCAAAAATGAAGGCCAACTGTACTAGTGTTTATGTGCTCCCCTGAGCAAATATTGTGCTTATTTTGAAGAGAAACCCTCTCCACTAGATGATGGTGTATATCCTTCAAATGACTTGACATGTTCTTGTTTTTCTTCTTTCTTTACTCAAGCCTTTTTGGTCTCATTTCTGATATCATCAAGACTTGTAGGATTCTTCATTTTTCCTTACCTATGAACGGTTAGTTGACGATTTCCTGAATCTGCAATCTCTTGCAATGTGACCAACCTTGTTACACCGGAAACAAATCATTGGAAGATAATTTCCAGCATTACCTCTTTGTGCTCTAAATTTGCAATCCTCTATAAGATGTCCAAACATACAACACACCAAACATGTAGGATTGAATTGTCACTCTCTTCTATCAAAGTTCACTAGTTGAACAAGTGACCTAGGAGCTTTCACCTTATACATGCATTCCTCAACTTTGTGTCCATACTTGTTGCATGTGACATAGTATCCATTAAAACTACTATTAATGGATGTACTATTAGGTCTAGATCTATACTCATGTAGCATGACCATATTTATGACAATTATAGCAATGACCTTGAAATGTATATATATATATATATATATATATATGAATTAAACTTATTAATCTGCTTGCTTCACATTTGCAATATTACCAATCTTCCCACAATTAAAACAAGTAGGTTTATTAGACCTCTTACTTGCTTTCTTTGTGGCTCCCTTTTGTCTATGTTGTTGCTTCTTGGATTCACCTTTGGATGACTCACCAATCATTAATGTTCCTTAATTTGTGTAAACCAAGACCAGTTATTATCAAGAGGACCAAACCTCTAACACCAATCATTACGATTCTTAGGTATTGAGAGGGGGAGTGAATCAATACAAATAGGTAATTTAAATCTTCAATCATCAATCTACTAAATTGAAATATTAATCCCTAAGGAGTAAAGCATATAATTGCTAACAGTAAATAAAAGAAATAATATTAAACCAACTCACACTCATCACACATAACACAATGATTTTGGTATCGTGGGAAACCCTTGTTATAGGAGGAGAACCACAGTGGGGATGATACCCACAAGCTCACTACTAGAGTAAATGTGTTTCTTTGTTAGGAGTGCACAATTAGCCTTTTTTAGGTTCATACTATTAGGCATGATTTGTACTGTATTAGAAGTAAAGAAAATATGTCAAGATCTACCTTGTTTGAACATTCAAATTCTCTTTTAAGAGCTTACCTGTTTAAGATTTACAACCAAAATCTATCAGGGTTCACCGAATTCAAGGATTTGTTTATTGTAATTGTTAGAAAATAACTAAATCACCTATCTAGAAATGACACTCCTTGTTTGTCATATCCAATTAGTTCTCTGCTCTTCTACAACTGTTCTCTATTCTCCTCTACTATTTACCTTGATTGCAACCTTCATACATTGCATATTTTCCTTATTACAAACCTTATTTAAGAAATGTTTGTTTAGGCGCAACTTTTGCCTCTTAATCCTAACCATTCATTTAAACTTTAAGCTTCCCTCTCAATCTACTTATGCATTTCACATATCTCAATATGATTTACACTGACCGTGTTGACCTTCAACAAAATCTTTCTTGTCCATCAATTAAGATAGTCAAAATGTATTACCTTTCCCAATGTATCTCTTTAATATTACCTTATAATGATCCAACAATCCCATTGATGTCAACTCATAACCTTCACTCTTTATAATCACATTATCCAATAGAATCGTGTAGGATATACCTTTCAATGATCTTGAATCTTCTAATTGTCCTCAAGTGCTCTTCACTTGCTTGACATCTTGAATAATTCAAAATCCTTACATGTGTGTGTTATGCATTCACTTGTAATGAGCACGTGGGCATGCACGCACCTTTTAAAGATCTTGAATCTTCTAATTGTCCTCAAGTGTTATTCACTTGCTTGAGATTGTGTGTGTGTGTGTGTGTGTGTGTGTGTGTGTGTGTGTGTGTGTGTGAATATAAATAAAATCATGTCATAAAGATAATAACCACCTTTCAATGATCTTGAATCTTCTAATTGTCCTCAAGTGTTATTCAGTTGCTTGAGAGAGAGAGAGAGAGAGAGAGAGACAGAGAGAGAGAATATAAATATGATCATTGTGAAAATAACCATAATCATCAACTAAAAGCATATACTATCACAAACTAACCAATAGCCTATGATATATAAATCAAATCATAAATTAGTTTCATACAATCTTTATCCTCAACTACAAAAGAAATAACCAACATGCACATGAAAACTAACCTCAAGGAGTTTGGCAAAATGAATTGAAAACCAACATATGGGTGGGCACTACATCCACCACCATACAATTAGGCTTACTCTTGGAAGCATACAACAATGATATAAATCTCATAGTCCCCACGTGTCCTACTAAGTCATAGAAGGCTTAATGTGTTGGTCCCATTGGACCCTTTCCCACTCTATGTTGTGAACTTTGAGGGTCATTCCCTGGTGCAAGAGCATGAAATCTAGATGGAGGTCCCCTACTTGTAAACCCACTCATTTTGGCTTGGTACCCAATTGAACAATGATCAATGGTTGTAAATACCTTGTGGGATATGCCAACATCCCAATTGTAGGCTTTGAAGTTGTTGGCCTTTGTCTTGAGAATTGTGTTGCATGTTCAAGACAATTAGTTGCAATTTATCCACAAGAAAAACAACCTCCCTTACTAGCACAAAAAATATATTTTAAATAACTTTTTTAAAAATATATAAAATGTATTGTGGCAAGGAAAACCACCCCCTTGTCACGTCGCAAATACAACCTACAATGGTCACAAGTGTACCATGTGGTATCAGTGCAGGGCTCATGGCCTCAAAAATACATGAATTGCAACATCCTGTCCGTAGGGACCCCTATGGCAACATTGCATGGCCTACATGGTAGGAGGCGGGGGGGTTAGGATGCCCACTACCCATTAGAATGTGCTAGTAAAATATATATTTAGAGTTTAGAAATTACAATAAAACTCATTTTAATTTAAATTAATTTATTTTAAATTTATGTGTTGAATTTAATCTACTTAAAATTTAATTTAATTTAATTTAATTTTAAATTAGTTTATGTTAATAATTTTAAAATATAAAAAAAGTTAGTATTTCTAAATATTTTGTTAATTACTGTTAGTATTAATAAATATTAAATATTAATTTAAAATCATTATTGGAAAAGAAAAGAGTATTGTTTCAAAGTTAATTTTACTTTCTAATTGTAAGTATATTTTAAATGATTCGGATTTTATAAGAATGATGTTTGTAGTTGGAAATATAATATCATTATTAAACACTTAGCTTTTTGTTATGCATGTGATTTTTTCTATATGGACATTTTATAACTAAATTAGACTTTAGTGAAAACTTGAATTGTTGTATACATTTCAAATTGATTACGTGTTTTGTCAGTCAAGTGTGTTTATTGCTTTATATAGTGATGTTTATATGGGAATTGTGTTTGCTTTAGGACATCTGAATTAGAGTTGTCAGAGTTTTATTTCTATAGTGACGTCTGTATCAATGGATATATTTATGATGTGTACTTTTAAAAGTATTTGTAATATTTTAGTTTAAGGACCATTGTGTCTTCCTGCTATACTAAGGAATTGATTTGAGGATTACTGTTATAATTTTGATGTTGATTGTGTTATGAGCTTAGGGTAGATAATGAGTGTATAGATCAGGAGTGGCTTGCCATAGGCATTGGGGCTAGCAAAGGTTGCAAAGGATAAGTTATGCAAGTGACTTAATTAAGTGATAACACTAGATACTAAATGAGGGGGTTTAAAATGAATTAATAAGATAATTGTGTACCTCACCCATGCCTTGAGCGCTTATACAGGCTAGGATGGTATGGAAAGATGTTTGTTGTCCTACAAGTGTTGGATATAGCATAGTTGGTAACCTTGTCTATATTGGAAGTTTACTAAGCCACATATGGTCACTTGGACATCGAGGTCCGAAGAGACTACTAGAACAAATCAAGGGTTAGATGTATGTGACGACACTTCCCTATACGCATCTTGGGTTTCCTATGTGTCGGTTGCCTTTGGGATTAGTTGGCTCACCTTTCCACTCTATGTAGTACTAGTTGAGTTATAGAGCTTTTAGGATTCCCTTGCCTAGGCTTTGTGTTTTTTATTTTGTGGTTTGTTATCTATGTGGGACCTCATGATATCTCTTTAGCATAGTGGGAGTAGACCTTTGGTTCCACATGGTCAAGCACTAGTGATTCTATTACCATTTGAGAATTTGATGGACTTGTGCCAATGATGGATTATTCTATAGCAGTTGTACTTCTTTGTACATCATTGTTGGAGACTTGCTCTTATATTTCAAATGTTCTATTATGTATTATGTATCATTGTATCAGTGGAGATACTTGTGGGATTTGTATTGTGCTTTGTATATGGATTGTTACTACATACCTTGCAACTTGTGTAAAGGATGTTTGTTCATTGTGTATATTCCTTATGGCATCAGTTATATCTATGCATTCACTTATATGATGATAGACATTGATATTCAACTTGGGTTATGAAATTTTGCACTTATGAAATTAGTCTCAATGATAAATTAACATGTATGTGATTCTACATTAAAGAACCCTTTAAAAATGTAATATGTGTTTTGTATTGCTTTCATGTGCATATATTGTGTTTTCATTGCATTATTTATATACAATTATCATTGATGTTGCATAAACTTCTCAAGGAAAAAAAATAATGAACTTAATAACATATTTAGATTAATTTATTTTGGTTTCCCTAGTAGGATATTACACTTTGCAAAAGAATGTGTGTGTGTGTGTGCGCGCATGCACGCACGTGCACTTATATAATGATTATATTTTATTTTTAATATATGTAAAATATTTCATAAAATCTAAAAAATAATGAAATAATTGAAATGAAAAAAGTTGAGATCTTGTCATTAGTTGCTTTAAGTTGTTCTCTAATAAATTGTTAGTATTGGTTTGTAATGTTGACATCTTGTGATTAGTTGCTTTAAGGTGTTCTCTAATAAATTGTTGGTATTGATTTTTAATGTTACATTAAAATCATCTTGTCCTTTGTAGGTCAGCTGTATCATTTGAGAATACGACTTATCCATAATTCCATCTAGGGTTGCACTATAGTTGTTTTGGAAATGTTTTGCAGTAATCCTATTATATATAAAATAGTAAGAGAATCCATCATAAATGACTATAATTATCTGATTCTCTTACAATTCGTCATAACCCAAGATGCCTTCTAACACTTGTCCATCTTTGGGATTTGTCATAACCTATCATAAAAATCTGTCATACAAAAATGACTTACACATTTTTCTAAGATGCCAACAAGTGGCAAAATATCTCTACAAAAGTAGGATGCCTACTCACCTAATAAGGTAAAAAACAAAAACATGATTGTAATCTTCCATGTCACCTCCCAATGTGAAGACAACTCACCATACCATGTCACACTAAATGAAAAAACATGATCAGCAAGAAATTGCATTTAAGGCATTAAAATAAATAAATACAATGTCAGGAATAGCTAACACACCTTAATTCCCAACAATCACGTCGAAATGTCCCTAAGGCAAAATCATCCAACAGATCTAGCAAATATTAACAAAGATATATAGCTACAATGTAATGCATCCCACAGTCATGTCGTGCTAAACAGCGTGGAGATTCGGTTCAGGTTATAACCCATAAAACCTCTTTCAGTATCTGAAAAATCTATTTCTTATTGGTTCTTTTCAGTATGTGATTAAACTTATCTAACTGATAATAACTTAATAGTAAGTAAAAAGGCAATTTCTCATTTGCTGGACTAGAAAGCACACCAAAATGCCAATATAACAGTGTACTACGGAAAGCTTCTTGTAATAAGGATCCAAGTGTTGAAGATTGTAGCTGCGATAGAGATCTTTATCTCTGAAAATATGGACATTATTATTGTTAGTCACCTTCAACTGAAAAGGACACTTATGTTTAAATTGTAAATGTAATGACGTGTCATTCGACATGCATTGAGGCATAGAAATTCGAAGAGTTGTAATTGTAATTTGTAATAAAGAGTCACGTTTTGGGAATTTGGACAGACCTTTGGTTAGAATGTGAAAAGTCTCTCCTTAAGTTATATATATCGCATCAAGCGATAGGGATTGTACACTTGAACTTTTATGATCAATAAAATGATATTTTTTGTTGTGTGGCTGGGTTTTTCCCTTCATTCTAGAAGGGTTTTCCCAAGATATTTCTGGTGTTTATTGTATCAATTTTGGATCTTTCTTATTGCTGTTTATTTTCATTGATTTCTGGGCACTAGTTTTAACACCAAACACAATACTTTCAAGAATATCAGTATATAATTTGAGCATATATGAATTAACCTAATACCACTTGGAACAGCACCACTTTCTTCTTCAAACAAAAGTAACCACAGAATTCATATGATCATTAATGTAGATGTGTGTATGTTGCAAAGACCTGGAGTTCCTCACTGAGATCAGCATCTGAAGAGGATAATGTATGAAAAGGATATGAAGAATACAAGGTAGAAACATTTACAATTAGTAGACATAATAAATGAGCATTTATCATGAACTGTGCAACGTCAAAAAAGTAGCATATCCATTTCCACATTTACAATTATTGGACAACATAAACAAGCAGTAGCAAATATAATGAACTGAGCAACACTGGAGAAGCTGCATATCCCCCAAATCAGATAAATTGCAATCAAACACACCTCTTATGGTACTTACAATAAAAGGTGCAAATATCTTTCCACAATAATCAAAAGAAGAGCAATTACAAGTTATGTCCAGATAAAACACAAACTGCAGGCCCACAAATAAATTAACTGTGGCCCTAAGTGCAGGTCATGTTCAGCATCACCATCTAAATATATTGCAACTACAAGAGAGGTGGAATAGATCACCTCTATTGAGTCAACAAGACGAACAAGTGCCACAAAGCACAGCATGTAGCTCAAGTCTAAGCATTAATCTGATACCCAACCGAATCGGACACTTTGATTGCTTGGTATAACATGTTTGGAGATGCTAACAGAGGTTCAGTCAAGTATTTCAGATATATGGTTCTTAAAGCCATCTTCTTTTAATGCCTCCACCTTCTGTAGAAGATTGTTAATCCTTCTAGTGGGATAAAGCTTGGCTGCCAACATTCTTTCCTTGAAGCCATAAACAGGGATTTGTGCCTTTATGTAAGCTTGCAAAAGAAATTCGTATGATTGTAACTGGTCACTATATCCAATACTAGTCAATGCATCAAATATTTTCTCGGAATTTGCTATATCCCCTCTTTTGGCATACTTCTCTAACACCGTACTGAATGATCTATACCATGGCTTTACTTGTTTCCTTCGACAAACTTTAATCAAAAAAGCACCTGCCTTTTCTATATCACCTGATTTCACAAAGAGTTTAACAAGTGAATCACAAGTAGCGGGATCAACTGTAATTCCTTTGCTAAACATTCGTTTTACCAATTCCACTCCTTTGATTGACAAATTATGGTTGACATAAACATCAAGAAGAGCATTATAGACTCGGGGTGATCCTATCTTCTGCCCAGAATTTAATAATTTCTCAAAAACGGTTTCTGCTTTTTCAATGTTACCCAGCTTTCCCCAGGCCTGTATCCCAGCAATATAATCAGAGAAAAAAATTGTTTGTGAAGATTCAAAAATATTCCAAACTCTTTCTATTTCTTTATCCTTACCAACATCTGCATACAAAGGAAGAAGATTTCTCAGAACATGACGCTCATTCATATAATTATTTTCCAGTTCTTCAATTAGTAACTCCACTTTTTTCATATTTCCAATGTGGGCATAATGTTTTGCAAGTGTTGACAGTATTATATAGTCAGTTTCTATACCGTCTACTTTCATTTTATTGACAATCTGCTCCATTCCAACAATATCACCTGCTCGGCCTTTGCAATCTATAAGAATTTTGTATGTAAATGTATTAGGTTTCACATTTTCATGCTCCATCATATTTAATATACTAAACAACTTTTCCCTGTTTACTTGCTTGTAAAGTTGCAGTAAATTGTTATAGTCAATCACATTAGGGGAAAGCCCTGCATCTTTCATTTTTTTGAAAATCTCTTCAGTTTTTTTAATGTCACCTTTAAATGCACACTTTGATAAGAGAGTTCCGTAGACAATATTTCCTCTCATTTTTAGTGGTATTGACTCAAAATATTCCTGAGCTTTATCAATTCCATGTACCCTGGCAACCAAATCCAAGCAAATTGAATGCTCACTCTCAATTAATGGAAAAGAACCTTTTGCCAAAAACGACTGGCAAACCTGCAAAATAAAGAACACAAATCAATTTACTGAATGCATAAACCCAAACATAAAGTGAGGACATCTGTTTGTATGACATTCTAGATAGTAGAAATAGGATAAAATTTATTTTTTGGGTGACAACCTCGTTTAAGGAATCATGTAGCACATTCCTCAAAGAGACTCATCTTGACTTGTTTGTAATGGTTTTCCGATGACTGAAACATAAATAGAAGTTTGTTACCTACATCATGCACTGTTGCAACCGACTGCAAACGACACATTAGTACATTTGCTTCAAACAAGTATAATACTTACAATGTGATTGTTATCAAATGTACTCGTTAAAAATGGTTTAAATATATATCAGGTAATATTTAGAAGTATTATAAATTATGTAAACACACAGGCTAATCATGGTGAACTTCTGTGCATGGTTCTTTGATTGATTCACCACTGCCCAAGGTGCAAAACGATGCAAGGTTGTGCAGTTTCATTGGGAAGTGTACCAGAGCCAAAATTTAAGTCTATCCATCCAACCACAGCCGTGCATATTGCCTCAGTCTCATATTTTGTGCAGCCTATGCACTTACCTCCATTTAACATGCCCCACATAGTCCTAGCACAACTTCCTGCATCACGATTCAGCAAAATGCAACACTGCACACCAATACTTCGGGTGCAGTTGTGCAAATCTTTGTGGAACATTGTTTGCCTGCATAATGTGGTGCATAACATGAGTGGACTTACATTCACTCAGCTAACATCAATTCAGCTCCATACGCATCCAAAACGTGGCCACATCCATGCCATATGATCATGTGAAACAATCAGTGTAATAAAGGTCTCACAGATTGTACCGTATAGGTTCAACACATGGTACACTCCTATGCACATGGAAAGAGCACTATATGGACATGGAATCTATAACATATTGTTCAAGCCTCGCTGACAGCCACTTATACAAATACCTGTACTGTATGAGGAGCAGACAGGGAAGTTCCAACTAGCAACCTTGATGCACATATACCACTATATTGATCTTCTTTCATGCAATACATTTACATCATAAGATCTTTCACCTATGTTGAATGTCCATGTGCATCCAATCTAAAGTTCCATATGCATATTCTACATATTCTGTAGATTACACATTAATTTGCAATATTGTCCGCTGTCCACCTTGGAACACAGAACACTGGTATCACAGCTTGAAAAATATAGAAGCAAAACTAAAGATAACCAAATGGTGAACTAATACTAAAATGAACAATCAGACATACCCATTTGCTGGTTTTAAATTAAACAGGAATCTAGGCAAAACCCAGCAAACTAGTACACAGAAATCCTAGACGTCTCCATCCAAGCACTTCTCAATGTGGAATAATTTGATGTAGGTTTGATACCACAAGACCAGATGCCAGCAATCAGCAAATAAGATTCTCCCTTAAAATGAAGTCGCTTCACTCAATAAACCCTCATGTCCCTTTCAGCAATTGTACAACTAGCAAGGAATCAGTATGACCAGCTGAAGGAGGATTATTATTAATTAGCTCAAATAGCTACTAAAAACTTACCAATCTGCTCTAAGCAATCTCTCCTGAATTTTCCCTGAGTTCTTTCTGAATCAAAGTGAGAATATCAATTATTGCAAGTTGCAATTATAGTATTAATATAGTATGTTAATGTCAGATATTTTATATTTTTGGTGAACAAAAGTATTCTACTATTAACATGTAAAAGGTTTGAATACTAAAAAAATAGCCATCTCTAAGGATTTTCAATCAGCCATCTAAAGAATCAGTCCAAAATAATACACATCATCCCTACCCCCAAGTTCGACAAAAGAGACAAACCCTATAGTCAGATAGTGTCAATGCCCTTTACATTTTTGACACCCTGTCCTGTGTATCAATACAATATACCAAATTACCAAGTCACACATCTACAGAAATTACATAATAACCAAAAGGTCTTGAGCCAAAAGACAACACCATCGATGCGATGGAGACAGAAACACCAAGGAGAAAAGATATGGTAAAGACAACAAGCTCTTTCCGCAATGCTCTTTTCCTTCCGACCTGCCCACTTGCAGTGCTGGGTCTCTCTCTCTTCCTTCGCCTCGCCATGCTAATAATCTGCAAACTGAAAATTCAAGCGTCATTTCTGTAGCTTCTCCTTCCCTCAACATCAACTTCCCAGTCACAAGCATAGTCCTTGGTTAACCCCCACCCTTGGGCCACCTTAGCACAACAAAAATATTTGTCTGAGAAGACTTTCCATAGCAAGAAGGGCAGAGCAGTGGATGAAAAACTAGTACTTGCATCCAATCTCCACCACAAGGAATGAATATATGGCCTGGTTCACCCACAACCATAAAAGCATTGATGCTGTAGGAGCACCTCAAATATTTAAGCCACAGTTGAAGATTATAAAGATCGCAAAGATCCTCAAAACAAATCAGAAGTAAGGAATGTATAAACAAGGTCATCAAATCAATTGGGCAGTCTTGGAACCTATAATGATGCTAAAATAATATTAGGTCTTCAAGATAGGTTTAGGTATAGAAAAGAGTTTAATGTTTAATAAAACCATTGTATGGTTTTTCAAGTTCAAACATTAAATTAAAAAAAAGGTAACGGCTGGTTTAGAGGGAAGTTTAGTTTGTAATAATTTTAAAATACCCAACTCAACGATGATAGTTGGTTGAAATCAGTTATTTTAGGGTGTCTTATAAATTGGAAAGAGTCTCTGATGTAAAAGGGGAGAGGAAATATTGCAAGACTGGTATGTACGGACTGGTGAACAACAATATTAAAACTTAGATATTCTGCAATTCAAATTCCATATTGTGGTCCGCAAACTGATTGGTTGGCTCTACAAATGCATTAATAAGGTTTCCTTCATCATTCCAAGTACTTTGTTGATAAGTTTCATGATAGGTTTGTTGTTACGCCTGTTGCAAAACTAGTAGATTTCTTTTAATTATTTATTTGTTGTAGTAGGTTTTAAAGAAATTAAGATCTTCCCATGAGGATGAAGGCCTAATACTCATGGAAAGAGTTATTCTAACATGTATGATATATTACTAACCAAGCACGTGCAGAATTAAACAAGATAGAGATTCTACCCAAACAAGGGGTTTATTTGCTGATTGGAGACATTAAACAATGTACATGTGAAGGTGAATTCATTGTTAGTTGGGATTGGACGTGTGTGTAATCAAGTGATTGAGAAAGCCCTAGTTCAAGAGTAAGAAGTGCTAGGAGGAGTCTGCCATAAAGTTCCCTTGTAAATTGTGTCATTTATTATTTTATTTTCATTATTGTGAACTCTCTCCACATCAATTGAGCCCTAGACACCATTCTTCACGAACACAAATTTTCATGACCTTTCAAACTTCATCTCATTGTCCTAGCTCCAAGCACCATGCAAGGAACATGGATGCAACATCTATGTTGGTATGTTGTATGTTGCCATCATATAGTTGTCCCCAGTAAAGCACAAACCAACATAAGAAAAAACAGGTCGCTATGGTGAATATATGCTTCCACTCCTCCATCACCTTGCTCCAAAAAGACATTTGTGGTTTCTTTGTTCATAAACTAAAATTAGGAGATTCCCAGATTGCAGTCAATGTCATTGCCAGTGGCAAGGAACTTGCTTGGAAAATTGATAAGATATTGCAAACTCGCCCCTACACACTGCCCACCAAATGTGCAGATGTATTGTAAACAACCAAAATGATGATGAAATGAATTGGTATCTTGCTCAAATGGAATTTCACACAGATCACCACTCAGAGTTGTACTCAGCAACGAATGCAAAGGTACTTCAAATGCACCAACTGACCACTCCAGCAAACTAGTTTGACAAAGTCAATCCCCTAATGAAATCATATATCCTACCACTAAATTTAGCTTGAAAAGACACTGCCAATTTAGAGACAGTATCCTCAATTTGGTTGCCCTCTCTTAAGATATGTGTGTTTTTTAAATCTTTATATTTCTAAAAGCTTTTCCAAACAATATGCACTATTTTATCAATTTTCCATGCACGTGACTTGCCATTGGCAATGGCATTGACTATGATCTAGGAATCTCCTTCAAGATGTAATTGATCAACATCAATCTTCTCTACCAACACCGTAGCATGAATAGTTGCCTTTACTTTTGCATCATTATTGGTGCCATCCTCTATGAGCTTCCATGGCTAAAATGTTACCATCTTCATCTCATGCCACAAAGCCCATACAAAAAGGGCCAAGATTCTCCTTAGACACCCCATCAAAATTTATTTTAATCCAAACACACTCTGGATTCTACCACTTAACCTTAGTTCTAACATTGGAAGAAGGATGAATCCAAGAAGCCCCATAAACAAGGAGGAATATAATAAACAATATCATTTTACAATTATATTATGCTAATATAGTATAATATTATATTTAAAATATTATACATTATTATATTATTATATTATTATTATTATAGTAAACTATAATTAGAATACAAATTTAAAAAATGATGAAATCTAAACATTGAAAAAATGGAAACTGAAAAAAGTTGGGAGCAGGGTCAATGCCTTATCATATATGCCTATTTGGCAGCTGGTTGTATGAACCTGTGGAAACCAATCCGTTAACTGTTTACAGCTAGTTCATTTGTCTATCGTTGAACTTCAAAATCCACTTCTCAAAGATTTTTGTACTAATTTCTTTATAATCCTATTTACATGAGGAACATCGTTGACCACCAAATGATCAATGATACCTTGAAGATCCACAATTATACACGACTAATCAAAATTTCTCATAGGCTATTACTTATTTGCTTCAAACATAACAATTGAGTTTACATGAGAGTCAAACAATCAATAATTAATTGTTTCCACAGTTCATGTCAACTTGCATATGATATCAAATTGAAAAAGAATAATTACTGCATACATAAAAATGCCCAAAGGCTTCGAGTTTGCACTACAAAGTCACAAATGTCAAAAACTGTAAAACATAGTGATGGAAAGTATGATGGCTGCCTCCAATCAACATCTCTAAATACTACACCAAAATCAGAGTATCACTCTAGGTTATTGCCACTATAAGTATGAAAAGTTGGCTTATCTAATGGAACTCCGAAAATCCCCCCATATCCATTTGTCATGTAGATGTTTTGTAGCTTTACTCAAATAAATGACATCAATATATATATATATATATATATATGAGACATTATATAATTATAAGAGTTTAATTATGATAATGAATAGACATGCCCCATGAGAGGACATGTCTATTCTCTCACTCTCTTATAAATATAAGGGGAGGTTGCAATTTGAAAATACATACCAAATACAATGACAGTGTTAATAACTTGATACATTTGCAACAGATCCTCGGAAACTTAACATGGTATTAGAGCCAAACTACAAATGTATGAAGATAGTGTGTTACTGTGGGATAAGTGAAGAGCACCAAAAAGTAGACATAAGAAATTTGATACCTTGTGAAAGGTCCATTCACCATTCATCAAGCTTTCGAGAACAACTCATTTAAATTGGCGTATCCAGATGGTGAAGTGCTACCTTTCACAAGGTATCAAGCTTTCGAGAACAACTCATTTAAATTGGCGTATCCAGATGGCGAAGTGCTACCCCTGACATACAATGGTCAAGATTTGAAGCTCTACCAGATTTCAAATTGAAAACAAGTAACCCCTGTATTGTCCTATAGTTAGGTTTAGTTCCTTTTCGTGTTCTCCTAGTTAGGTTTCCCTTGCTTTCTTCTTTCCCTTGTTTTTCCTTGCTTTAGTTTTGGTGTGTAGCCACCTTTTAGTTTTGCGAAACCAGAGATTTTAGGTTCCTTGCTTGGGTATGGTTTACCCAAGTCCCCAGACAGAGCCAATTGTTGCCCCACTTTTCATCCTGCACCTGAGTAGTAAAAGTGAGTCCTTGTGTCTTAGTAATTCCTAGGCATGTTCAAGTTTAGGTCTAAGCCCCCTTAGGTGGAAGGAGTCTTCATTAAATTTTTCATTTTCTCCTTCTCTACATTTCATAGCCAGGTGGTTTTTTTTCCTTTTGTGGAGGGATTGTGTAGGTAGCTTAGTGCCTAATCCAATGGAGATTCGCACTGCTTGTGCAAGAATCATCTATAAAGATTCATCTACTTGCGGTCTGTCATTTTTTCATGAAAACTGAAGCCTGTGGAAATCTGGACTTTGTCTTCTCCTCAGCGGGTTTTCAACCCATGAAGACGATTTCCCACGAAGAGCACCAAATGATGCAGTTGGATAAAAATAAGAAGATAACAGGGTGCCCTATGGCAAATTAATGTTCCTCTTACAATTATCTACCTCAGGGAATGTTCAAGATTCGTCATAACTCTTATAATCATTCCAGGCGGAAAACTCAAAACTAACTTCTCCTCGGCGGGTTTTCAACCCATGAAGTCAATTTCCCGCAAAAGGCAATTCTGAAGGAAAGGAAACAAAAGGTGGGTCCCTAATGAATTTTCGCACTCCTTTTGGACATCTCCGAACCCAAAGAAACAATAGTCAAAAGGTAAAGTAAAAGGAAAGCTTGTGCAGAGAAATGGAAATTGTTTTCTCCTCGGCAGGTTTTCAACCCCTGAGGACAATTTTTCGGATTTTAAAGAAAATCAAGTTTGCAAGCAAATTGGACACACAATTTGTGCGTAAAACTTCTCAAGATGATGATAGGAAATATTCTAACTATTGCGAGAAAGGGTTATTAAGCAGAATTCAACTCAGCGGATATTTTCTCACGGAGTACTTTATTTGTAATTTCCCGAAACTTAAAGGGAAACGGGAAAGTATGGGAAGATAGAAGTTACCGTTCGGCCAATGGAACAGTGAAAAGACATCGAGATATCTATTAAAACCATGCATTTACTGTTCCAATGGATCTCTCCTTCAATTCATTCGTGTGGCGCGAATTCTAAAGATCAACAAATGAATTGCAAACTCCTATATAGATGGAAACATGAACAGTTACAAAAACTACTGCTCTTTCTTGAACTGTTACTCTGTTAAGTTGCACAACTTTTTCAAAAAGCCAATATCTGTGCATTTGCTATTTTTTTCCCTTTTCTAGATTCAAAATTCATTCTCAAACAGAAATGGCAACTAGATTTGTGGGTTTCAACGAGTTGAACGGAATTAAGTCTTCACTGCAGAATTTCATGGATACTTCTCTCTATTTCTATGATATGCATGATTTTCAGAAGAGACTGAGGTCGGAGCCAATCCATCCCATTATTGAGAAGCTTTGAGGATGAGGGCTAGTCGAGCCAGCTGGTTTTCCAGTCGCAATCCAAGCTCCAGAATTAATCTATGAATGCATAAACCATTACAACCTGTACACCAGACAAATTGTATTGCCGGATGATACAATGTTGATCTCCATTGATAGGCAAACTGTGGTGAATTGCCTCCGAGTTCCAGAGCGGGAAGAATTTTCAAATTTGACATTGGGAGGAGTCGTTTCCAAGTTCTCCGTGAAGAAGATGACTTGGAGAAAAGAGATTATGCAATCATGGTTCCAGAAACCACGAGACACCAAGAGTAAGGTTCCTAAAACTCTGTTTGGGACTAATCTCAACCCTGAGACTGCCGACATCATGGTCCTCTTACATAGATTGAAAGGTGAGGTTGAAGCTTTAAACTTTGTTGAGCAATATGTCTTTTTGGTGCAAGTCATCTGTTCTGATACCCAATATATTGATTGGGCTCACGAGGTAAGCGAGATTCTATCCAATGCTCTTAGTGCTGCAAAATTCTACAATGCATTCTACATGTCCTCCTTCCTCATTTACATGTTAGCTTCTTTACAATTATGGCCAAGCCTCCTAAGGGTGGAAAATTTTCCTGATGATGTGAAGTCTTATGAATTCTACCCACATTTACAATTGGAAAATAGTTATGCAAAGTATAT
This sequence comes from Cupressus sempervirens, assembly GCA_028749045.1. Classification (NCBI taxonomy): domain Eukaryota; kingdom Viridiplantae; phylum Streptophyta; class Pinopsida; order Cupressales; family Cupressaceae; genus Cupressus; species Cupressus sempervirens. The sequence goes on along the minus strand of CM053783.1, from coordinate 755,735,188 downwards.
AAGGGTTAATGATGCATTCACCATGAGAATCTGCAAGGAGCTCCAAGGATGTCCGGAGAGGAGATTCAGCCCTGAAGCCATGGCAGCCATTAGCCAATTTGGGAGTTATTTTATCCAATTCTCATCCTTTTCATATTTGCGTCTTGCAGCTTTTGATGGATTCCCCTTGAAGCTGCCAAGATATCCTAGTGATATGATCGTGTTGATCGAGATAGTGAAGCAAGCAATCCAAGTAAACGTGCTGTGAGGGAATTTGAAGAAGAAAGGGTACAAGTTTCCTATGAAGGTGGGAGCCTTCAATTGTGAGTCTCGTTCTGATGCAAAGAACATGCTAAAGGTGTTCGAATCGAAATATAAATTGGAGATGTATGAGGTCTTAAGACCTATGTTTGATCCAAATGGATATGCAAGGGAGGTGTTGCAGATTGGAAGTGTAATCAAACACATCACCACCATTGAAGACTACTGGGTTGATTGCAAGGATGAGTTTGAGAGCTGTGATCGTGCTTTTGCCAGACTTACAATAGATCAAGTGAGGATGTATAAAGTTGATATCAATATTGAGGGAGTAGAAGATGATGGACAGAATATGTACAGTAAAACCTATCTAACAAAGCTAAGAAATACTCCTATCAGCTCAGAACCTTATGAAGATACTAGAGAAGAGCTAGAGATCATGATGGCCCGAATTATTAAAAGGACAGGGAAGTGGGTTGAATGGACCACAGCCAAAAGGAGTCGAAGTAAAAGTACATCCGCTCAAGCTTCTCCAGTAGTTGCCACGGCCTCTTCTTCTCAAGGAGGCACATCAAGTGTGACCTTGGCTGTCACTCAAGGACTGACTCAAGCATCAGGTGGAGGTGATCAACCTCCCGACAAGAATATTCCTTTGGCTAAAACTTGCCATGATGGCTCCCTCCAATTGATTGGAACTCCAACAGAAGCCGAGAAGAAGAAAGCAAAAGAACCTAAAGATACTGTGGCTACTCCAGTCCCCCACCTCATAGTAGCCCAGTTTCATCTGCAAGTGTTGCACTTCTCCAACCGTGTAGTCCTCAAGTGCAAGTAGTAGATTTAGGAGATGGAGGAAGTAGTGATAGCAAATCCACTGAATCTGATGAGGCAACCAAGAAGACTTCAGAGGCGGAAAAAGGCCAAGATTCTTCGAAGCTTATTTCACAAGCCCAAAAGAATCCCTTCTCTTCGACCGCGAAAGCAATCACTCTGGTCAAAAGGAAAATGTTTAGCATAGATTCTCTTGGGACGGCCTCCAAAGTGATAAGCACAGATTCATGGTTGGAGGATACTCTAAACAGGAAGAGAAAGAGGAAAGATGAAGGTGCCCCCAACAAGGATATCTTATCTCTTGCAGTTCACTCTAGGTCAACATTGAGTAAGGTCAAGAAGTAGAAGACCTTCTCCATCCTCGGACAAGACCCTGAAACACGGCATCTAACAATGGAGATAGCAAAGCCTACCAAGAAGGGAAGGATTGAGGATATGTCTACTGATGATTTTACTCTGCATTCATTGGATCTTGGGGAGGCCATACATGATACCAAAGTTGGCTTATGGAAGTCAACAAATGAGGTGATTGAAGGACAGTTGGAGAGCCTTAAGTTGTCGAAGGTCTAGATGAAAGCGGAAATACAAGAATTGAATGGCTTCATCAGGCAATTGGTCACCCCATTGGCGAGCATATCTAGGATGCCTATTACCAATGAAGCTACTACTGCGAACATTCAAGCACTCATCTCTCAACTCCAAGAAGAAAAAAATTTTGGGCAGATTGGTAGAGAGTGGAGCGGGAAACTCAAGTTGGAGGGACTCTCCATTATAGAGAAAATTGGCAATGCTATATTGAGGCTGGAAACAAAGAAAGACAATATTTCATCAAATAGAGCCACTTTGGCTGTGGAGAGAACAAAGATTGAAGATTGTGTCTCTCTGCTGAAGATGATCATTCATATGAAGACTAAGGAGGTTGTAGAAGCAAAGATTCTGCCTAAAGGAGATGAGCCTTTATTTGAATGGCTTCAGAGCATGCAGTTCAAGTCCGAAATGATCTCAGCAGCAGAAGAAGGGCTCAAAGAAACTGAAGCTAAAGTGAAGAAAGATCAAGACAGAGATTATGAACTCTTGAGAGGCTTGCATACAGACTCACAAACTAGTGGTCAAGGAAAAGGAATAATTGGAATATCCGCCATGCAATCAAACTTCTCCAACTTCATAGAGAGCCTGACAGAAATATCTTCCGATCATCAGAACAGAGTTTCCACACTCTAGAGACTTGGTGGCTATGTACACGTGGCCATGGAGGAAATACAAGATCGTTTGAGTGTTGTCAAGGATTTGGCCAAAGAGCATTCTAAATGGCTCTTGAGATATACTAACGTACATGTCCATAAGCATGAAGAATTAATTCTAATCATTATAGCCACTAAGGCCTATAGGACAAAAGCAAAAAAGGGAAAAAAGGCGAAGTGATTCATATTTTGCCCCTTTCTATATTTTGATGTAATCATTGTAATCAACAAACTGGCTCCTTGTCATTAGTCATTCTTGAGAAGATGAACCGATTAAACTTGTTTTGTAATGGTCATCTTGAAGTCCTATACGTATTGGAATGAAAGATTAATAAAACGTCGGCGAATTTTGGTGTGAAATACTTGATGTTGTAGAGTCAATTGAATGGTATTTTGTGTCAATTATTTTCTGTTCCATTCTGTTAGTTGTTAATTGTTTGTTTCTTCTTCTTTTTTCTCTTTTATTTGAATTAAAACAAGGAACGAATAGAGCTTCATTCCCCTGTTTTGAGGCAGCGAATGGAATATGATAAGTATTGTCATCATAGGTTCAGGAGAGATCCTTTAGATGTTTCCTTCTAGTTAATCTTTCTTCCTCTGTATTTAGTTTCTTGCTGAATTAGTTAGCATTAGTTGTTATGCAATATTGAATCTTTAAGTCTTATGAGTTCATAAGATGTGTGAGTTCATAAACTTAATTTATCTTCTGAAATCTTTTCCTGCCTGAGTTAGATCCTGTATAGGTTCGGCTCGGTTTACCCCTCCTATTCTCGGGTTAAGAACATACCCCTTTTTAGATTTAGACATAATTCATTGCAAATCTGCAATAGGGAGCTGTACCTAATAATTCAGAGGAAAGTTAATCTTCTTAGAAACAACTTTCTAACTGTTGTAACTAGAAATTGTTCATAAAATTTGGGCCCCCAAGGGTTAAATAAAAAAGAACAATTTGTTTAGCAACACCATATTCAGAAGGCTTTTGGAAGAAGAACATTCAATGCAACTATTGTCATAAGTTTGGTCACATGAAGGTTGAATGTTGGAAACGCTTAGCTGCCCAATCTAATCAATCAGGTTTGCAGCTCAAAGCGAATAGTGCAAAGCACACTAAGTAGGCGGAATCTGCCTTTTATGCCTTAATGGCTAAAAGACCTGCAAATCATGTGAAGTCATCTACCTGGTACATTGATTCAGGTGCCTCTCATCATTTCACCCATCACAAAGATTGGTTCATTGACTACCAACCTTATTCAGAGTCTATTATTTTTGGTGGCAAAGAAGAGTACACTATTGTCAGCAAAGGCAACATTCAAATTCAGTCTGTTGGGAGGAATCTCATTTTTCTCAATGTGTACTATGTTCTAGGGATGGAACTAAATCTACTCTTAGTTAGTCAGTTGTTGCGACATTCTCCATAGTTGGATATCACCTTCAGCTTACATCAATGTATCATCACTGATGGGGCGACTCAGTCTATTGTTGCAGTGGGTCTTGAGGATCATGGTCTTTAACGAATTACTGATTCTAGTGATTATTGGGACTTAGCTATGGCTGCTCGGCGGTCTTCTATTAGTTCTAGCCATGGCAGCATACTTTGGCTAGAAGGCCCATCAGATGGATGTCAAGAGTGCTTTCTTGAATGGTGACCTACAAGAAGAGGTCTACATGACGCAACCTCTCGGTTTCAAGGTTATTGATAAATAACATGAAGTTCTTAGATTAGTCAAAGCTCTTTGTAGCTTGAAGCAGGCCCCTAGGGCACGGTACATGAAAATTGATAAATACCTTAATGATCAAGGCTTCCAAAGGCATTCTTCAGACTCAGATTTGTACATCAAGAGTACTGATAGTGACATCATCCTTTTGATTATTTATGTAGATGATTTGATCATCACTGGCAGTTCGCCATCTTTGATGCAAGGAATCAACAGAATTTATGTCAATCTTTTGATATGACTAACCTTGGCCTCATGCACTATTGTTTAGGTGTTAAGATTTGGTAACAATCTTTTGGTATATTTATCTCTTAGTCCAAATATGCCAAGGCTCTATTAGACAAATTCCTATGAAGGATTGCAAGACTGCATCTATACCCATGAGAAAGGTCTCAAGTTATCAGCCAAGTCGGATTCTCCTCCCGTCAATGATACTACGTACAGGCAACTAGTAGGTAGTCTCATCTACCTCTCTGATACTAGGCTTGATAACAGCTACGCAACCAACTACATCTCAAATTTTATAATAGCTCCTAAGGCTGATCATTGGATGGCAGCAAAACGTGTGCTTCATTACGTGAAGGGCACTTCAGATTATGGACTTCTTCACTCTCAGAGTTTTAATCCTAGACTCGGTGGGTTCAGAGATTCATATTGGGCAGGCTCTGTTGACGATAAAAAGTCAACTTCTAGATGTGTTCAGTATGGGATCCGGTGTCGTCAAATGGACCAATAAGAAGCAACAGGTAGTTTCTCTCTCCTCCACGGAGGCTGAATATAGAGGGACAGTTAGGGCAGGTTGTGAAGCTATTTGGCTTTATCGGATGCTTGGGGATATGCAAATGTCACCAACAGGACCAACCACTTTGTTTGTTGTAACGAAAGCATTATCAAATTAGCACGAAATCCAGTCTTCCATGAAAGAACCAAGCATGTGGATGTTCATTGTCACTACATATGACAGCTAGTTGAACACAAGACAATAGGCTTGCAATATGTTCTTACAACGGATCAAATTGCAAACATTCTCACTAAGCCTCTTGGTCATGATAAGTTTGTCAAATTTAGAGGACAGGTTGGTGTTGTAGATAGATTAACCATTAAGGGACGGGATAACAATAATAGATAAGCTTCTATTATTAGTTAATGGTTATCTATTTGTAATATATTATATAATTTAGAATGTTTCTAATATTAGTTACTGCGTAGTTATCCGTTAGCTTTCTTTAGCTTTCTTTTAGTTAAAATAGAATGTTTCTATTCATTACAATCATTTCCTAAGGAAGCGTTGTTTCATTCTTTTGTATATATAGACCTTTCAGTCTCTATTAATAACAAGCAAATATTTACCAATTACTTCGTAATATAATGCACCTTGTATGATCTCCCACATCCTTCATAAAGAGTGTGTTCTTGGAAAAAGCCTCAATGAAATCTCATGTACATAAAGAGTATTATACTAATGACTATAATTCTCTTTGGAACATTGCTGAATTATATGTTTATTTATCTATTGATAACTAACTTGGTTGCAGGCTCTAAATCAAGGTATAATGCAAACCACATTCACAAATTCTAGGGCAAATTAAGTTCTAATAGGGAATATTACTGTTCAGTATGAAGTATAGTTTAGTCAGATAATATATTGGAAATACTTCGATGGAAAATATTTTCAATTATTACTTTTTATTATACTTTGACTTAATATAAGTTAGGTTGACCGACTATATACTTAATCCCACCGTCAGTTGTTTTAGATTCACAAGGATATAACTTCAGTCATACACCAACAAACATGACTCCTCCAAATGCATCATGTCTGTCCAATGTATCATGACTTTTTGGTCATGTATTTAATATTTGTTTGTACCTGCAGTTAAGAGCAATTGAAGAAACACATTATCTTATAAAGTCTTCCGACTTCTACTTAGCACTTGCTTCTTCATTGGTTGAGAGCATATCAATCTGACCTGCCAGATCCAGCACAGCGGCAGAATTTGTGGAATTTGTATTTGGCAGCAAATAAACAGAAAGTTTGGCAATAAATACAAACAGCGTGCACTTCCAAATCAATGTTTGTATACATATCATACTTACTGAAAAGACTATATATCAGATCATATATATACAGAGACTGATCTTAGAACTAGAAATTGGGATCGATTACAGTTTATATTCAACAAATATATATATATATATATATATATATATATATATATATATACAGTGATAAAACTAAGATAAATATCTTGTCAGATTGTAATCTGACATTAAACATTATTATTTTTAGAGATTCAATTGATTGGTTATCCACCTTCAAGAGTATCAAATTTTAGGGCATCTTGGTGTATCTGTATTTGTGCAAATTAGTTAAATCTGATTGAGAAAATCAACATGGTATTAGAGCAGGTCTAAGAAACGATCCTAATCAGATTTATCTATCAAAGTGCACTTAAATATTCTTAAACCCTACATCTGCCAAAATGGTGAATGGTATTATACTAGAAGACAGACTAGAAGGTGACTCAAATTTTGCAGCTTGGGCATTGCGAATAATGTTGATCTTGAAGAAGCATGATTTAAAACAGTTTATAGAAAAATCAGACCCACCACCCAAAGGGAGTGATGAATTGAATAGATGGGAAAAGGACAATACCAGAGCTATGAAATTACTAGTGAATGGGGTGAAGGATCATCTACTTCTCGTCATTACAGAACTAGACACAAACCATGAAATGTTCAAAGCACTTAGAGAAATGTTTGAGGTAAACAATACACCAGAATACTCACATTGAAAGACAAACTCTCCAATATTAAGATGAATCAAGGAGAATCCATTGCTTCATATTTTATGAGGATAACTGAACTAAGGAATCAATTCTCTACAACTGGTCACATCTATGATGAAAAAGAATTGGCCATGATAGCACTGAAAGAACTGCCACCATCATGGAAAACTTTTAGACAAGGAGTATGTTCTCGATCCAAACTTCCTAAACTTGTTCGACTAAAGGCTGACTACATCCAAGAGGAGTGCATGTTAATGTCTCAAGATGATCCTTTACTGGAGGTGATATTGAGGTTCTCACAACCGAAGTCGATAAAAGGAAGAAACTTAAATTCAAAGGGAAAAGGAAACAGAAAGATTACTCTAAAATGCAGTGATTTAGATGTGACAACTATGGTCACTCAGCTTTTCAATGTCTTGATAAATTGAAACATCAAGCATCATTTGCCAAAGTCAGCAATATAAATTCAAAAAGATGTCCATTCTAAAGAACTTCAAATATCCATAACATGTGTGAAATATTGGATTAAGAGGGAGCTCTTTATTTTTCCTATCATCTTCATGGAATTGCAAAATAAATGTAAAATACTTTTAAAGTGAATTTGGCTTGGTAACAATTCTGAATTTGGATTCAAAATACCAACTTATTGTAATATATTTTTTATATAAATCTAACCTTAAAATCAGATTTATTTGTTTGTACATACTATTCAAGAGTTATGTACCTTGATCTTTTCCTCTGAGAATGTTATTGCAGGAAGAGGGAGACTGAGACTCAGAGGGAGCCTGGCATTTCAGTAGAGGCACACTTGAAAGAGAGGGAGCAAATAGAGGATATGATTCAATCAACCTTCGGTGATCTCAATCATATTGATTCAGAGGGAGTAAACCATGTTGAGATGGGTTCTCTAGTGATCAATAAATTGTAGCAGTCAAGAGGACTATAATTCATGAATATATCTCATGACTGTGATTTTAATGGACCTACCCCCTGTGTACATCATGAAGAAGTGACAATTTCCAAATGATCATTACTTGTATTTGCAAAAGTTATTGATGTAAAGTTCCTATTATAAAATAAATCATTAATCAAAATATTGTTAATGGGCTGATGATTTATTATATCTTCGACTCATTTTTATTTTTGTTTCTATAGTTTGTGTCGCCATCGGCTATCTTTGTACACCCTCGAAAAGTTTCCCGATGGGTATTTAAGCAGGGCTTGTCGGTGGTTTTTAGGCATGCATTCTGGATTTTTCTTTGTACTGTGAATTCCAACTGGGATTCTCTGTTGTTTGCCACTTCGGAAGTGAAAAAACTTCCCTACTTGGCTCTTCCGGTTTCGGTGGGATTCAACCCTCACCCTATTCCGTCGCCTATAGCACTTCACTCGGATTTGTCAAATCGGAGCACCATCTTTGTGGCATATATTGAAGGATCATTCGTATTCGAGTTTCTAATATTGTATCTAATCTACTTGTGTTTTGTACGAACGAATTTGCATTCATTGTTGTGGCTCAAACACCAATCGTGTGGCATCTGAACATCCTCGTACAGCCTCTTCATTTCCCATACGGCCTACCATCTTTCCACACCATCGTACTTCCCTCCCATCCTTTGTTTGTCAGTCGTACAGCACACCATACAACCACCTTGGCGCTCACCCTGTACACCAACACTCCACCACAATACGCCCTCATAGACCATCGTACGGCTCTCCTCAAGCCAGCGTACAGACCTCTTGTTTCACACCGTATGGCCTCCCTTTTTTACATCGTACGGCCTCCAAAGCTATTGTACCTTCACTCCCACCCTCAACCTCACTATACTGCATCCCTCCACCTGCTACTGTACAGTCCTCAATCCGTACGGACTCATTTGTCCTTCCATCTGCACATCCCTTCCTTCTCCACCATATGACCCACTTCCAAGGTAGCCTCCCACACCGTACGAACCCATTTTAGGATCACAGAAATTGTCATTTTTGCTAATCGTGTTTAATACACTCTATTGCTAGCACGGAACATTATAGTGGTATCAGAGTAAAAACCTTTCGGGAGCATCTCCGGAACTTTCGGGAACATTATTGAAACCGTTCGGGAGCATCTCCAAGACTTTTGGGAATATTACCGAAACATAACGGAACATTGCAGTGGTATCAAAGCGTTTCGATCCTGTCATCCTGTGAACAGTGAATGAGAGTTCATAGTCGAAAGAGACAAAGAACCCATTCCGTTGATAGAATGGTTGTCGAACCGGAACCAACAGCTGCCGAACTCGTGGCACTACTAAGAGAACTTGCAAAGAATCAGGCACAGATCACTGATACTCAACAACTCATGGAAGAAACTCTCAAGAAGTTAGCAGACAATAAAATATCCGGAGAACAAAATGGTCACAGCACGGACTCGGTATCGGGTAAATCAAACCCTCATTCAGCACGCTCTCAACCTTCTATGTCGTCTTTTCCCCCACGGACGGAGGCACTACACGAAGAGAAACAAGCAACCTTTGAAGGGATGCAAGAACAACTGAGAGAAGACTAGAAGAATGCGAATTTTGAGGAAGATATATCCTACAAAGATTACGCAGATTTGAGAATGAGATATTCGGGAGGCGGAAACCGAGGATACTTTAATGATGATCTCAGAAGAAAGTTGGGTAAAGTAAATCTGTCTCCATTTGACGGATCCGGATCCATCTCTTTGCAAAAGTGGTAATGAAGGTTGATACTTACTTCCAGCTTAATCCCATGCCATAAGAAGCAATTAAATTTGTGGCGCTGCACTCGGAGGGAGTTGCGCATGAATGGTGGCATCACGGCATCATCACATTGGGGCATGATCAAATAAATACTTATGCAAAATTCATTGAGAGATTGATAGATCCATTTGATGGTAAAGATCGGGAACTCAATTTCAAAAATTTGGCACAACTGAGACAAACTCGATCTATCGACCAGTACATTGCAGAATTTCAGAAACTCTTTGTTTTGGTCACAGACATTTTTGAAAGAAGACGAGTAGTGCTCTTCATGGATGGACTAACAGAACCACTGAAAGGTTGGATAAAAGAGTTTAATCCTACCACCCTAATGGAGACCATTAAGAAGGCACGATTCATGGCATCATCATCAACATCATTCTCGCGAAATTACTCACATTCCAAACCACTGATGTTTTCGAGGGACAGAGATAATAAACCTTCGCCCAAGAAGCCGTCATTGGACGAAGCTACTAGACAAGAGCTCTGAAGGAAGAAACTATGTTTCAATTGCAAGGGACCTTGGGAACCGGGCCATAGATGCCTCGGAAAAGGTAAGATCCATTACATTGAGGTCGTGTCCAACGATGAGGATGAACAGGAAGAAATAACCGCCGAAGACAACCAACATCACGACGACACCAACACGGTTAGTCTGAACCACATGGAAAGAATTGCAGCATTAGTACGTCGCGGCAAAACTATCGCTCTAGCTGGTAGCCCGAAGTGCACAATTTTTCGTGTACGGGGAACCCTTCAAGGACAAAGGGTTATGGTGATGCTCAACAATGGAGCAACCCTAAATTTCATAAACTCATCTCTAGTGAAATGAAGAGGTCTACCTACGGAGATGCACGCAAGATTTCAGGTCAAGGTTGTCGGAGGGGCTCTTCTGCCCTGTACACACCTTGTTCCTCAGCTAAGTATCACAATGGCGAATCACACGATAACCGAAGATTTCATCATAGTGGATCTTGATGATATGGAGGTTATCCTAGGCATACAGTGGATGGAGACACTTGATGAATACACTCAAAATTTCAAATGAATGGACTTCACTTTTGTTGTCGATGGAAAGAAGGTTGTTCTCCGCAGAATGGCAAATGAAGGTCTGAAGGAAGTTTCTGCACATTGAATGGAGGCAATTTTTGGCGTGATGACATTGCGTGGACTACACATTGTTTTGTCTCGGCGAAACCTATAAAAGGGCAACGGAAACCTCCCCAGGATGACGATCTCCATAAAATTTTGAGCAACCATGATAAAGTTTTTATAGACATTCCCCCAAGCATACCATCGCATCGAGGATTTGAACATACTATCGAATTGGAAGCAGGAGCCAAGCTGGTCATAAACACACCGTACCACCATCCCAAGAAATTCAAAGACAATCAAAAAGACGATTTTCTAACCCTTTCGCGTTGTCAGTGGTATTGGTCAAAAGAAGGACGAGACGATGCGCATGTGTGTTGACTACTATTCGTTGAACAAAAAGACAATAAAGAATAGATATCCCATTCCAAGGATAGATGAGCTACTGGCTGAAATGCATGGCGTGGTCTATTTTTCCAAAATAGATCTTCGTTCCGGATACCATCAGATCCGTATGAGGGAGAAAGACGTGGAAAAGACGACTTTTTGTTATCACTATGAGCATTATGAGTTCCTAGTCATGCCATTTGGATTAACAAATGCATCCACTACATACCAATCATGCATGAATCGCATCTTTAACAAACAATTGCGTAATTACTTATTAGTATTTTTTTATGATCTCCTTACTTATAGCAAGCCATGGGAGGAGCACCTGAAGCATTTGAATGAAATCCTAAGGATCATGAAGGAGCAGTCCTTGTTCACCAAGAAATCCAAGTGTGAATTCGATATGACAAAAATATTGTACCTAGGGCATGTCGTCAGTAAATATGGAGTTCAAGTTCATCAAGAGAAGATTCAGGCTATCCTTGATTGGCCTCCCCTAAAATCACTCACGGAATTGCGAGGGTTTTTCGGACTATGCAGTTATCACCGAAGGTTTGTTAAAGGATTCTCTCAGCTCAACGCACCCTTAACAGACTGGACAAGGAAAGGGTCTTTCCAGTGGAATGAAAAGGCACAACTGACTTTTGATAAGCTGAAAGAGGCAATGAGCACTTATCCCGTACTTGCGTTACCTGACTTCACTCGATCGTTCATTTTGGAGTGCGATGCATCCGAAGAGGGCATTGGCACAGTACTGATGCAGGATAGACGCCCCATAACTTATGAGAGTAGGCAGCTTACGCAAAAAGAACAACTCTATTCCATCTACGACAAAGAGATGTTAGCCATTGTACATGCAATAACCAAGTTTCGGCAGTATCTGGTGGTGCCAAGATTGTCGTCCGCACGGATCACAATAGTTTGAGATATTTTCTAGAGCAACGACATTTGAACGAGAGGCAACAGAAATGGGTAAGCAAGGTTTAGGCCTTTGATTTTGACATTGAATATGTAAAAGGAAAGAACAATATGGTTGCAGATGCCTTGTCCAAAAAACTCGCCATCTGCTTACTAACCTGGATTTCAGCCAACTGCAAAGCACATTTGTTGGTAGAATATTCCAAAAACACATTTGCGTGTGAGCTAATGGATGGCATCGCTAAGGATGATTGGTACAAAGTGGTAGATGACATCATTTACTATAAGAGTCGGATATTCCTAGTGCCTGAATCTAAATTGAAGCAGAAAATCCTGAAGGAGGTACATGACTCACCCTTGGTAGGACACCCAGGCTTCCTCATAACATACAGAAGTCTCTGGGAGAGGTTTCATGGAAAGGACTTAAAGGGGACGTGGTGCAGTATGTAAGAGAGTGTGCGGTCTGCCAGCAAAACAAATCCGAACATACTCTATTTGCCGAGTTACTGCAACCTCTACCAATTCCAAAACATAAGTGGGAAAGTATCTCAATGGATTTCATAACAAGGCTTCCCAAGGTGAATGGAAAGGATTGTATTTTCGTGGTGGTTGACAAGTTGACAAAGTACGCACATTTCTTCACCATCCCCTCAAATTTTCAGGCCGCACAAGTTGCCGAGCTGTTTTTTAGAGAAGTCTTTCATCTACACAGGTTACCTCGAAACATTGTCAATGATCGAGATGGGCAATTCATCAGTATCTTCTAGACAAAACTATCACGATTGTAGGGACAGAATTGTTACCAAGTACAAGTTACCACCCACAGACAGACAGACAAACAGAGATTGTGAATAAGTGGCTTGTTACCTTCAAAACTATGTTTCGGCACAACAATGGGCGTGGGTCAAATGGATACACCTAGGAGAGTATTGTTACAATACCACGTATCACATGTCCATCAAGATGGCACCATTCAAAGCTTTGTACGGGTACGAACCCCTCTCCTTCATCAACAAAATGTTGGGAGACAGTTGCGCACCAAGGGTGAAGGATTGGCTTCAGGAGGGACAGGACATCCTACGATACCTGAAAGAGAACTTGCAACGAGCATTGAATCAACAAAAGATGTACGCCAACAGATATCGAATGGAGAGGAGTTTCGAAGTAGGGTACTTGGTTTATCTCAAGCTCCAACAATATCAACAATCCTCATTGAAGGAAAAGGGAAAAGAAAAATTAAAGCCACGATTCTATGGCCCCTATTGCATAGTTCACCGCATTGGCGAAGTCGCTTACGAGCTAGAACTTCCAAAAGGAAGCCGTATTCATAACGTCTTTCACGTTTCATACTTGAAAAAGGTTGTGGGGCAGAACGTCACAATAGCCACAGACCTTCCGCTACTCAATCAAGAAGGAAAACTCATATTGGAACTAGCCGAGATCATCAAAGTACGTGAGAAGACCTTGCAGAACCGCACAGTGAAGGAATATTTGGTGCATTGGAAAAACCTGCCATTGGACGACGCGACGTGGGAGGGCAATCACATTCTCCAACACCCAGCATTGTATTTGCTTGAGGACAAGCAAAATTTGGGACGGGAGGACTATAATGTTCCTGTTATAAAATAAATCATTAATCAAACTATTGTTAATGGGCCGATTGATTTATTATATCTCGGACCCATTTTTATTTTTGTTTCCGTAGTTTGTGTCGCCGTCGACTATCTTTGTACACCCTCGAAAAGTTTCCCTACGGGTATTTAAGCATGGCTTGTAGGTAGTTTTGAGGCATGCATTCTGGATTTTTCTTTGTACTGCGAATTCCACTTGGGATTCTCCGTTGTTTGCCATTTCGGAAGTAAAAGATCTTCCCTACTTGGCTCTTCCAGTTTCGATGGGATTCAACCCTCACCCTATTCCGTCCTGTAGCACTTCGCTCGAATCTGGCAAATCGGAGCACCATCTTTGTGGCATATATTGAAGGATCATTCGTATTTGAGTTTCTAATATTGTATTTGATCTACTTGTGTTTTGTATGAAAAATTTTGCATTCATTGTTGTGGCTCAAACACCAATCGTGTGGCATCCGAACATCCCCGTACGGCCTCTTCATTTCTTGTATGGCCTCTTCATTTCCCGTACGGCCTACCATCTTTCCACACCACTGTACTTCCCTCCCATCCTTCGTCTATCAATCGTACAGCACACCGTACAGCCACCTTGTACACCAACACTCCACCATACACCCTCATAGACCACCATACGACTCTCCTCAAGCCACTGTACGGACCTCTTGTTTCATACTGTATGGCCTCCCTTTTTTACATCATACGGCCTCCAAAGCTACCGTACCTTCACTCCCACCCTCAACCTCACCATACTGCATCCCTCCACCTATCGTTGTACGGTCTTCAATCTGTACGAACTCATCCATCCTTCCATCTGCACATCCCTTCCTTCTCCACCGTACGACCCACTTCCAAGGTAGCCTCCCACACCATACGGACCCATTTCAAGATCACATAAACTCTCAGTTTTGCTAATCATGTTTAATACACTCTATTGCTAGCATGGAACATTACAGTGGTATCAAAGGAGAAACCTTTCGAGAGCATCTTCAAAACTTTTGGGAACATTACCGAAACCATTTAGAAGCATCTCTGAAACTTTCGGAAACATTAAGGAAACTAAACAAAACATTACAATTGAAAGGTAATGATCTTACAATAACATAATTTTCTATTATGATAGATATCTTACAATGTCTATGCAGATCATGATAGCTTATACTCTGCATAGTGGATGTTTATATGGTAAGCATTATGAGAATACATGTGCATATAACTTATAAACATTTTTTGAGTACATGGTGAATGTTATGCAAATTGATATTATGGAAGGCCATTACACAAAGTGCTTGGTGAATATCACGCAACTTGATGTTTTGGAAGGCCATTATTCATAGAGTACTTGGTGAATATCATGCGACTTGATGTTCTGGAAGGCCACAACTCACAGTACTTGGTGAACATCTTGTATCTCAACATTCTAAAAGGCACTAAAAGAGTATTTGATGAATATCATTGGAAAACCAATACTCATGATATCAGATGTGATACCAAACCTTTTGAGTACTTGGTCAATATCGAATCTCGATATTCTGGGAGACCAATACTCATGATATCAAATGTGATATCAAACCTTATTGAGTAATTGGTGAATGTCTAATATTGATATTCCGCAGGCAATGCTTGTGATATCAAAATGTTGAAAATCTTCTAATCAAAGATTTCCTTATGTGTCATTTCTAATGGTTCATGTGTTTATCCTACTTCACTAAGGAGTGTTAAAGTATAGTTCAGTCGGATAATAAATTCGAAATACTTTGATGGAAAATATTTTCAATTATTATTTATCAAGGTTGCATGGGTACTCGTACCTACGTACCCAAGTACCAGATACACGTACCCTAAGTATCGGGTACTCAGTGGAGAGCATCATAGCTAAGGACCTTGATAAAGATTTCTAAAGAAAAAATCGGTTTTGTGTTTGTGTATTAGCTTGTTGTTTATCAAGCTTAATTCAATACCTAATCAGTTTGAAACTTTGATACAATGTTGATTAACAATAAACTTTATCACTGTTCAAGTCAGAAGTTTATTATTTATAATGTCATTGTCATATGATTTATGATCTTCTTGTTCATGTTTAAAGTCTGCCTTCTCTGCTATGCATCTAATCATTTATCATATATTATTATTACAAACATCTAGCAAATCTGAAACTGAAAACAATACATTACATTTGCAAACTTTATCACAGTTCTTGTTTTGAAAAACCATTGTCAATACTGATAATTTCAGATTTTCTATAAATATAAAAGCATAATTGAAAATAAATTTTGACATACCCAAGTACCTCCATTCCCTGTTATGAAAAAAGGATGTACTTGTACCCGTACTGGTACCCTAAGTACCCCCATCCCCATGCAACCTTGTTATTTATTATTATACTTTGAAAACATATTGCACAATAAACTATTGAAGATCTATTGGTTGATATATATATATATATATATATAATGATTTTCAAAACCTTTTCATATCAAATTATTGTGCAATAAAATATAATAATAAAACTGACTTAGTATAAGTTAGGTTGACCGACTACATACTTAACCCCGCCATCAGCTGTTTCAGATTCACAAGGATATAACTTCAGTCACACACCAACAAGTGTGACTCCTCCAAATGCATCGTGACTTTTCAGTCACGTATTTAATATTCGTTTATACCTGCCGTTAACAGCAATCAAACAAACACATTACCCTACAATGTCTTCCAACTTCTACTGAGCATTTGCTTCTTCATTGGTTGAGAGTATATCAATCTGACCTGTCAGATCCCGCACAGCGGCAGAACCGTGGGTCCCTAGATTTGTGGAATTTGTATTCGGCAGCAAATAAACAGAATGTTTGGCAATAAATACAAATAGCATGCACTTCCAAATCAATATTCGTATACATATCATACATACTGAAAAGACTATACATCAGTTCATATATATAGAGAGAGACTGATCTTAGAACTACATATTGGGATCAATTACAGTTTATATTCAACAAATACACACACACACACACACACACACACACACACACACACACACAGATAAAATTAAGATCAAAATACATTGACCTTGTCAGATTGTAATCTGACATTAAACATTATTATTTTCAGAGATTCAATTGATCGGTTATTTACCTTCAAGAGTAAAGAATTTTAGAGCATCTTGGTGTATCTGTATTTGTGCAAATTAGCTAAATCTGATTGAGAAAATCAACAATGACAAAGTTGTCATGCAAATTATTGAACAATTATCATTTATTCATAATTTTGATTTAATTTTTAATTAATATGTTATTTATTAATTTAAAAACCTTTGCAAGTTAAAGGGGTGACTTGGCTCTAATCAAGAACATCATATTTCCATCAGTCCCACATGTTGCTGGTCCTCAAGCAACTTTAGATTTGGATCCATGCCTTCCACATTACATCATTTGTGCCCTCATCAAAAAATACCTCTATATAGTGCATTTGTCCCTTTCCAAAACACCTATGCCCTGGTTGGCCACAGTTCTCTGCATGTGAAGTGATAAGAGGCAATCTTGTTCCATTTTACGCCATATTCTAATCTATTTCACACACCTCTATATATTCACTCTTATATTCCATTTTCCAATTAAATCATAGCATTTATGTCATTTATGATTAAAATGCATAAAAGATAACTGATCTAGTTTTATGATAAAAATATGAACAATAATTACTAACTGTTTACTAATGAATGTTGCCTTGTAGCACGCAGACTTCCTCTCACCTGTTTGACATGAACCTTCCTGTCATTCTACCTCTTTCTTCCAACATCGCCATATGGACTTTTCCATGTCTGATTTCTGACACTTGTATTCTACAGGCATCCTTTCCATAATCATCTCACCCACATTCTTCTATATCAGCTTAAGTCTCTAATCACAATCTGGTTTGATGGCAGTTCTTACTGTCAGTACCTTTGGCAATTTTAACAACCTGTCACAGAGTTTGACCACCTCAGTATTACTGTCAAACTATAGATACATTTGTTGGCTATTGGAGGAAACCGAGATCTACCCATAATCTATTTTTAATTACTGTTACAACAGATCTGTTGCTTCCTGTTATGGAGAAAACTGAAATGTTCCCATTTCTATCCAAATAGCTTCTAATTTGGGGCTAGCAAACAAGAAGGTTTTACATAACCATTATATTATTTAGTTGGCAGCCCCAAAGTATATTCTTGTACGAATTTGTTATAGGCTGCATGTCTATATGAGCAGCGAAAGGAAATATTGAAGGGCATATATAAATCATCTCATTCAGAAATATAATATTGTTGTTCTGAGTTAAGCTTGTGAGTTTTCTGATCATTTTCTTCAACAGGCCAATTGGGAGTATGGGTGCCCACTGTCAAGCTATTCGATGAAGTGTAAATAATTATTTATGTTCTGCAGAGTGTGATTTCATGTTTTATAATTTCAAAGGATTATAGAACATTGTATTTGATATGTGTTACCTGTGTTTTATTTCCATGTAGAATTAATTGCTTTGTCTTTTATTCTGCTATTTATTAGTTAATTTGTTGTTTCAGAATTCACTCATAATTTATTCCAGAATAGAAGAGAAAAGCTTCTGTCACCAGTTAGTCATAGTTCCTGTTGACAGTTCTATTTCAATTTGCAATAGATTTTCTTCTCAAAGCTGCATTTTTCCCCGCTTATCTCACAACTTTCACCCCTTGATGGCATATTGCCCAGACACCTCTCACAAATTTACGCCACCAGATTGACATGTATAAACAAACTAAAATTCATTATTAAACATCAATTCTATTTGCACTATTTGCCCCAATGTTAGCCTATCACAAAGCATAGCTTTTTGCTTTGTAATTCAGTTTAAGAGACCTCTACTTGGTTTGTTTTAGGAGGTAGCATGTTTTTTTATAAAGATTTCTTTAGTAGCATAGTAGAGGCATGCTTGGAACTCCATATGTCCTTGGTCACTGAATATTCAAAAGTTAAAGCCATTTTGATGGCTTCTTGTAATGAGCTCAGATCACATGCACGTACCAAACCTTTAAGAGATTCAGTTAGGCCTTCCACAAGTAATACTCTAAGGCTTCTCTCTGACACATCGGAAATCATTACTGCAAACTTTTCAAATTCTGCAACACAGTCTTCCACCTTACCCTCTTACTTCAGCTGTGCTAACTATTAGTTGCTAGGGTTGTCGTTGCACCAAAAGATTGACCTGTCAATGCCTAATACAATCACTAGACTTATAGAAGACACAAGAGGCTGTCAAACCATTTTGCAGATCTAGTGAGGGATGCTGGACCACTTCCAACAATCCCCCAACCAGCATTACTCATTGTGGCATGCAGTGATTCAAACTTGTGACCAAGTTTTGATACCACTTGTTAGCTGCTAGGGTTTCCGTTACACCAAACGATTGACTTGTCAATGCCCAATACAACTACTAGACTTATAGAAGACATGGAAGGCTATTAAACAATGTCACAAATCCAGCCAGGAACGTTGGGCCACTGCCAACACTTTCTAAAATGATTTTTGGGATCCCTACTATCAAACATTTCTATCAGTCTTTGGCTCAAGTCTTCCAAGTTGGTAATTGAATCGTGCATTTGAGTTACCATGGCATGGTACCATAGTTCATGAGCCACTCCTTTGAGATGCATTGTGGCAAATTTGATAGCCTCTTCCTCAAACATTGAATTCAAGGAAAAATATATGTTTAATTTCTGAGGCCAAGCCTTTGTTGAAGATTTACCAATACCATCAAAAGTAGGAGTGGTGATTTTTCCCGAACGGTGTTCAATGTCTTTCCTATCTTCATACCTTCTCCTCCTACACCAAGTTCTTGTTTTCATCTCATAAAATTTGGTGAAGGTCATGTCCCTCCATATGGCAACACTCAAGGCATTGTCTTCATATGTAAGTTTTGTCATCTCATCTTCTGGATCAGGTTATTCTTCCTTTCTGTTCTCTGCCCCCTCTTTTACTAGAAATTTGGTCCTGAACATTTGCATGCTCGCAGAGGCCTTTGCAGAACCTGACCTGCTTTCTTCTTCTCCATTCTGTACTGCTCTTCCAGCACTTGGTTGCTGATTCACTCTTAAAAGCTGAACCATCTCCATCATGGTATCTCTCATGTTGGTATGGAACTCTCTAGTCTCACTAATGCATTCTTGAGAATTTGCCTCTTCCCTATCACCCATGACCTTATTTCTTACCGCTGGCTACATTGGTCCCTATCACTCATTAACTACCATCGGGCGGGCAGGATGCCAAGCTTTGGTACCGCTGAAATAATCCAGATAAGAAATATCAAGTTTTACTGTCACTAATATTAGCACTTGTACCTTTAAGGGTGCAGGGTTACGCCAATAGTAAAATATATATCAAATGATCACTATTGCGGCATATTTATGAATCTCTATCCCTCTCAATTCTCAGTTTCTCTTTGATCTACACTATCTTAGACCTGTATGCACAAATCTATGTGCATCTACATTTCTATTTAACACGATTAAATATATTGAAAAGTTCACTACACCCTAGTATTTTATAGGGCCCTGCAGAGTAAGTTTAATTATTACTCACAAAAAATAAAACATAGGAAGACAACTCAAATGTTGCAAATATGAACATAAAATAATTCTCTAAAATTACTACTACAAATATAAATATGTTGATATTGTTTCTTTTAGCTTACCAGTTTAATCATGTCAATCCTTGTATTTTATGTTACTAAAAGGCAATTTATTTATTTTTAATTTTACTGTAAGAACAAGTCAACTAGAGGGAAAATATTTTCTTATGTACATACTGTTAGGATTCGTTAGACAGAAATAACAATTGCATGCAAATATAACCACTATCACAAAGGAATAAAGCACACATAAACGAATATAAGACACAAAATTTAACATAGTTCACCCAATCCCTTGGCTACGTCCATCAAACAGTGAGTCCAATATTATTATCCAATAATTTTAATCTCATTACAATATGCAATCCCTTGCAAGTCAATACCGCCACAAGAAGCTACTAAATTATCATACATCATTAATCCCTAACCCTAAACTGTTTTATACAAGTCTTATGGTGGTTACAAAACTAGGGCTAGAATATGTCATCCAATAGAAAAAATAACTCTCAGCACCTTTTATAATAATAAAGTCATTTTTGGCCTCGAAGGCGCTGCCCCTTGACCCCGCCCTACATCACGATAGGGAGCATGCCTAGGGTAGAGCCTTGGACATTGTCTCTGGACCCTGCAAGGGGCATTGCCCTTTGCCCCTATCATGAGACATTGCCCCCAAACCCCCGTAGAAGAAATCTAGGGGGAAATTGTGCTGAAAAAAGTGGGAAAAAATTAACCTCTGAGTCTGATTAGGCTCCACATAACAACACGTATGACTAATTTTATTTGTTAAATGTACAAGTGATTTCCAAGTAATGTTTAGGATGGCTACTAATCATTTTTTTTATCAAAATATTCTATTTGACAGATTATTGTTGTTTAGCTGAGTCGTCATTATTCTCTTACTCGTAGTG
This sequence comes from Cupressus sempervirens, assembly GCA_028749045.1. Lineage (NCBI taxonomy): Eukaryota > Viridiplantae > Streptophyta > Pinopsida > Cupressales > Cupressaceae > Cupressus > Cupressus sempervirens. Next base: position 755,714,041 of record CM053783.1, on the reverse strand, counting down.
TAATGACCCTTGCCAAAAAAACTTCTAAAACTCACCAATGCTGAAGTATGGGATTTTGTCAAACACTTGGCATGCAATCTGAACTGTGCTGCGGGAGAATATGTACTATGAAATTTCGTCAAACAGTTGGCAAACAAACAACTATACTGCTGGAAAGTAAGGACTGAATATGAACAAAGTGTTGAGCAACAAATCCACTCAACTTAATAATGCAAATTAGTACCGATATATTCACTCAACAAAGATATAGGTTCTTTTACAATCGGTCTGCAACTTCCAGACCAAACAATTTGGCACAAAAATTCTACTTTACCAATCACTTACACAGCTGGGTACAATTTCAACAACTTAATCTAGAAATCTTCATGATATATGGACAGCACATGAAATCTTAATGCCAATAACATGTACAGCTGTGACTGATTATTTCAAACCCTCATAGCAAATGCTAATACAACATGTACCTACAGCAGCAACTTAATGCAACCTTATGCAACAATGAATAACTGATTTTTCAATGCTTGGAAGACTAAACTTACATGCCTACGAATGCCTCAAATGCCTACAATGATTATAACAAACTTGCTGTGTGTAACAACCAGAAATGCAAACCCAGAATTAACAAGAAACCTGTTATATTGTTGGCAGCCACCAAGAACAAGTCCATCTTCTCATCTCCAACTGTGATTCTGATTTAATCCACTAGGACTGGAGAATAACACCCAGAACTCCAATGCAGGTTGGAAAAAAGAGTGAAACTCAAGCATCTTACTGTAGCGATTTTATTGTTCACAAGTTACTGTAGCGCGGCACTATTCCCGCGGGTACTGTTCATGCAAGTACTGTAGCACTGTCACTGTTCACCATTCACATTGCATATTAGTTTTTGATTTGCAGGCACCAAATAAATCCCCAAACTGTATGTTGCAACAGCGTGGAGATTGATAGCTGAGAGGGATTTCGTCCTCAAAGCCCCAGGAAGATTATCTCCAAACTAAACAAGTAATTTCTTCAATCAACCCAAGCATGCCTCAATGGAAGCTCTTCCTCCTCTTTTATTTTGTTCTCACAAAACCCATGCCTTCGTCTTGTCAATATGGGATAAAACATAACTCCCTTATGTAACTTATGTCTCCAATGTATTATAAAATAAAGGGGACTCTTTTATTTAAATATTTCCCACCAACTATAGTCTAAGCATTAACAAAGTTAAATGTTTGAATTTAACTTTATAAAATGACTTTATTAATGCAAAATAAATCATATCAATAATAAATGAATCTTTTTGTCGATTTTAAACATTTACCATCGATATGTTGCTGCCATAGGATGTCCAATCATATCCAGAATGACTTACTATACATAGTAAGTATGCCCAAAACTACCTCAAAACCCCACAGAGACACCTACAACTAAAACTGTCTAAGTCAAATGGCCTCTAAGTCCCTTTGATGTCCCGGTTAGCCTATGGGACCATGGGAACGACACATCATGCTATGAATGCTAGAAAGGGGACATTACACGTAGATTGTCTTTGCATACTAACAAAAAATATGAGACACCTTTTTAAATTTAACTATAATACAAAATACATAACATTGTTTTAAAATGCATGTCACGCAAAGCAAGTGACACTCTTTAAAAAGCACAATAAAACAACTCAATTATCCCCATGATTATGATGAATTTTTAGCTACTCGTTTTACTGCGGGCAATATCTCTTATGGCCCTTCAACTCATAGAAAATATATTCGTCTCCCTTAAGCACTATGATATGTCAATCTACAATTTTATTCAATTGCTATTTTTCTCAACATTGAATGAGATGCACACCTCATTATATGTATGAGAGAGGTCACTTTTCACCAATGGTTACCATTCTTCACATGTGACCCCATTAAATAACAATTGCATTATATTATTATTATTATATGAATATTATGATATAGTTATATTTAGTGGTGAAATGGAAGCTCACAATTAAGATCTGTAAATATTGGGCCTCCATTTTACACTAACATTCAACACGAGAAAGAGGAGATTCCAAACATAAGTCTTCATATAACTCAAGTTAGATTAGCAAAACCCAAAGGGATAAAGGGATGCCAATGCCAAACCCAAATTATATCAAGAAAGTATGCAAGCAAGTCCTCTTTCATGCAATGTAAAGTTTGATTAAGGATGTATACATGTAAATGTGAAATTGAACTAACTGCTTTAATGAGAAGAGTAAGATAGATCTAGGTGCTAAATATATACAATCGGCCCAATCAAGATACAGGTATAGGTCTAGACTAAAAAGTGAAATGAATGATAAAGTACTCACCTCGAAATATGCAAGAGAATATACCTTTTTTCTTTGAAAATCGCAGATCTAAACCTGTCACAGAACTTTCGACTACGGATTCATGATCACAACAAAAAATCCAAAAGATGTTATTTTTCTCAGGGCCACACAAAGTTTTTGACATGGTGGTAATGTGTCAGAACATTTTACAATGAAATCATTGTGTTCTCAAGACACAATAACAAAGTCGACCCAAATTCTTCGGAAATGTTATGGCCAATAGTTTCCAGATCTGTGGTCGCAATTTGGCTATCTTGTTTACACATAGTAAAACTTGATTTTTATTTCAGTTTGATGAAGGTTTGCCTTGGTCAGGCCCTAGATAAGGAATGAACCTTGAACTGAGATGTAAATCTACTAATAAAGGAAATGCTAACATGTAGTAGGATATATCAAGTGAAAGATACAATTCCCCACGTAGATGTAATTGAATTTAATATGTGATCAAGTGTAATAAATATAATAGCCTTGACTCAAAAAAGGAAATCAAGGAAGCCAAACCCTCATGAATAGAAATGTATGTGACATGTCCTAATCAAGGATGGAGGAACTTAAATGATTTGGAATGATAGATCTCCTCCTTAGAAGCCAAACTCCACTAACACCTTGAAGGAAGACGCTTGATGCAAGAAGGAAATACTTGATCTAGATGAATGCTTGAATAATGCCTTATGAATGTGTGTATGCTTGCTCTTGATGGATGATAATAGCTTGATTGATGCTTGATGGATGAAAATGAAATGCCCAAGCCTCCTTATATACTAGTTTTTAGGATTGTAATACAAAGCAAGTAGACCGGAGAACAAAAAGTAAACAATTGGCAAACTCAAGGCACTTCGGGCCTAGAAATAAAAATCTTGGGGGGGTTGATCTCTTTTGGAAAAGGTGAACCTATTCCAGAACAGGTCAAACTATTCTTGAGGGGGGTCCAAAGGCCTCAAAGGTGCAAAAAGAATCAGGAGATAATGAAGCAGTCGGAAGATATGGCCAAAAAGGTGATAAAATAGCACCTAAAGGACCATACGAAAACATAAGAGATGACCTAGAAACATAAGATAGATAAGAGAAAGAGAAAAGAGAACAAACCACATAAAGGAGGGCTAAAAGGTCTCAAAATGTACAAGTTATATATAATAATATAGCAATTATATTAACAATACAATTATTATATTATCAATATTATTATAACAATATAACAATTATGTTATCACGAGCTTTATGTTAATTATGTCATTTATACAATAGCTACAATAAAATAAACACTCCCTCTTAGCTAGGGAGGAATCCTACTCGACATCAAAGTCATGTACTAATAACCACCATAGCTACTCTCAGATGGTGGGCCTATCATGGCTAATCCCACGAATGAAGATGCAAATGAACACAAGTGCTTATCACAGGGTCACTCAATGTGATGTCATCTCATCATGACATTCACCATATCTACTCCCAGAGGTTGAATCAACACAAGTGTTTAGTCATTGAGTCACTCACAACCATGGTTGCTCCCAAAGGTTGACTCAACACAAATGTTTAGTTATGGAATCACTCACATCTATGGCTATTCCCACAGGGTGGGTCCATCATGGCTACTCCCATTAATGGAAATATAAATAAGCACAAGTATCCATCACGGAAATCAGTCAACATAATGTTGTCAACTCATAAGGGCATTCACCATAGCTAATCCTAGACGGTGAATAAGCACAGTGCTATATCATGGACTTTCTCACATGACATCCGTAATGGCTACTCCCAGAGGGTGGATCCACCATGGCTAGTCCCACAAGAATGCTACAAGGGTTGATGCCTAAAACTTCTCTCTCGCAAAGAAGAATGCTACAAGGGTTGATACCTCAAACTTCTCTCGTATAGAAGAATGCTACAAGGGTTGTAGTGGAGCCCTAAATTTTGCAAATTTAGAGTTCCAGATCCATGACCAAGAAGCGAGTCTCTTCATATAATCTAGATCAGGATATATCATTAACATAGAGGAGCACCAAAATGTTGACAGAAGATCACATTTAAAATTTGGATTCTAAACAACTCAATTATTATTTTAATTACCTATTTTATTGTAACAAAGTGAATTAGTTGCTATTTAGTTTTAAGTTAGGAAGAGACACGTTGGTCTAAAGCATGTTTGCATCCCTTCATATTCTATAAAAGGGATACCAAGACCATGTGAAGGGCATCATATGATAGAATACAAGACACAATATACAATACAATATAGATTTCAGAGACATGATCTTTTTAAGATGAATGTATAGGGCAAATGCAATTGATGTCCATCTCACGGAGTTGTATTTGAAGGCTTAATCAAGGAGTGACTCTATCAACCTAATTTTGGATAAAGGACTAGCTTGAAAATTGTTTCATAGTTCAAGGAATACAGATAGTTGCAAAGTTCATTTGTTCTATGAAGCATATTCATAATTCATAAACTTCACACCTATTTACTTAAAAAATTCACAAATAAGCAATTCAAACATTCAAAACACTCACTCAAGTTGTAATTTGGCCACTCTTGAGAATTACTTGCCATCTTAAGAAACCAACCAATTTGCATATACTGCCATCTGCTATAAAAATCATCCAACCAACAAATTAGGTTGAGGAATAGGTTCACCTGCCTAGGTTCTATAAAGACTAAAGTGTAGGGGAGTAGGATCTTAGTTTATTACTCATATTCGCCAGCCAAGTCTAATTGGAGATACCAAAATTGAGAGGGTGTTTACCGTATGGGGTAAATAGATTAATGCATACAAACAATAGACAAGAACAACAGTACTCCTTTTATTATTCGCATATATGCCGAAGAGATTACATAATGCTTACAATGATGATTATAATAATGATCCAAAGTTGTACATATACCATCCCGAAGGGGCCCGTCAGCTACATAACAATTATCGACTAAATGCTAATATACCAGTCGACTATTTTATAATTTTACCGACAACCCCACAAGGGCGCTACCTCTCGACCCCACTGGGGGCGATGCCCCCTAGACCCCCAATCGGTGCAGTTATCAGTTGTGGGAAGTGTGACTAGTTGATAAGACCTAGAGCTGCTGTAGGCATAGAGTGTCTGTGTACCAGAGGTAGAGAGAGCACCAGAGCAAGCCTTTCGAGAGGGGTGATACGTTTTGAGGCACTCGGAGTAGGTGTTGGACATGAAGCTATCTTGGTGGATACATAGAGAGCTCGGGAGAAGTTGATCATCCAATTGAAGGCAGTACAACGACACTTGGCTCAGGGTACCCAAGAGTTGGAAGCAGAGAAAGCAGCACAGGTGGCTACCAAGGTCAACTTGATTAAGGAGACAGTATTGTGTTAGCAGAGGCTACAGATGCAACGTATTTTGGGGACCAGTTTGATGCAGGCACAGAACAAATGTGAAAGTGGTGCGACGGAAACATATCTATCTTGTTATAGTTAGTCAGTTAATGTATCCCGTTTTGTTAATCTGTCTCGGATATTTTGTAATTGTCGTCCAGAGACGACTTTTCTTTTTGGGGGGGATGATGTTGTTGGTAAAATTATAAAATAGACAACGAGTAGATTAGCATGTAGTCGGTAACTATTATGTAGCTGACGGGGCCCTTCAAGATGGTTCGTTAGGATGGTATATGTACAACTTTGGATCATTATTGTAATCATCATTGTAAGCATTATGTAATCTCTTCACCATATATGCGAACAATAAAAGGAGTATTGTTGTTCTTGTTTATTGTCTGTATGCATTAATCTATTTACCCCATACGGTAGACAGAGGGCAAGCTCATAGGATGTCCAATCTGTTGATTTGGGCATCAACAGATTGACGACTCTGTCAAGGAGTTATTTATAAAATATTAATTCCAAAATCTTTATTGAAAAATGCTCTTTTGGAAGGAAGAATCCAAAAGACATAGATAATAACATTTTCCTCGAAAGAGGTGGCAACTCTATTCAGAAAATAATTAGTGACTCTACTAAGGGAGAAGACTCATAAAGAGATGATAGTTTTCCTCTTTGAAAAGAGAGAATTTTATTTCAAGATGTCTCAACCATTTCAAAGAAAAATATATATTCCAAATGGCATCAGGCCATTGGATCTCAAAAGATTGAATTGTAACCCTAATAAGTTGTTCCAAAAGTTTTCAAAGCTTGTACCTAAGTTTTGTGGTGAATATGACAAATCAGCACTTGAACATTTAGATGCATTTTATACATTCATAAATGATTATGAAATATGTGTAGAGGACTAGGTAATGAAGTTGTTTGTTAGAACATTGTGGGATAATCCAAGACAAGAATATGAAGCATTACTTACAAGGAGCATCTCATCTTGGAGGCAATATGAGCAATGGTTCCTTGATGTATTTCATGATCCAAGCAATGAAGAGGAAAATATGTGCTATAAACAGGATGAAAATCAGAATTACAATATGGAAGATGAACCACACATATCTCCTTTGGATGCATTTTTCAATTTGATAAACTATGAAGATGAATCTACAACTCACTTGTTCATAAAGGCTATTAAAAATTTATCACAAAATAACTTTAGATATGAGGCCCCCACATGAGGAATACTTGAATAGAATTCATGAATTGAAAATCTCTAAAACCCCTGATTGACTAATTTTTATTGATCATTTATAGAATACAATAATGCAGGAAGAGAATGAATGCATACAGAACCCAGAAATTCTAGCTGAAGAAGGAAGCTTGGATCAGATTGAAAGGCCAGTCCAAAATGAGACCTCTATGGAAATGGATGTCAATGAATATCATGATGAGGAAGATGATCTCCTTAGTGCAGAAGAAATTTCAGCTTTGTTAGATATAGATTACCAGAAAATTGTTGCAAAAAATGGTCCAAATTTTTTCAATCTGGGTAAACAGATTAATGGACCAATGCATATTTAGGAGGTTCAAAAGGATGAAAAATTTGGTTATGATTTTGAGAATTCTCCATATCACTTGAATAATGAAGCTCCTGAGGAATATTTGAATTTGCTTCCTGAATATGATGAATCTCAAGAGAATCCATTCAGTAAAAGCATGCACTATGATACACTTGGTGATCTCCTATATGATGAACCCAAGGAAAACTTTCATAAAGGTATGCATAACTTTTTTATGTTCTTGAATCCATTTTTTTAAGAGTAAGCAAAAGAAGGTATATTTGATAATGACCTAATTTTTTCAAAAATATTGTATGACAGAACCTTAGGAGAAAATGAAAAAACATATGAGGTGGATAAAATATATTTACAAAATACTTTAAAAGATAGCCTTGAGATGCATTCTAAGTTCTAACTTACTATATGGAGAAGATAAGATAAGATAAGATAAGATAATATTAATGTCCACAAAAAACCAACAAGGTTTATGGGACTGAGCATACAAACAGAAGAGCCGACCAAAGCAGAAGCACCAAACGGTGGCAAAGAAGGAACGAAAGCAATACACAAAACAAGAAAGAAGACAAGGTAAGGACTAATGGTCCTTCCTTGTCACAAAGAAATCAGTAATAGAGGGGTAAACCCGTGAACTATCCATAGTCTTAGAATGTCATGTAGAGCCACTGTAGAATTGTTGCTGCCTAAAGAGACTGGTGCAGTGTCTAACCGATCTGGAATGAGAAGTACTGGAAGGCCTTTTCAAACCCCATGGAGGAGACAAGGGAGAGAAACAGGTAGTAATGAGCTAGTTCGAAGTATGCCCCTAAGGTATAAAAGACTACAGGGTAATCTCTCGAAGATGGGTGGCCTCCTGAAGATAAAGTGCAAGACACCACTGATCAATATAGTTGACGAACATCGAAAGAGAAGAATAGTCTCTGAAAAGACAATAAAATCTCCCTCTGATCTTATAGTAAAGAGGAAATCGAAATAAGAAGTGGATCTCAGACTCAACCTCTACCAAAGTACACAACTGACAAACCCTATCAGCCCGATCCATACGGTGATCAATCCGAGCCTTGAGGCGGTGAGAACCAACTCTGAATGAGCCTAAAGAAAACCGTAAGGCATGATTCCAGTGCCGATAGAGATAAGCTGGGCGAACAATAATACCATCCTGAATCACAAGAAAATGCTCAGCATAGAAGGCCATCCTAGGTCACAAACCTCCCGGGGGATTACTCCAAGTAGTGGTAATGTACTATCTGTAAATATCCTGTCTGACATGCTCATTCAACTCCTAATGTGAGTGGAGAAGATGAGCAGGAGCATGAAGTGAAAACTGGTATGGAGGAAGACGATCTATTTCAATACCAATCAAACTCAACAAAGAGCTGGCCTGGGCATACCAACAACGAGACCTAGTAGAGGTGTCAGATCTCAAAATCTCAACAGAAGAATAGTATGTCAAACGAGAGTATCTGCGCCGGTCAATACCCAACTCCAAAAAACCACAAAGCCGATGAAAGAACCAAATCAAGTCAAAAATGGCAGCAAGTGTGAGAGGATGAGCTCCAAACTCAACTAAAACAATGTTGTGAGGGGTGAGTCTGTGGCCTCTTATGATATGCCGTAACATCAACATCTGAACCCTCTCTATAGAAGCCCAATCAGAAGCAATAAGAGGAGGCCCCCAAACCATTGAGCTATAGAGAACTGTCAGACGAACCAAGGAATCAAAAAGGGACAACTTGGACGAAATATCCTCAAAATGATGCTTGAAGCATTGTCTTTCCAGCAAAGCCAGAGAACCAATGCCCTTATTAACTTTGGACTGAATCGCTAGTCTCAAGCTAAAGCGCAGCCCTGAAAACTTCACACCGAGATACATATAAGAGGAAGTCATCTCAACCTCATGACCCTGAAAGAAGAAATGAAGATGAGAGGTCTTTAAACAGTTAAAAACCATAACCCGAGTCTTCGATAAATTGACCACAAGCTGTCATTGATCACAAAAAGAAGCCAGACCATCCAGAAGTCTTTGCAAGCTATCGGGAGAAGAGGCTAAGAGAACCACATCATCAACAAAAAGGAGAATGGAGCTCAAAATTTGATGCAAATGGCACCCATCCTCAGGTTGAGAGGAGTTCACAAGGAAATCCTCCAACTCATCAATATACAAGCCAAATAGAGAAGGAGAAAGAGGACAACCCTGCTTCAACTCAATGGTGCTATGAATCAAAACAGAAAAGCCCTCCGGAGTCATGAGCCTACCGGTTACCCTCTTATAAAGCCTCATAATAGCAGTTTGCAACATATTTGAGATCCCAACCTCCTAAAGTCTCTGAAATAAGGCCAACCTAGGGACAGAAACAAAAGCCTTACGAAAGTCCACAAAGCAACAATAGACCTTCTGAGAGCGGTGTCTAGCCTCCTCAATGACAGCCAGTAGCGTGAAAACATGATCCATAGTCTGATAGTTTGCCCGAAAACCAACCTGCCCTTTAGCTCTACAACCTCTTCTATCAAGCTCACTAGATAACATGGTGTTCAAAGTAGTGGCATAAAGTTTGGCAAAAGTATGTCCGATCATAATAGTTCTATAGTTACTCGGATCAGAAGCAGGCCCAGACTTGTGAATAGGGTAAACCACATGTCTAGACCAGGACTCAAGAAACCCAGTGCAAACTACTCTGTTAAAAAGTGTAGGAAGGTAAGATCCAAGAACCAGAACACCAAGTTTGAAAAGTTCAGCCTGGAAACCTTCTTCATCAGCTGCTCTGCTACATCTCAAAAATTTGATGGCCTCCATAATACTGGAGTAGGAGAATAAATGGCAACAAGGAGGTGGACTGGAGTGAAGAGGGGGCTGCCCAGGAATGTCATACAGCATAATGATATGGGAGGTCAGAGAGTGGTAGTCAAGCGTGGAGGACGAGGGGGAGCGACGAGGGAAAAGGGTACGCCAAAAGATCTGGGGATTCTGAATAAGCTTGGAGCAAAGGGTTCTGCACTAAAAGAGGCAAAAGAATGCTTCTTGTGGCAAAGAAAACGAAGGTACGAAAGGCGGAGATAGGTGAAGGCAGGAGACTGAGTCTCAAAGGCGACGTGAACAGAGCGGTGGAAAGCTTTGCAATCAGTATCAAACCATTTATTCGTAGGACAAGTATTTCGATGCTTAGCTTTGAGAGAGGTAGGGGAACAGTGAGGAATACAAAGGAGAGCAGAATCCAAGATAGCAAAGGCAAGTGAATCAAACATGTCAGAGGTAGCAAGCGACTCACTAAACCTAGCAGGTGTCATAAGTCTCCTAAGGTGGTAGATAAAAAGCTCACCATCACTCTCGGGGTAATGGAAGCGAGTAGGAAAGGACACGGTATCAACAAGGCAGTGAGAAGGCTGGAAGGAGTGCGACGGGTGGGATGAAATGCAAATAGAAATGCTAAGAAGAGTATGATCAGCCAAGGTAAGACGCAAAATGGTGAAACTGTAAATGGAAGGAATGAAGGAATGAGAGGGAATGACATAGTTAACAACACTCGCACCACCACAGTGCGGCCAGCAAGTAAAGAGGTCCGAACCAAGAAGGATAAGCCGTTTAGAATCAACTCAAAAGACTCACAAAGCTGGAGGAGTTGACGGCCATAACCTGAGAGCAGTACAAGAACATCCTCTAAGATGCACTGAAGTCCCATACTAGTCAGGTCTAACTCAAGAAGTACAGTGCAAATCAGAACCACAATCATGCAACGGAGTCTGAAGATCCCTGATTCAAGCGTTGAGGTCGCCAAGAATAACAATGTCACCCAAAGCCTCAAACTGTAAAATGCTCTCCTGAAGATCACAAAAAGGATCTCCATTCTCTAGGTCATGAATGTCATAAGGAAAGAAGGTCGGAGGAAAATAACAAACAGCAATAAAAATCTCTCTATTGATATTTCCGCCGACCAATCCAAACCCACATAAATCTAGCAAAGGTGTCAGACTGAAGTGAAACTGAAAATATCATCTCGAACCAGGCGAGCAACACCCCCAAACCCACGGACCCCACCAGAAGTCTGAACCTCATCTCTGCAAACTGACAACCACTAATAACCAGGATAACCTGGAAGAGGGCACATGGGGCTCTCGTAAGTCTCAATAACGGCCAAAATATTTGAGGACCCCACCACATCTTGAAAAAGACCTAATAATGACCATAAAGAGTCATTACCATTCCAACAGTTGACAAGAAGAGAAGGGGACTTCCTCTTGGCAAACTGCTATTGGGACCGTCATGCCGGTTTGGAAGTTGTACACTCTACCCAACCAGTAGGAGGAGAATCAGGAACCACTGCTTTAAGATTCCTAATAACAGCCCATTTCCCAACACGCCTAGCATCTGCCACAATTTCCCAAGCATGTTTGAGTTTTGTAACCTATGCCTTCATAAGATCTTCATCCAAATAAATTTTAGAGGGAAGAGGAAACAATGTTCTCTTAGCTCTAAGGGCACGAAACCTATCTAAAAAAGAGAAGAATCTGATAAAAAGGGTGTCCCCCGTACCAAACCAGCATCTATCCAAGGTAATGTCCGAGATGCCAAGTTTATCAGAGAGAAAGGAATGTCCAGTAGCAGCAAGATCGGAAGTGGGTGTAAGACCACAAACACACAAGTTGAGCTCTCGTGCACGCCGTACATGCTCATCATCAATCTTAACTTCAACGATCTTGTCTATACTCAGCCTGGGTGCAGCAGTATCTGTGTTAGTGAAAATCGAAGCCCATGATTTCACTTTTTGTTCGGTTTTCGCAATCAGAGAAGAGTGTATTGTAGCCATTTCGGTTTGTTGTTCTTTGATTTTATCCAGCCCATCAAGTTGTTCAATAACCGCCTCGAGATTGGATTTCAGCCCTGCTATTTCAAAGATGAAGGTGTCCGAGAAACGTTTGATGTTCGATTCAATTGACTGCTTGAGGTTTGAAAGTTCAGCTGTCTAAGTCCCAATCTGTTCTCTCAACATAGTGTTGTCGACCTCCAGTTTGACCACTGTCGCATAATCTCTGAAAGGTCAAAGTTTGAACTTAGGGACAGCAGATGTCTCCTGTAGTCATTGCAGCAGCTACAAAAGACGAAAAAGGAGTCCTACAATCTACTAGTAGTGGGCACTATGGTAGAGTTGCAGAAATCACAAGAAAGTGCAAGAGAAATTGCAGGTATGGTAGATAGAAAAGTTGCAAAAATCACAGGAAGCCGCAGGTGAAATCGCAGGTGTAAAGACCCACACAAATAGCAACGTCCAAGAAAACAACACCAATAGCATGGGAAAGAGAGAGAGACCAGGAACCCCCATGCTATCCAGTACCAAACTCAACATGCAATACTAGAAAATAATCCCGATGTAAACACTGGTCCAAAAACGTGACTTGAAACCCTCAGACGCCGTGGAAATAAGGGAAGAAAAATGCCACAAAAAATCCACCAGAAACCTTGTGAAAACTGTGGCCTGTAACCTTGAACAAATTCCGATGGGAACGGTGGAAGAAAACGATGATGACAGGGAGAAGCAAACATAATAACCTGTCTTCACGTGTTTAGAAGCCATTACTAGTCGAGCAAGAGGAAGTGAGGTTCAGCCGTGGACACGATACGACTGGAAGATGGACGACCACATCGCGGGAAGAGGTCGCTCGTATACATTGTTTTCTCTGAGCTTGACACAATGTTTAATGAGCTTGATAAAAATATTTAGAAAACAAAGGGAGAAAGAAAATAAGTTTGAAAAAAATGACAAGAAATTTTTGAATTCGCCTTGTGATAAAATAATGTGATGAGGATTCTCACATATTCCCTGAATTGTTATTTGAGAAAAATAAAATTTTCCTTGAACATCACAAGATCCTACAATTGGAGAAAACAGAATGTGGTATGAGTAATAATTATTTTCAACAATATGAATATGTGGAGCTTGCTTTGCATATTAAAATGCAGGACACAAATGTTTCAAAAGGAAAAGATTATAAGAAAAATTTACCAAAGATTTTTTCTCTAATTAATATAGCACAACGAAGAAATGGGGTACATGATGAAAGAAATGATCAAGTACATGACATTGAGAATTTTGACTGTTTTTGTAAAAATCTTGTTCAGATGAAATCTGCATTTGACAGTAAAGGTCATTGAAATGTTTTTCAAAAGAAAAGGAACATAATGAAGTTCTAGGATTTTGGAAAAATTATTGCAAAGGTAGTGATTTTGAATCCAAATATGAGGGAAGCCATAGACATTTGTTTACAATGAAATGGAAGGAAATTATACATATACATGTAAAGTATCATGATAAAGGAATAAGAAACAATATATCAAGTTATATAAGCAGGATGACATCTAGTGATTTTTTCAGAAGGTTCACATCATTACATGATCAAAACAAAAAAATTGATAGAGGGAAGAAATAATTTTCATTTTAGGGGGCCTAGGGCCACCCAATTACATTGTCACATCAGATTGACTATGAATACTCGGCCTGCTTCTCTAGCGATAATTAGAATCTTGCTATGCTCACAGGGAGCACACGTCCCCAAAAAGAGCCACTAGTGGAGCCCTAAATTTTGCAAATTTAGAGTTCCAAATCCATGACTAAGAAGTGAGTCTCTTTATACAATCTGGATCAGGATATGTTATTAACACAGAGGAGCGCCAAAATGTTGACAGCATATCACATTCAAAAATCTGAACAACTCATTTATTATTTCAAATTACCTATTTTATTGTAATATAGTGAATCAGTTGCATTTTAGTTTTTGTTAGGAAGAGACACATTGCCTAAGACTGTGTGAAAGGTGTCATATGATAGAATACAAGACACAATATACAATACAATATAGATTTCAGAGACATGATATTTTGAAGATGTTGTATGGGGAAAATGCAATTGATGCACAAATCAATTGTACCTATTTTTTTAATCAATACAAAGACTCTCTTTTCTTTCCAAGTTGAAGATTGTGAGTTCATTTACTTTTGATTAAGCTATTCCTCTGTGATTATTGATTCTCAATCAATTGCTACCATTTGAATAAAGACTGAGTTGCAGTATCAATCTTTGATTATCAGAAGTTATATACAAAGTATTGTCTATATAGCTCCTGTCTAGTTGGTTTTCTCTGTAAAATTAAATTCAATTAGACTAGGATTGGAACTTCAAAGATCTTTTTAATATATAAGGTACTGGATTGTATTATTTACCATCTGACAGAGTTGTATTTGAAGGCTTAATCAAGGAGTGACTCAATCTGCCCAATTTTGGATAAAGAACTGGTCTGAAAATTGTTTCATGATTCAGGGAATACTCATAGTTGCAGAGTTCATTTGTTCTATCACACATATTCATAATTCACAAACTTCACACCTTTTTATTTAGAAGCATACATAAATAAGCAATTCAAACGTTCAAAGCACTCATTCAAGTTGTAATTTGGTCACTCTTGAGATTTACTTGCCATCTTAAGAAACCAACCAATTTTAATATACTGCCATCTGCAATAAAAAGCCTTCAACAGACAGATTAGGTTGAGGAATAGGTTCATCTGCATAGGTTCTACAGAGCCTGAAGTGTAGGGGAGTAGGATGTTAATTGATTACTCTTGTTTGTTGGCCAAGTCTAATCAGAGATCCCAGAATTGAGAGGGCAAGCTCCTGGGATTTCTAATCTGTTGATTTGGGCACCAACAAGTTGACACCTCAAACTTTTCTCAAATTGAAGAATTATATAAGGGATATAAGGGTTAATACCTCAAACTTCTCTCACAGAGAAGAATGCTACAAGGGATGACACTTCAAACTTTACTCACAAAGAAGAATGCATATGTCTCAAGAAACCACTAATGTTGAGGCTTCCTCCCAGCAAGGGCTGCATTCTCCAAAACTGCAAGCTTGTCTCAAAAAATGCACAAACTTCACTTTGGCAACAGGCTTGGTGAGGATGTCGGTCGTCTATTCTTCAGCAATAATGTACCTCGACTAAATAGCATCCTTTTGCACCATATCTCTAATATAGTGATATTTGATCTCAACATGCTCTATTCTATCATCAAATAGAAGGTTGGAGTTTGCATCACTCTTGGTGAACCCCAAGCTCACCAAGTATCCACCTATCCAGGAATATCATGACCTAGGTGTTAGCATAAAGGCCCTCCAGCCTACATACATGGGACTCCATTCTATGAATCATAGTCCTTTGACTATTAATTAATAGAGAAACCATCTTGACATGGTCCACTCCCTCTGAACCAATATGACCAAGATCCTTCAAGATCACGTAAAGCAGATCCTCTAGCTGCGCCCTCTGAAGCTCCAAGTACTAACATCAACCTTGACCTTGTTGTCCAAGGTTGCTTATGTAGGCTTATCAGACTCCCTTTGAATGTTATTTCCTCTTCTTCGAACAAATATTTTCAGCAATCAACTCAGTCCCATGGGTGCAAGCATCAAGTTCTTCCTTCCTTGAATGTAACCTCTTATGCCTATTGATCCATCCTAAGATTCAGGAGAACTTAAATTGTCACTTCTGCTTCTGTAGAACTAATATCCTTGTTCTTGAATGTGTAACAGACTAAATAGGAAAGTGGTTTTCACAACCGTTTCAAACACCAACTCCATCATATGAGTAGTGAAATCTACACCTTCCTTAGTTACAACTCTCAGTTACAGTTATAAATCTGAGCAATCTAACAGATTTGAACATGCATGTGCCACTCTTGGAACAAATCTCAAAAGCTGGAAATATAATTGTCTCTTCAGAACAACTTCATTTGTCATTTCATGTGCTTGTCCTCTGATTTTGTCTTTTTGAACACCCTTGACATTGGAGTTTTTATATGATTCACATGTCATATCTCACAAGCATTGGCAGCCAGTATTTGCAGTCACTGTAATGTCCATTACTAGAACTGAGCCAAATTTAAATCACAGATCTCAAGTTCATAGCCAGTCATTATGTCAAACATTTGTACGAGCACAACATTATGAAATATTCACTTATCTTTCAAAATAATTTTACCAAACACTTTGCATTCTTTTCTAGGGTGACAAGAGAACCTCTGTTCTAAACTTGAATTTGAACAGTTTTCTGTTACAAAAACAGTAGAAACAAATAACAAGCACTACTTGCCTGCACAGTACATCCTCAGAAAACTTTTGTTTCTGAATTCTTATGGTTTATATGTTTAGATTCCCTTTCATAACACATCATGGTATATAGTGGACGACAGAAAATAGTAAATGTTGGCAGAAGATAGCTTTTTAGAATCTTTCAGAACAAGAAAGCAGATTAGAACATCAATATTCTCTGACCTTATACAAAGCAATATTATGCCTGGGCTGCTGTAATCTCTACCTGCATAGATTCTATTGTATGTGGACCTCAATCGAATACTCACTCTCTTGATTCAGAGCCAAAGAGGTTGCTCTAATGGATAAGTCATCGCTGGGTTCACATATTACTTTGTGGTTGTTCCATCATTGGATTGGATGTAATGTTCCTAGTGATACCGTTGATGGTCAACTCTCTTAGAACACTAGTTGACTATGTTGTTAGTATTTACCTTTTATGTTAATAATATTGACTTAAATGCAAAGACTATATCCACCACACTGGATATCACCAAGCTGCAGGAGAGACAAGATGATATCTACATTCTAGCATTAGTCACCAATCCCAGTCCCACTTGGATAATTGAATACGACATAGATGATATGTTGTTTGCATCCAATGAAATTACAAATACTATTCAGGCTATAGACTTTATTAACAATAGTTGATATTAGCTGCACCTGGTCTTCTTTCCAAAAAAAGCTGTTCACGAAAGCCAAAAGAATGTATGTGAGGAGATAATGTCCACTACAAGCACCTACAAGTTCACCAGTATTGAAACACAATCAATCAAACCTCTCCGTATGGCAGGAAACAAATACAATAACCCTTGTATTTACAGCAAACAGGAATAATCATCTTCAGCCACTTTCATTGTATTAATTATGACCATCCTCATTTACAACTCCTTCAAAGTCCCAATAACAATCTCCATGGAAGACAAAAAGCCCAAACTCCTCAGACACAGCAATATGAATTATTACTTCCAGTGATAATAATAACTGCTCATAATATGGTTCAACAATATAAAACCATAATGCTCCTTCCATGGTAATTAGAAATATATATTGACCAGTCTGACATTACTTCTCTATAAGTCCGAAAAAATATGCAAATGACTTATATAGATGTTCACTAAAATATATTCATCTTGAATATATAGGACCCACGCATTCAAAGTATTCAGAATAATGGTTTTTTAAAACATTGCATATAATCCTACAATGCCCAAATATTTCCATCTTAACTTCCACACATGGAAATATTGTTTCCCTTTCAAATAATTATTTTTGTGGAAGCTTTCTCTTAGACTGAACTCTTAAATATTAAACTTCAAAATATGAATGGGATCCACGTGACTTGCCGAATAAATAATCATTCATTCAAAGCATATACCAATACAGAAGAGTAGCGGCAAATACAGCAGTTGTTTTATGTCAGATTGTGTAGTTAATCATCCCAGCAAACAACCTGGCTCCAATACCATGTTGAGTTTTTAACTGCTCATTTCACCATGGGCAATAACTCTTATTGCCCTCCCAATCATAGACAATATATTCATCTCCCTCGAGCCCTATGATATGTCAATCTGCAATTCTATTAAATTGTTATTTTTATCAACATTGAATGAGATCATACAACTTTGTAATGTCCCCGATTTAGCAAGTCTCTGGGATGTGGGTTTGTCAGCTCATTATCGCGACCCTCGTGAGCTGATGTCTGGTTTTGGGGGTCTTTGTTGTGAGATTGCTATTTTTGGACTTACTATTTTTAGTAAGTCACTCTTGGTCAGTGGCTATTTTTTGGATTGAGCAGTTCAAGCAGGATGGCCCTCTGGTTCTGGATATTTGATCTCTCTCTGGGATTTCTTTATTAAAGTATTTTATCGATGAGCTTGTTGGCTTAATGATTATTTAATTCACATTTAATAAGCATAGTACTTTATGTTATAAAGCATAATAACTTTATATTATAAAATTGTCTTTTAAGCAGAAAGTGTGAGAATGAAGCTGGATGGCTCAATTAGTGTTATAAATGCAGCTTTTTGCTGAGGAGAGATCATCTTGAAAATATTTTAATTTGCTAATATCGACTGCCTGGGGGTTTGAAGGAGTTTTTTCTGATTTATTTTATTTGATAATTGTGCTGAGGTAAACAATTATCTAATTCTCCTGCTGTGATTAAACTGTGGCTTGGAGAATCCTATAATTTGATATATTCTGGAGGTGAGGAGGCTCACGTCTTTTATCTAAGATACTGGATTGGAATTCGAAATCAGTATTGTGAGTGTTGTTCATATTTGCCTGCGGCCAAGGTTATAACGCAGGCTGGTCATATTGGAAGGGCTAGGCATCCATGTTCTAGGAAGCCTAGACGTTATTACAGCTTGCACTAAGTAGGGACGGCAGACATAGAGCCATGGGGCATTGCTGAAGGCCGACATCAACACTCAGCAAATTGGAAAGGATTCGTGTCTTCCTATTGGTCTCCCTGCTAGCTGTAACACATACATCTGTCTACCATTGTCGTGAGACACTACAGGAATGGCTATCCTTTGCAAAGTCGGGCTTTGAGGAGTCACCGCAATCAATAAGTAGCAGCTATGAAATACAATTTGATTCAATAAATGCCACCCAGCTAGCTTAGAATATTTCAATCTCATTATATAAATGAGAGCAGTGACTATTCACCAAGGGTTGCCATTCTTCACATGTGGCCCCATTAAATAATAATTATATTATATTATTATTATAATATGAATATTATAATATAGTTGTATATAATAATAATCATATTAACAATATAAATATTACATTAACAATATAATTATGAAAAAAAATATTATATTATCATGACCTTTATGTTAATTATATTGTCCTGTGGATTTTGATCATGGCTACAATAAAATCAACAGGTTAAACATGGCAATTCCTTGGAGTTCTTTCATGATCCTGAGATTGAACAGAATGGAGATATTCCACCCCACTTCAACATTCTTCTCTACATCAATCTCAAAACTATTATTCCTATTCCACAGAGCTAGGCTAAGAAGCATCAATATCTACTACGTTGAAATCACAAATGTTTCTTCCTGCACATTATTTATTCCTCAGGACCCATGTAATACACCCTATTAGAGTTTTTCTTTGTTGGGGCCCATCCCTTCATTTCCAAAGTTGTCTTCTCCGCAAGTTTTAGCACAATCTCTACACTCTCTTTGATCCACAATGAACTTTACAGGCTCTTGGTTAGATGGGCTTGTGCTTTTATTGTCCTCCTCTGAAAGAATGGGTGTAACGATGACATTGCCATTGTCATTAATGGAGCACAAACTGTTGTAATGGTTTCCATCATGATATGAGAGATTAAGCGTAGTATTTGCATCATCCAAAATGTACATTTGTGATACTTGGCCCTTCAAGTGGTCCACATGAATGTTCCTGTGAGTGACCATGGAAACTGCATGAAGCTCCAATTGGTCTTCTCGTGTGTTTCATCTTCTGTAATTTTATTATAGTATTCTTCAAAAGTCATTTCATCTTCTTCAGAAAAAAAAGGCTCAAAGTCTAAATGGTGCTCCATAATGTATTCCACCACCATACCACAATACTTAGTGTTGCTCTCAGTCACCTTCAAGCTGATTTGCTAGGGCTCTAAAGAAACAATTTCCATCTAATAGCATTTGCACCATGCTCATTTGCAATTAAAAATTCTAAGCCTCAAATTATGCTTGGCTCTCCTTGTTTTCTTCTTCATCTAGTAAGACACTTAATTGAGATTGCTTGTCTTCTTCCTTGGTGGAGATTTCAAGCTAAGCAAGAGATCCCATGATCTTATAATTTCATTTCTATATCCTCTAAAAGGTCAGAAGAATTATGATTTCGCCCTCTGGTATCACATGGAATACCTCAAGTTCTCATTTGTGTATCGTTTCACGGTTCATCAGATAAATAATGAGATGTCAATCTTGCTCAATTAAAATAGAATAAATATTTACCATTTTTCAGAATGGACAAAATACTAAATTATGACTAACCCTTTATCATATTACTATGTTGTGCATATATTGGTAGAGAAGGTGATAAGAAAGCATAATAATTCAGAAAAAGATTAAGCCAATAATGTACTTAGCCGCAACGTAATTTTAAGTTTGATAGATCTCCATTTGAATTGTCATGTAGTATTGAGGTGGGATGAAGAACGAAAACATGCGGGTATGATTTCATTTTATTCAAACCTACATAATTTTTTGGAGGGATGGCATCGACGGGTGTTTTTGTAACGTGGGTTGGGGTCATCATGCCTAGCTCGGCTCCTTTCTTGCTTGCTCCTGAGATTGGGGACTTTCTTGGCTACTACGAGGTCAATCACTACAATGAAGGGGCTCCTTTTGCCCTGTGTGGGTCGTGGTGTTTGTCATTGTTGTGGGGGTTGGGTTCAAGTTCGATGGCTTCCCATTTTAGTGTTGACAGTCAGTTCAATGCTACGTGAGTGGAGAGTAGTTTTGGTTAAGTGAGGTGCTTTTTTTGGGCATGGGGTTGCAGATCGATGAGTTTTGTTTTCATTTTGGGTATTTTGTGTGGGCTCTCCTACACGCCTTGAATGGCTCTACATGTTGGATCCTCGAGGTTGGTGAGGCTTTTAATGAGCACTTGCTTGGAGGCTCCACCCCTCTTGATTTGCATGCTAACATGGGGATTGCAAGGGATACCAGAGGTGCAGGTGGAATCTCTTCTCATGGGGAGAGGCTTCAACCTCCAAAAGATTAATGGATTCTTAGTTCAAAGTAAGAAGAGGCCAGTTCTTGTAATTCAACCAAAGTTTGTGAAAGAAGATGTTAGCTACTTAACCTCCCACACCTTGATCTGCAAATTTATGGGAATCTGGGTTTCACTACCCCTTCTTGAAACATGAGCTCGACATTATAGAATCTAGAGGGAAAACTAGAGGTAATGTTGATTGCAATTGTTCTATTTTCTTGCTTTGTTGACAGAAATAAGGCTTTTGAGGGTGGCCCTTATTTCTATAATCAAGTGAAGTTGTTCATCAAATCATGGCATGTGACTTTAATCCTATAGAGGAGCATCCATCTAGGGTTTTTGTTTGGGTACATATCCCCCAATACCCTCTCGAGATCTGAAGGCATGATATCTTGCACTCAATGGCCCTTTTGCTAGGCAAACCGATTAGTCCCTCAACACACACAATGGATAAGAAGGTAATCACTTATGCTCACCTTTGCATTAAAATAGATTTAAATACGCCCTTACCAGATTCTATAGTATTAAAGATTCATTTCAGTTCCTCTTGGATACAATAGATAGACTATGAAACTTTGCCTTTTTGCTATTAGAATTGTCAAGAATATGGTCATTTGAAGAGAATGTGTCCTAAGATGAATTCCTCCGGTCCATCTAGAAATGAGCCACCTCATCCCTTCCTAAGAAAGATAAAGGGAAGGCTCCTTTGGTGGAGGAAAAGGAAGGGTTTGTTTCGGTTAAGGCTCGTGGTAAAGGGAGAGGACAAAAAAGAATGTTGAAGGATAGGTAGTTGGATGAGATTTTTAATAGCTTTGAGGCCCTAAAAGAACTGGATCAATTTAATGATGCTCTTGTTGGACTACCTACAAGTTAGAAACCCATGATTGCAGAACAAATTGTTGGAGAGAGAGAAGTTATTCCCCCTTTTGATTCTCTGGCTATAGGTATAGATACACATATGGATATTGATGCCACTATGATATTATCGAGTGCTTTGGAACCAATGGAAAGGATTTTGGTTAAGGAGGGCCCAAGTTTGGAGAGTTCTTTGGTTAGTACTGAAAAAGGAACTTCAAGATTTCAGGAAAAGTAAAGGCTCTTCTTTGGCTTTAGGGGTGCAACAAAAATACTCATGAAGGGTAGCCCTGATAGGCCTCCTAAGATGGGAAGAAAGAAATATCAAAAGAAAGTAAAAAAGATGGGTGAGAACCTAGTTGAATTAGGAGCGGTCAAGACTATAGACTCACACTTTTCTCAATACCAAAAATGATTGCACTCTCATGGAATGTAAGGGGGTTGAATAGCATCCCTAGACAAAAGGCTATTCAGAATTTGATTAGAAATCGGTCTCTTGATGTTGTTTTCATCCAGGAGACTAAGTTGTCAATGGACAGAATGCTGAATTTGCCTTCTAAGATCTAGAGTAGAGGTCAGTGTCAAGGCATTGAAGCTCAAGGCAATGCTGGTGGAGTGGCATGTTTTTGGGATGCTAGCAAAATTGCTCCTCGGTGATGGGAGTCTAGTAGTCATTCTATGTCTATGGTTACTACCAGTTTGGAATCTAGGAAAGTCATCCTTTTCTCTAATGTTTATGTTCCAACCGATTTCATGGCTAAGGTCAATCTTTGGCAACATACTAAAATGGTTAGGGCTATGGCTTCCTACCTCCCCTAAGGTCTAGGGGGAGACTTCAATGTTGTTGTTAGTTTAAGTGAGAAACAGGGAGGTGTTAGCAAGTTGGAATCTTCTTCTAGTCTTCTGAGGGATAATATAGATCTTCTAAACAAGATTGACATTAAACCCTCTAATGGTACTTTTACTTGGAATAATAGGTGGAGTGAAGATAACATCTTAGAAAGGCTTGACAGGTTCATCGTGTCCTACTTCTGGATGGGAAATAATTGGAACACCAACTCAAAGATTCTTGATTGGAGAGGTTCTAACCATTGGCTGATTAAGCTTTCAGCTACCTCTTTTAAAACCACAAAGAATCCATCTTTCAAATTTCAGCTTATGTGGCTTTATGACTCTTCTCAAATGCATATGGCTAAATGGGGGTTAAGAGGTAAACCAGCTTTTGGGAGAGCAATGTTTTCTTTCTTCAAGAGGATTAGATTCATGAAATAAAATCTGAAGAAGTGAAACAAGCAGAGTTTTGGAAATGTCTTCTTAGCCAAGGTTGCTGCTCAAGCTTGTTTAGATGACATTGCTCAGATGATCGGGGATCAAGGTCATACTAGAGAGTACTTTCAATTGGAGGCGGAAGTGGTTAAGGATCTTGAGGAATGGGCGCTTCGGGAGGAAATATTTTGGAAACAAAAATCAGACATCGAGTGGATTTAGGAAGGATATAACATTTCCTTTTTTCACAATTCAGTTAAGGTTTGGAGGCAAGGTAACTCTATCATGTCTCTTAAATCCTTTGATGGGCATACGTTGTCATCTTTCAGCTCGATCTCGAGGGAGGCTATGCAGTTTCATTCAGATCTCTTTAAGGAGGACAATCTTGCAGCTAGAGAGGATTTAATTTTGGAATGTATTCCTTCTATGGTTATAAATGAGATGAATGACTTCCTTATCAAGCCCATCACTTTAAAGGAGCTGGAGAGGATTGTTTTCCAAATGAAGAGAGGGAAAGCTCCTAGTCCTAATGGTTTTCCTGTAGAGTTTTATCATGAATTTTAGGACATAATTAAGCTGGACCTATTGGAGGTGGTTCAAGAGTCTCATAGAAATAAGCAAATGTTGAGAGCCATGAATGCCCCCTTCCTGGCTCTTATTCCAAAAAGTGTTGGAGTTGATTCATTAAATTTCTTTAGACCAATAGCTTTATGTAATGTGGTATTTTTATTACCAAATTGATTGCTGAGGGCTCAAGCCTTGGCTCAAATCTTTAATTTCAGAAGAACAAGGTGGCTTTGTGGCTGATAGACAGATTTTGCATGGTATTGTGGTTGCTACAGAAGTTTTTCACTCTATGGTCCTCTCTAGAGAGAAAACAATGTTTATCAAGCTAGATATTGTTGGAGATTGTAGCTACAATACAGATCTTTGTTGTCAGTAAAAACTATATTGTAGCCATCAGGTTGAGTTGGTATCCGAAAGGTTGCGTGACGGTTGAGTCACCCCTTCGAGAAGTATATGTACATCGTCCAAATGGATGTCTGGATCATCATTGTAATTGGACTTGCAAATGTGCTTATAGGAATTAAGTATCTATATGTGTTACATTCTAATCTATTAATGCGATATGTATCCGTTTCCCTATACGGTAAACATTTGGCACCGTTGCCAGTCAAACCTAGTACAAAAGAGGTGTTATGAAGATTAATGCCGAATTTGCTCAATAAGGATAGGAATTTTTTTTTAAACGATGAAATATGCACATGGGAAGCATTAATACTCACACAACAGGCGAAGCGCAAACAAAAGTTTCAGCAACTCACCAACGGGCACCTAAGTAGTGAAGGAGCACAGACTGAGGGAGTTCATTCACCTAGCAAACCGAGGAGTGTCCAGGACTTGCTTGAAGAAATGCGCTAAAGATTGAATTTTGTAGAAGAGACAAGGGAGGAGTTCCTAAACTTGTATACGCCAAGGGTAGAGAATCCGAACGGAAGGGAAGGAACCCGCACAGCTTGAGGTGCTAAAGTAGCACGAACATGGGGTGAACTCTTCATTCCCAATACACCTGACGAACGGGTACAAGTTGAAGAATACCTCTCCATAACATAGAGTAACGCGACTGTCTGAAGTAGCGTGGGTGGCGGCAAAATAGCGCAGGTGTGCAGAACAGTGTTGGTGTTCAAAACAACACAGGTACATAGCAAGTACCGCAGGTACAAAAGAAATTAACAATGGTAGGACCTAAGGAAAAGTTGTCGAAATTTAATGGCGATGGGACGATAGATCCAGTCAGACATTGTATAACATGTGAAACAATCTGGACTGCGAACGGTGTAATGGATCGGGATGACAGGGTCCGATAATTTCCGGCTACCCTACGGGGTGTAGCGATCGATTGGTTTCCAGACATTGATCCGAAGAAGTTGGCTACATAGCCAAATGTCAAGAAAGAATTCATAGCAGAGTTCTGACTACTCAGAGATGATAACAAGATAGTAGCAGAAATCTACAGTACCAAGCAGGGCAAGAATGAAATAGTCCACGTGTATGCTAGGAGGCTAAAGGAGCTCGTAGGAAAAATGGAAGCCAACGAGCAAACGGGTTGAAGAAAATGTGGTTCGTCAAAGGGTTACGACCATTACTACGGAAAAAGGTGAAAATTGTACCTCCAGCCTCATACGTGGATGCATATAACCACGCAATGGACTTGGAAAGTGAACAGAAAATGGGTAAAAAGAAGAAAGACAAATCGTCGAACTCAAAAGATTCATCCTCTAAAAGCAGCAAGGACGAGGAATCAAGTACAAAGGTTTGAACACTACAAAAGGACATGTTACATATGATGGAGTTCAAAAACATGAAAAAGAATCCTGGCCAAGCAAGAGAAGGAAAACTGTGGTATATGGATTATAAGGAAGAGGGCCACAGAAAGGGCTCCTACCCAAAAAAATAATTCTGCAATATCTACCAAATTGCGAGACATTCCACAAAGGAATGCCCGTTCAATATGAAAACGAAGGGACACCAACAGGTACTACTAACGCAAGAAGTATCCACCTCGAGAGTAGGAACGAGTACAAACAATGACACAACCTCAGGAGGGTACCATTACAACTGACACGGACGAGGCGATAACAACAATAATAATAATAATAACGAGGGCCGAAGTCGGACACCGTATGTTCCAAGCGGACAGCCAATGATACAATGTCGTGTGTGCAACCTTTGGGGACACTTCGCCAAAGACTACACTACAAAGGGAACACCACAGTTGTTGTGCAGATGGTGTGGCCCTGGAGACCATGAGGATTCAAAATACCCTAAGCTTGAGGTGAACCTGTTAAGTGTACAAACATGTGATAATGAGGAGACATTAGTCAACACTCGTGCGCAAGCGAAAGTGTATCCAAATCCGGAGGAGGAAAAGAAAAGATTGCACGCAGAAGCAGAATTAGTAAAAAAAATGGAAGCTGAAAAATTGCAACCGGAGGACACTGTCGGCACCTCAAGGAGGAACCTAGTAGAACAAAATATCATACGGCAGGTAATGCAGGTCGAGGTTCCCATGAAGTTATATGACCTTCTTCGTACAATGCCTTAGTTACAGACTACAATCTTGAACATGACACCATCCTCGAAGTCGATGTAAGAACCAGGAAAAGACACACAGGGTGGAAGCGGAACCACTACAACGGACCCAATGCTACTTGCGCTCACCATAGGAAGACACACTACAGTAGTAGAGATGGGTATTCTAAGAACCATCCTCACAGAAACAATCGTAGATGGAGGGTTAGGAGTGAATGTACTACCAAAAGATACATGGAAGAAGCTTGGGCAACCTACGCTATGGTCATCTACATTTCAACTACTCACTGTCGATCAACATGGGATTAAACCCTTAGGGACTCTGATGGCACAACTAGTAACAATTGGGACACAACCATTCTTACTGAACTTCATGGTTATACTGTTGAAAAGGAAAGGATATGATGCCATCCTTTGACGGGGTTGGCTCATACAGGCAAAAGTACAACACAACTGGAAAAAGAACATCTTGTCCATGGAAGGAGGAGGTCGTAGATTTATAATTGACCTACATACACAGATGTTAGGAGAGGAGGCAGCATTGTCGGATCTCGAAGGCAAAGGCGAAGAAGATGACGAAGAGAAGAAATGAATGGAGCCCAATGAAGAAGGAATCCTGAGATTGGAAGGAGGGTCCAACAATGATGACTTGGATTCAATGAACAGCTTACTCCATTGGCAAACGGAGGACTATGAGCTCTTCCTGAGCTGCCACATGTTAGGGGTTGAGGATGGAAATAAAGGAGAGGAAAATGAATTTCCAAAGGAATATAGAGAAGTTAAGGAAGGAGAGGCGTAGATAGATGAAACATCTGCGTATACATTTAGTGAAGATAAGCCTACTAAATACGAAGAACCCACAATTAAAACGATGAACTTGGGGGGCGAAGCTAACCCCAAAAATATATTTGTGGGAGATGATTGGAACCCAATCTTGAAAGTAGCAACGTTTAAAATATTTATGGAATATAAGGATGTTTTTGCGTGGACATATAAGGATCTGAAAGGAGTACCACCAGAATTATGTGTCCACCATATACCAAGTGGTCGTACTAGATGAACAAAAACTATGCCACACGGGTTACTAATGAGATCAACCGAATGCTTGAAGCAAGCATTATTTTTAGGGTACAGATGAGTGAGTAAGTATCACCGCTTGTGATATCTTCGAAGAAAGACACCACTCAGATAAGGATATGTGTAGATTTTCGATGCTTGAATGCAGTAACGATTAAGGATCTGTTCCTGATACCGTTTACCGAGAATATTTTGGAAGAAGTTGTAAGGCATGAAATCTATTCATGCATGGATGGATTTTCTGGATACAACCAGATATCCATTACAAAAGAAGATAGGCTCAAAAAAACTTTCATAGCAGAAGATGGGGTATATGCCTACAACAGAATGTCGTTCAACTTGTGCAATGTTCCGGCAATGTTTCAAAGAATTATCTTGCACATCTTTGATAAGATGTTAGTCGAAAACTTCAAAGCATTTTTGGATGATTGGTCAATTTTCAATGCGAAAGACAAGCATCTGACCGCACTCAAAGAATGCATGGAAAGATGTAGACGAACAAGACTGGCACTAAACCCGAAGAAGTGCAAATTCATGGTACCGCAAGGAAAACTATTGGGACACATCATGTGCAAAGCAGGATTAAACACGGATCCTAACAAAGTCTGGGTAATTTTAGAAATGCCACTTTCGACGGATGTGACGAAGGTATAATCATTTTTGGGACATTGGATACTACCGAAGGTTCATTAAGAGCTTTGCAAAAATATCCTACCCGCTTAACAAACTAACCCACAAGGGAGAAGATGGGACACAAAGAAAAATGAAGCCTTTGACTTAGCCACAACACCTATTCTGGCTTATCCAAACTGGGACAAGGAGTTCCATTTACATGTCGATGCATCGAACTACACAATTAGAGGAACGTTGGCACAAACAGGTGATCGCGTATTGGACCATTTGGTGTACTTTGCAAGTAGACTATTGTCCAAAGCAAAGAAGAATTATAGTACAATAGAGCGGGAGGCTCTCAGAATGGTGTACATTGTGCAAAAGTTTAGACATTATCTATTACATCCCAAATTTTTGATCTAATTTAAATTATTATAATCGTTGAGTGAATGCGTTTTTCTTTCCTATTCATGTGAAAAGGGTAGTTAAATATAACCGTTGTATCCTATGAAATTGTTTAACTTTTAATGATGATGATCATTATCCATTATTTGTCAAATGATGATGATAGTAGTTAACAATTACTTGGTTTCGGAATTATGGTTATTAACTATATTCCTTGTTAATTATAAATGTAAAATGTTATTATGGATTTATCATGGAACTTGGTAATATTGTGGAAAAACTATTGCATGAGTGATTGCAGGAGCAAACGAAGGGGAGAAGCATTGCTTAACGAGATCTACGGAATAGGGTACTACCTTAGTCCATTTATTTGATCAACAAGTATGACCTCTAACTATCTTGATAAGGACCTAGCAACTTGTATAATAGGATACAATCATTGGACACGCATAAGCTATTAGATAAACCTTTAAAAAAATATTAACCATTTTAACTTAATTAAAGTACATGCCTTAAATGGCTTATGGTTGATATCTTTCATCAATTCAATATAATACATATTTATGTACATGCACATAGATATAAATATAAGGTGACACCATAGTATTATTTTATACAAGATTATATCTATTTAAATACGTACATTTAATCGCATGCACAACATGAGTGGATAAGAACGTAAAATAATCTTTCAGGTGAAATATGTATTTAGATATACATACTTAATAGGTACAACCTTGGATAAACATTAAATATGATGCCATCTTAATAAAATATATATGTGCAAATAAATATGTACGTTAATAAATTATCCTTTTGATTAGTAACCTTCAAGTTCTTTTCCATATTTATTTATTTCCTTTTAAGAGGCCAAAATGTACACTTGGCATATGATATCGGTATTTCAAGAAGACAAATCTTTTAACTCTTTAAGAGTTACGGCTTCTTGGAAGCCTTTGATATATCGAATGCCTCTATATATTTTGGAAGCCGAGAGAAGCCAGGGATATGAATATTTTCTCCACACAATTTACCTCTGCATTTTTTCTATGTTACTTCTTTCATGTTCTACTCCCTTGCTGAAGGTCGTAATTCATATTTATTCTGAAAATTGCATATGGATTACTACTATTAAGGAACCGGCTATTTAGCATCAAGCCAATGCTCACATTTCCATTGAATCAGACTAGGTTATGTAGTCATCTTTTCCTTTTCGATTGATACATATTCTTCGTTTTTAATCCTACATTCGCAATTACAGTAGAAGGAAATACGTCCATGAAATTTTGTACTACATTATTAATGAATCTAATCTTTCCGTATTGAGTCAAGACCAATTGTACATGATAAGTTTATTCATCTTTGTTTTACTGTAGTATATCAAAATGTATATCCTTGTAAGCTCATTAAGATCATTTCTCTGATATTTGATAAACTGAAAATTGCAAAATTCCTATCCCTGTTGGGGCTTAGCAAAAGAGTTGGATAATCTAAGGTTTTAAACACTTGGGACTCACTCGACTATATGGCCAAGGAAGAGGGTGAAGAGGTGAGAGAGAAATCTGCACTAACATGAAAACATAAGCAAATATGATATAACATATTTATATAATTTTTAAAAAGGAATCATATGATAGCTCATGCATGTCCATTTATATTGTTTCCTGTTGTCAAGTCGAGCAGTGGTGATCGGGTAATAGAAACCCATCCCAAAACTTTGGCTAAGGTCGTTGAAGGCATGCTTGCCTTCTTAAGATCACATGATGTCGGTAGTGCCACTTATTCAGACATGTCCGTCTATAACTATGCAGACAATCTAAACACTGGTATTGCTCAAGTGGTTGGACTAGTAGTACACCAAGCCTGATCCCAGAGTAGGGAGGGTCTTTCTTTTCAAAAGATTGTGTAGGGATGGATATGTTAGCAATTGGGAGGTTAAGCCTAAGTCAATGCTTCTCCTTTTACCTAAAAGTCGAGGCTTGCAAAACCAGCTTAAGACTTACCAGCTATTTTTAATATGTTATTTCTATATCTCTACCATCCATTTATTTTCCTCTTACATCATAATAGAATGGTAGCAATATACTTGTATACAAAGAATGTTAGGAAATCGTTATGTCAGTTAAATGTTATTTCAATTAAACGTTATTTCAATTAATTGTTATTTCAGTTAAGCATTATTTCAGTTAATCATTATTTCAGTTAAACGTTATTTTAGTTAATCGTTATATCAGTTAATCATTATATTAGTTAATCATTATTTTAGTTAAACATTATTTCACTTAATTGTTATTTATGTTCATATCTCATGAAATGGATCTTATATTCAGAAGTTAGTTGAGTAATTAATTTCATTTCTACTTAAAATCAGATGTTAGTTCTTTCTTTTTTTTTGTTAAGAAAATTCGTTTGTTACATTATCTACTGGTGACTCCATTAGTATTTTATGTAGATCATCAAGCGTTGTTATATCTCGTGAACAAACCGATCTTCCAAGGATGGATAAGCAGATGGTTAATATTGTTGCAGGAGTTCACATTTAAAATTGTGGTATGGCGTGGGAAAAGCCATGTAAGCGCAAATCATTTATTGAGGATCAAATCGGGAGAAGGGAGTCAAAAATGATTTTCCCGATGCACAACTATTCTAGATTGTCATACGACCATTCCAGTACGCAAGTATCGGGGAATATCTTCCAACGAGGCAATTCCCTAGGGAAATGCCGCCGAGTGAAGAGGAAATTGGTGTTGAGAAGTCGAACGTTCAAATTGATTAATGGATTGCTGTATAAGATGGGACCTAACCAAATTCTATAATGATGCGTTCTAGAGGAAGAAATCCCAAAAGTATTGAAAGAAGCACACGAAGGACCCACAGGAGGACATATGGGGATAGATACAACTGCACAGAAGATACTTCTGGCAAGATTATGGTGGCCAACCGTGCACAACAACGCCAGGGAGTGGATCATTGCATGCGATACATATCAGAGGGTCGGGAAACCATTGAAGAGGGATTTCATGCCTTTGAACCCTTCACACGCATAAGAACTATTTAAATGTTGGGAATTGGACTTTGTCAAACCCCTCAAGATGAGCAAAACCCGAAGATGCAGGTACATTGTTGTACCAACAAAGTACCTTACCAAGTGGGTAGAGGCGAGGAACCTACCAGATAATTCTACAGTAAGCACGGCAAAATTCATCTACGAACAGATCATCACAATGTACGGAATCCCATTACAGTTGACAAGCGACCGTGGGGGACATTTTGTCAATCATGTCATCCAGCTACTGACCACACAATTCAAAATATACCATTCTCTATCGAGCCCATACTATCCTAGAGAAAATGGACAAGCGGAAGCCACAAACAAAATCTTGGTTGCAGTAATCTACAAGTCTTGTGTAGTTGAAGGTGAGGATTGGGACGAAGAGCTGCCATCGACATTGTGGGCATACCATACCTCGTACAAAGTCACCACAAGACACACTCTGTTCCAGCTGATGTATAGTCGGGAAGTCATTGTACCAACAAAATTCATGGTATCAAGTTTGCGAATAACAATCAAAAACAAGTTGGGAGCTATGGAAAGTCTCACGGAGAGATTGCACAACTTGAATAAACTTGACAAACAACGATTACAAGCACAGTGGGCTACCGAAGTTTCATAGTGCAAATGCAAGATGTGGCACAACGAGCATTTAAAACTAAACAAGATCCAGCCAAGTCAATTGGTATTAAAGTATAATAGGCGTAACGAGATCAAACCAAGCAAATTTAAGGTGAAGTGGGTCCGGCCATATAAATTTGTGAAGTAGGTAATAACGAAGCAATAAAGCTATGGACACTCGATGGAAAGGAGGTGACGGATGCAGTAAATGGGTCAAAATTAAAAATCTACCATGAAAGAAAGGTTTTAGGAGAAAAGGAAACTCCTCCGAATGAATAACTCAAAGGTAGTATAAAAATAAAATAAATAATAGTAAAATTATAAATATATAAGAATAATAAATAAATAAATTATTATTATTATAATAATCAGAGGAAGAAGAGAGCAAGAGAAAGAGATGAAATACGGAAAGGGGAAATCACTAAAGAAGCTTGAAGAGGCAATATTGGCACAGAAAGAGATAACGATGCATACCGTACAGCCCCAAAAGGAGATAAATATAATACATATACCGTACAACACCAGAGGAAACAATATCTAGCTACTTGTACGGCCGGTGAAGGAGCAATGAGTAAAGAGCACTTAACGTACAATACGGCCTCACAATGACAGAAAATATGCTAATTTTGTATGGTATAAACCAAATATAGATGTTGGTTAGCCAATAGAAATACCGTACGGTATGAGCCAAATAGCTAATAGTCACCGTACGACCAAGAGGTAGATACTGTAAGGTCACGAGATCAATAAAGGGAAATATACAGGTAACCGTACGGCCCATCTTTAGAAGAGAAAAATGTTCACCACACTATCGTACGACTACAGGACAAGTTTCGTAGCAGATTGGGGTGATCGTACGGTTGTACAACAATAATGAAAAAGTAGTGATACTATACGGTAAGAGTAAACATTAATAGGCAAACATTGAAAAAGTATCATACCGTATGGACATGTAAATTCTCTATAAAATAACCATACATATTGCACATCTAGGAAGGGAGGTATTAAGAGCATCATACAACAAACAACAGGCTAAAACAAAGTGCACACCATACGGATTGGAGGAATAGCATCAGGATACAAGATATCCTGTACCGCAGCAAGGAAAACGACCTGCAGTACATAAAGTTAGCCACAGAGGTCATACCACTACATACAGCACAAGTAAAAAACATCATGGCTAATTGAAAGAGCAAAAGAGAAAGCATACCATATGACTGGACTCACACAAAGGATTGGCAAATGGTAATTGTGAAACCGTTTCACCATCTACAGCCATTTCTGACAAGCAAAAGGACAAAAGAGGTGACAATTATGCATTCGGCCGAGAAGAGAGCATGGAAAAAGAAATTAGAAGAAGATTCAGCCAGTAGCACAATGAATAGGAATGTACAAGCTTTACCATCGGGAGTACATATTGTGAGAAGTACAGGCAAAAAGAAGACAAGGGCACAGTCAGCTAGAACTATGCACCTTACACCCTAGAATGTGACATTCAAGGGCTTGAACGGACTGGAGTGTAGGAAGTGGTGGCAGGAGACCTTGAACAACCATTTTGCAAAGGAAAGCATATAGAGGGCTCAGATGGAATGGGCACCATGGATGTTAGTATTATGCATTCGTGACTTCGAGAATTTTCTCTACACCATGCTAGAAGTCTATAGTGATGATCTCTATGCAGAACCATGCTTTGGATTTAGTGGTACTGGAGATGGAGCATGTCATATCCTTCATGAGAGTAAGGTGCTTAGCTACCTTTTCAGTCTACTTTGAGGAACACAGGTAGCCTAGAGTAAAGACTTCAGAGATGCACCTGGATTGGGCAACTACCAGAGAGCCGGTTGTGGAGAGCCGCATAGAGATTCTAACTTGTGAGGTAGTCCAAATATATCGTGATGCTTATTATACTCTTCAGAGGAGCCAGGCAGACCAGGTAGCGCTAGAGAGGACTCAGGAGGAGTCAGCTACCAAGTTAACAGTAGTGAAGGCGGACCTAATTGCAAAGAGAGCAGCTTGGGAGTCAGAAAGAGCAGCCTGGGAGTCTAAGAGGATAGCATTTATGGCTCAACTAGATGAGGCTAGACGAGAGAAGAGTCAGCTACAACAGGAGTCAGTAGAAAAGGAGGCAGACCTTGGAGAGATTGCCAAGATGATGCAATCAGCTTTGGAGATTCAGATGCAGGACGAAGCAAATTTGGAGATACGGACCAAGCAAGTACGAGAGCTACGAGCACAACTGAATGAGAGTAGAGCACAAGGGACGCCTACCACACCAAGGACGCATCCCTCTTCTTCTTTGTTGTTTGAATCTTAAATGTAATTAGTGGTTGAGTCATATTTTGAGTTTTGATGTATAAGTTGTCTCTATTTTGTTGTTTGGAGAGGACTTTACTTTTTGGGGGGATGATGTTGTCAGTAAAAACTATATTGTAGCCGACGGGTTGAGTTGGCATCCAAAAGATCATGTAACAGTTGAGGCACCCCTTCAGGAAATATATGTACATCATCGGATTGGATTTATGGATCATCATTGTAATTGGAGTTGCATATGTGCTTATAGGAATAAAGTATTTGTTTTGTGTTACATTCTAATCTATTAATGTGATAAGTATCCGTTTACCCTATACGGTAAACAATCTTTATCTCTGGGTAATACCATTATGGTCACCTTCAGCTGAAAAGGAAATTTATGATAAATTGCAATATTAAATATTATGACATGTGCCATACAGCATGCGTTGAGGCATGGAAATATGAAGAATAGTGTTTTGGGAATTTCAAGAGACCTTCAATTGTAATGTGAAGAGTCTCTCGTGTTATATATATCACTTCAAGCAAAAGGCATTGGACACTTGAATTTTATTATTAATAAAATGATCTTTTGTTGTGTGGATGGGTTTTTCCCTTAATTCTAGAAGGGTTTTCCCAAGATAATCTCTAGTGGTTTTTGTATCTATTTTAGCTATTTCTTATCATTGTTTATCATTGATTTCCGAGTTCAAATCTCAACATGGTATTAGAGCCAAGCTTGATTATAGCATATAAGGATCCCTCTCATTGCCTTTGTTATCTAAGGTTTTTTTGTTGGTTCTACAATTTTTTTTAAGGTTTCTATATAAAGTGTTGTATGAACATCTATATCTATTAACCTTCACTTGTATATCAGAACAGCAATGTTGTTTTTGTCAAAATCCCAATCTCTAGATGTTTTTTAAGGAGGCTCGTTATTCGCATGGATTGTTATTTGATAAAGGGGATAATCGTGGAGCTGGTCGAAATGCGCACAATCTCACAGTCGAAGTCCATGATAGTGTTGCAAGGTCTAGAGAAAATAACCCATAAAATTTACAGCCATGTATGAAGGAGTCTGTAATAGCTCATACAACTAGAGTCGGCAACTACTTTTGAGGAATATCAATCATTAGATTCTTGGCAGAAATGTCATCCCATCCCCATGCATAATTGAACCTAAGTGCTGATGTGCATATAGTTATCCTTGCTTGATCAATGTAGATTGATTATGCAAAAGAGGAACATGAACTCGAGCTCAAGTAGGAAATTTCATACAATATGATAGTGTTTTGGCACTGCTTACCGATTTCCTTCTAACTTAACAAATTTACATCATTCATCCCAATGAGAATTTCCTTACGCTTCCTTATTTTCTTTTCTTCGCGCATTATTTTGGCATATGTCGGTGTCTCCTTCTGTAACGACGGTCTTTTCATACTCTTCCTGCCATTTTTTCATCATCTGAAGACTAAAGTTTGTATGTTGAATGTGTTGGAGATATATTGTGATTCTTGCTATGATGAATGCGTTGGAAATATACCATATAGCTTCTCTTCGATATGTTTGGCATCACGTGTATCTTGATATTTCTTCTCATCTCTTGTGGACAATTCTTCTTTTATATTTCTCGTGGTTATCTCTTGAGAAAGTCTTCTAAAGGGTAAAGGAGACTGTATGTACTATGATTTTTTTCTGGGCACTGTTATTATCTGTTTTAGTATCATATTGGCTATAGTGTTATGATTTTACTAATAGCAAGATGTGAGTTGTGTGAGCTGCATATGCAAGAGACTCCCTATCACGTTAATGACATGGCTCACATTACACTCAATCATAACTGTCATTTTGCTATGTCCATGTGAAAGGTTGAAGCATTCAAAGGATTAATGGCAGGCTCCTTCTTTGTTGCCATTGTGTCACTTCAAAGTTCATTTACATGTGTTTCATTAAAGATTTTGATCTTGGCTCTTCTTGCCAACTCAATGCATATGCTTTGGACGAGATCTATTATGTGCGAGCATGTGTCAAATTATGAGAAGCTTCCACCGAAAAAATTTAGCACAAGGACATTACGACTGCTTGGTTTCTAGACATGGAAATCTAGAGTTAATTTTGTTTTGAAAGGATTGACGTCTTTGTATTGCAATGAATGTTTTCTGTTTTGTTTTGATACAAAGATATATTATAATTATATCTTATGATCTTTTTTTGGTCACTGCTTGTGGAAAAAGCAAGTCTATCAATCACAGTTATAGTTGTTGGATTCTTTATGTATTTCTAATTATTTGAGAATCTGGAAAACTTCATCTTGAAGTTGGCAACTAATTTGACTTGGATAAATTATCTGCTAGTGAAGCATGTTTTGAAGAAGCCCAATGGTGTAAATGTGGTATGGGCAAATTGGAAAAGCTCATGCATATGAGCTATAATCTGGTACGAAAATCATTTGGAGGAAGTGGCCAACCGAGCATAGCCACAAGGGAACACACACATTTTCAATTTTTCAATGAAGTTATGGCATCGATCTGCTGGAATTTGTGCTTGTTGTGATGACATTTAAAGCCAAGGCACTTTGTTGGGCCTATTGGGTTCATTTGGTTCATGTTATGCATGTTGCTATAAAAGAGCTATAATACCAATATAATATAGAGATTTGGGCTAGATCAGCTCCATCACCAAAATCAGGAATTTTGAGGATAAGTTTTTCTTATAATTTTTATATAGCTAGTAATAATGTTTTCTTTTTGGTATTCATCTCCATATATGATAGATTGATTTACTAATCTCTCTTTGCTGCAGGATGCAACAAGAAAAGAAATGAGAAGAGGATTTTTTTTAATCAAGAGGGGGATGTTTTAGCTTCGGAGGGAGACTTCATAGTCAAGAGAGAGTATTTATGGAATCTCTACTAATTTTATACGTATTCTGTATTGTAGATTTTGAGACTCTTGTTGGAAAAGAGTTTTCAGCTATGATTTTATGAATTATTATTCATGTGAAACTAATAATAAGTTGTAAGGACAACTTGATAAGTCTTTCACTTATGAGAGATTCATAGTGAACATCATGTAGAGAGAGTCCATGATGTCATCACGTTGAGAGATTTCGTGATGAAAACTGGAAGTCATGTTGAAAGACTCCATGACTGTATCACGTTAATAGAATCTGTGATAAAATGATGGTTGTTACTAACTTGTCATGTTGAGTGATTCCATGATTATGCATAATTGTTACAGGTCTATCATGTTGAGTGATTCCATGATTATTAACAATGAGTAAATTTAGTGTCATGTTGAGAGATTCAATGACAACATCACATTGAGAGAGTCTACAATAAAAGTTGGTTGTGTTTCCTGCAAGGTTTTCATGTTGAGTGATTCCATGAATTTTATAGGATCTATGTGATTAGATTTACCATTGACATTTTGGTTGCAGCTTTGTGTGATTGTTCAACTAAAGATCCCTCTCACTAAGAGGGAGTGTTGGATATTGTAGTTGCACTAGAGATCTTTATCTCTGGGCGTTAATATCGTTATGGTCACCTTCAGCTGAAAAGAAAATTTATGATAAATTGTAAAATATTATGATGTGTCATACAACATGCATTGAGGCATGGAAATACAAAGAGTCATGTTTTGAGAATTTCAAGAAACCTTCGATTGTAATGTGAATAGTCTCTCGTGTGTTATATATATCTCTTCAAGCAAAAGGCATTGGACACTTGAATTTTTTTAATTATTACTAAAATAAAATGATCTTTTGTTGTGTGGTTGGGTTTTTACCTTTATTCTATAAGGTTTTTCCAAAGATAATCTCTAGTGGTTTTTGTATTTGTCTTAGTTATTTCTTATTGTTGTTTATCATTGATCAAGTCAAATGGTCTTTTTTGGGGAAGATGTTGACAGCTTTTGGGTTAGGTAGTGAATGGATTGAGTGGATCATGAGTTGTATTACCTTCTTTTTCTGTCCTCATAAATAGTGAGCCTTCTAATCTTTTGGAGGCTTCTCATGGTCTCCGACAAGGAGATCCCCTCTCTCATTACCTCTTTATTATTATGGTTGAAGGTTTAGGGAATTTATCAAGGCTAGAATGCAGTAAGGGAAGATTCAGGGTTGGACTTGGAAAGATGGAGTTCCCCCCCACTCTCACCTGCAATTTGTTGATGACACTGCTTTGATGGGCTTAGCTAAAGTTAGTGAGACTAAGAATTTCAAAAGGGCTCTGGATATTTATAAGGCAGTTTCTAGGCAGTGAATTGCTGAAGATAAGTCCCTTATCTTTTTCTTTAATACACCAAAGCCTATTCAGAATAGAACTTAGAATTTTGTGCTTTCTAGTTGGGAACCTATCGTTTGTTTATCTTGGTATTCTCGTTACTGTTGATTCGTTGCCCAATAGGTTCTGGAAGGAAGTTCTAAATTAGTTCCGCAAAAAGGTCTCTCATTGGACCTACAAATAGTTATCTTTGGATAGAAGAGTGACCCTCCTAAAATCGGTTATTCAAGCCCTTCCTCTATACTGATGCTTTGTTCAAGGGGGCCTTCCAACTTCATTCAAGAATTTGATTCTATGTTCTAGACAATTTCTATGGGCTTGCAATTTATCCTTTAAGAAATGGAGTTTTGTTAAGTAGCTTTAAGTTTGTAGAACTAAGCAGAAAGGGGGTATTGGTCTTAGGAAAACTCGGTTTATTGGTCAAGCCTTGGCTGCTAAGCTATATTGGAGGTGGTATTGTCATCCGGATCATGACTAGGTCAGGATTATTACTGCTAAATACTTGGGTGAGGTTGAGCATTGGGATGTTTCCCATTATAAGCTAGAAGGTAAAATATCTATAATCTAGAATAGCCTCAAAAGAGGGGTTAAATTGATCAAACAGGAGCTATTTTGGATTTGTTATAAAGGCACTGAGGCTTTATTCTAGACAAATTCGCAGGATGGGTTTCTACCTCTCCTTTCTGAGTTTCCACATCTCCGGCCCCTAAGTAGTATTTTTCTTGAACTTGGATGGACTAAGGTGAAAGACTATAAAGCATCGAAATAGTGGGGACAAGAGGACGTTTTCAGTTGGAAAGAACCACATAAATGGCCTCTTGGATGCTATGTGGAGTAATGTCAGGAACTTGAGAGAATCTTTGCAGGCAGGGTTTGCAGTTCTTTAGAGGAGAGGGATGTGCTTGCTTGGGATCCCAACCCAAAAGGTAAATTTATTGTTGCCTTTAGACATCGGGAATAGATAAGGCAATTCTTTGGGAATGTTGAGGTGACCTAAGAGTAATTTCTTCATGTGGTTAGTGGTTCAAAATAGATGACACACTTGGGATAACTTATGCAAATGCGGATTTGAGGGTCCTTCCATGTGTGTTCTTTGTAGAGGTAGTGGTGAAACTCCTCCCATATCTTCTTTTATCGCCCATATTCAAGAGAACTCTAACATTGTTGGTGGGGGCTTTGAAATCAGCCTTACTTTAATGTTTCTAAATTGTTGGTGGGGGCTTTGGAATCAACCTTACATTCATGTTTCATGTTGGATTTCTAGGACCACTTGGGATACCCTCCTACTCACGCTGCATTTGTGCATACACCACAAAACATTGGCCCTTCTTTTATTTTATGGAAAATATGGTTGGAAAGGAATGGAAGGATATTTCATGGAAAGAGTATGATGAGTCACCAATTGTGGATGTGAATCCTTAGTGGTCTGCGAGAAACCCTCCTAGCCAAGTGTGATATTTCCAATGGGGTGAAGCCTAGTGACTTATCTATTATTCAAAGACTTGGTCTTGGGGGTTGTCAATCCCATTGTTCCTCAACAAGTATGGCTCGTCATGGGAGGAATATGATTTCACAAGAGGATTGTCAGAAACCCCCCTTACTGATATTTTGAAGAATGATATTGATGAATCTTCTAACGGATATCTGGGGCATGTTGGGATTGGAGATGTTGGTAGAGACTCTTCTAGAGTAGTTTGGTTCTTCTTTTCTACTTATAAGGGCTACCACACTAATAGTTTTTTGAAATCCTTGGTTATTCTTTATGCTTTGGAGAGTTGTTGTACTTTGGGTTGGAGGAGGGTCATATGTGAATCTAACTCACAGGTGGCCATTGACATGTTGAATAGTGGGGAAACAAATGATAGAACTGGCAATTGATTGGTCTGGTCAGACAAATTACCAAGTATGTTACCTTCCTTCATACTCCTCGAAAAAGGAATAAGGTAGTAGATTGTTTGGCCAGCTGGGCCTCTGAACACATGGGAATGTGGAGTGTTAAGGATTGGAGTCAATTGTCTTGTAAATATTCTAATTTGTTGGAGGACCTTGCTATGGAGGATATAAGGATGTATCTAAGAGAATTTGATGATCAATGATTAGTGGTTGGTTGTTGGCCAAGTGTATTAATATCCTGGCTTGTTTGTACTTTCTTTTGTGATTCAATAGATTTTTATGACTTTTCTTTAACAAAAAAAAAAATCAAACCTACATATAAACCATAAGAATTTCATTTCAAAAGAGAACAATGTTATGTTCAATTATTCTCCAATGATCTCGACTTCTGTACAAATCATAGAATTCATGCAAATGTAACCAAAGCATCAATAAGATCAATTGTAGAATTTATTCAAATTTAATCCTACATAATATAAATATGATCCATTGGAATTGCTCAACAAATAGACAACAAAATTACCTCCTGAAGTGCAAGAGACAAGTCGTTGCAGCTTGAAATGATGGGAGAACCAAAGTGGAGGCTCATGCGTCTTTGGTAAGTTGTGAGAAGCAAGTAATAATATGTCTACTTTGTATGGAAATGTTATTATACGTCTTTGGCAAGCTATAAGGAGCATGTAATTAGATGTCTCCAATATATAGACAATAATTTTACTTGACATACTACTTAATAAAAACTTCTTAAATCTACCATACTTGCGCACATGTTCAATTAGACTAGGGCATCACCACGTGAATTACCTTTGTGGCAAACTTTTACTATACAACGGTTGTATCAAATGATGCTATAGTTCATCAATTTTCTTATAAATTACTCATGTATGCATCATGGCTTAGTGCCTTGAATCTTTAGCACTCACAAAGCTAAGTTGTTGTCCTAGTTGAAGTGATTATCACACCTATGGTGGACTACATTAGGTGCAAGGAGGTCTTCAGCCTCAAGGTCTTGAACATTGAACCAATATAATTACCCAATCATCTAATCCTTCATAGTCATCAATTGGTTTGACTTTCTTAAGCACTTTCTTATCAATAGTATCTTCTTTAACTACTTTGCATAAACAGAATTTAAGATGAACAATTAGTGTTGTATTTAATGAGAAAACATGATCATCTCCAAAACTAAATAACACGCTATCATTATAATTTATATAAACTTTATAACAATATATATTAGAATTTTAAAATTAGTAGTTTGCCCTTAACTTGGACCCATCTCTATACCACTAAGCCATGAATAGAATTGGCAGCAATGTCACATATATTAGCACTGATATTATTAGAAAAAAATGAGATTCTAGTTGAGAGTTTGTAGGTTGGTTAGGGGTTTGTTTCCCCTTGTCTTTGGCCTTTTTTGCATCTGGGTAGTGAGACTCGAGGATGTGTACCTGGCCCAAAACCCAAGAGTAACTAGTGTGGGGACATCCCCGGGGCAGGTAGTTGGAGTACCTAAGTACCCCTACCACTGCTCAAGTGTTGCCGCATTGCTTGGGTGCTTGGGGACATCAAGGGTGCTCGGGTGCTTCATCACAAGACACGTGTGCAAAGAGAGCCTAGCATCATGATGGGATCTAGAACCAGAGGATCCATCTCATATTGATGAAGATGAGGTTGCAACAAAAGCAAATGTAGGGTTGGTTGGCATTCCTTTTGCAGAAATTGAGCGTGAGGAGTCCAGTAGTTCCAATCGTGAGGACTTTGGCTTGGGGGATGATTAGAGGCTTCCTATGACTACATTTTTCCATTTTGACATGATTTTGTACTCATTTTGATATTGATAATGATTCATATCATGCATGATACTCATTGTCATAGTAACGAGAATCGCCCAAAAATCGCCTGAATCAGCGATTCCGCGACCCGATTCATCCTGGGCGATTTTTTTTTAATCGTGAATCGGTATCGCCGATTTCTGGGCCATGAATCACCTGAATCGCCGATTCAGGCAATTCATGTAAAAATCGCCTTAAAAAATCAGCTGTGAATCGCCCGCAGCATATAAAAAGGGAAGTTGAAATTTTTAAAAAAATCAATTGTTTTTTTCACTTTGTTTTTGACCTATTCTCTTTGTTATAACCCTAAAGGGCCTTCTATTTGTGAAGCATGAGTAGAAGAGAGGAAAAGTGAGAGAAAAGAAGAGAAAAGAAAAGCCATAGGTTTCCAACCGGCAAGAAGGAGGAGCACCAAAGAGATCAGCAGGCCATTTGGGGAGCCTATCAATTGCTTTGGGAGCATTAAGGAGTCAATATCAACACTCCTCAACTCATTTGCAAGAGGTAAGCGCTTATTTTTTTTCTTGCATGTTAGTGTATTATGCATTTTTTGTTAAATTTTTAGTGTATTATGCATTTTTTGTTAAATTTCTATAGTTTTCAAAAATTTTAGTGTAAATCTTGAATGCTCTTTATTTTTACTAAGTTGCAAGCTAGGGTTTGTTGTTTTCTAATTTTTATTAGCTTCAAACTTTGATATTTT
Organism: Cupressus sempervirens; assembly: GCA_028749045.1. Lineage (NCBI taxonomy): Eukaryota > Viridiplantae > Streptophyta > Pinopsida > Cupressales > Cupressaceae > Cupressus > Cupressus sempervirens. The sequence continues at coordinate 755,670,923 of CM053783.1, read as the reverse complement.
ACATAAAAAAAATTATTGCAGCAGCCTTTGCTCTCATTTTTCGCAAATTCCAATGGGTAAAAAAGATGAATGTTGGAAATATAATGAAGAGTTTCCTGGAAGAACCAAATATCAAACAAAATGCATGTTTTGTAAAGAAAAAATAACTTCCGGGGGTATTTATAGATTGAAATTCCACATTGCTGCTATACCTGGACATGATGTTACAGTTTGCACTCACCAAACTCCTGAGGCAAAACGCACTTGCTTAATGGCATTAGAAAAAATTGAAAAAGAAAAAGCAAATAGGAAAATGCAAGCTGAAGGGTTAAGGGGTATTCGCTCCCATGTTCCCGCATCCGCAGCCGCATCCACATCTACATCTGCATCAGCTTCCGCATCCGTAGGTTGTGTTGGAGAGGGTTCTTCTAGGCCTCCTTTTTATCCTAGTTCTTCTGCTCGTGCTAGTGCTAGTGCTAGTCGGTCACATACTGAGACGGAGTCCCACACCAACCTATTGCAGCCTAGAATGCGGAAAAACAGAATGGATAGTTACTTTGTGCCCCGCACTACTCCTGGTTCCCAACCCACGCTTGAGGGCATGGGTTTGAACAAGGAGATTCACGATGCTGCCAGAAAGGAGATATGCAAATTTTGGTACTTTTGCAACATTCCATTTATTGCAGCCAGGTAATTGATTCTTTTTTCTTTGTTTTCTTTAAAGCTAAAATTAAAAGTAAAAGTAAAACTTTAATTATATCTACTTGTTTTATAATTTGAGTCTTTGACATCTAAACTTTTATTTGTGACAGGGCTCCTTATTGGCAGAATATGATAGATGCGGTTGCTATTTGTGGTCCGGGGTTTAAAGCCCCAACTGAGGCTGAGTTGAGCGGATACCTCTTGGATGAGATGGTAGAGGACATGAGGGTTGACCTCGAGGAGAACCGAAAAGAATGGATTGCAAAGGGTTGCACCATCATGACTGATGGTTGGACCGATAGGAGGAATAGAACACTCCTCAATTTTCTTGTATCCTGTGGAAGTGATTGATCATTCTACTTTCCTACATACATTGTAAATTTTGATTTGTTGAATGCTAATTCGTTAATGATCCATTTAATATTATAATTCGTTGTTTTGTTACTTGTAGGATATACCATGTTCATAAAATCCATTGATGCTTCCGCACATGTGAAAAATGCCACATATTTATGTGAGGCTATTGAGGAAGTTATAGCAGAGGTGGGAGAACAAAATGTGATCCAGGTGGTGACGGATAATGCAGCAAATTATGTTGCAGCAGGTAAACTTTTAACTTTGCAAGTTTTGAAAATAAATTTATTTGAATTTTGAAATTTGAGTTTCTAATTGACTTAAAATTGTTGTAGGTAAACTTTTGATGGAGAGGCACCCCACCATATTTTGGTCCCCTTGTGCGGCACATTGTATTGACCTCATGTTGGAGGAAATTGGCAAACTTGAGTTTGTCAAGTCATGTGTGGAAAGGGCAAAAAATATATGCAAATTCATTTATAATCATGCATTTGTCCTTACCACAATGAGGAAGTACACAAAAGGCAAGGAGTCAGCTCGCCCAGGTATCACGAGGTTTGCCTCGAATTTCATCACCTTGCAGTCCTTGTTGACATCAAGGGATGGATTGAGGAGCATGTTTGTTGGGCAGGAGTGGATTTGCTCTTCTTATGCTACGACCACTGTAGGGTTAGATGTGGCGGATTGCATATTTGATGAGGATGGTTTTTGGAAACCCGCTAGAGAAATCCTTAAGGTAAATTTATTGCAATTTAACATTTAGTATTTTGCTTTTACTTTAAGTAATATTATTTTATATTTAAGTTTTGACTCAAATTTTTTGTTTTACTTTATATGTAGGTCACTGAGCCCCTTGTAGCTTTGCTACGAACTGCTGATGGGGAGAAGCCCTCTATGGGCTACATTTATGAGAGCATGGATAGGGCCAAGGAGGCCATCAGAGCCCAATATGCAGGAGTGCAGGAGAGGTATGGCCCTATTTGGGACATCATCGATAGGAGATGGCAGAATCAGCTCCATCGACCCATCCACGCAGCAGCTTACTATATGAATCCGGCATTTCGTTTCCGTCCTGAGTTCAAGGCGGATGCGGAGGTTCTCACTAGCTTATACACAGTGATTCAGAGATTGAGTAGCGATGAAAATAGCGCTGCTGCGATTGTTGAGCTAGACCAGTTCAACAATAAGGAGGGGCCACTTTTCTCTGGCAGGATGGCCATAAATGCTCAGACAACACTACAGCCAGGTAAAAATTAAATAATATATTCAATGTTCATGAATATAGATTCTAAACTTAAAGTTGATTATATAATGCATTAATTTTAGAGTTGTAATTTGTAAATGAGACTAATTGTTTTTATTTTTTCCTTATTTCAGATAGATGGTGGCAAATGTTTGGGGCCACAACCCCAAACCTTCAAAAAATTGCCATCCGCATTCTGAGTCAGCCGAGCAGCGCTTCTGGATGTGAGCGCAGTTGGTCCATGTTCGAGCACATCCACTCGAAGAGGAGAAACAGGTTGACAGTGCAAAGGTTGAATGATCTTGTCTTTGTTCATTACAACCTTCGTCTTAGGATTAGACAGATTTTGGGCGCTGACTCCTCTCCGATCATTCTAGAGGAGATTGATCCAAAATCAGAGTGGATCACAGAGACCATGGACCCAGTCTTGACTGAGGAAGACCGCGCGTGGGTTGACCAGGTGGATGTAGAGGCTGAGGCTGTGGCTAGGGCAGAGGAGGCAGCTAGAGCACGTTCAGGCATTGGTAGACGCACACGCGCACGCACAGACGCAGGCCCTAGCGACATTATTCATGAGCCCATTGCCCATGCAGGGGACATGGCTCGGCAGTCCTCTAGGACCTACCTTACACACCTTTCTCATAGGCAAACTGGATACTCAAAGGCTGAGGTTGAGGCTGCAGCAAAGCTAGAGGATGATGAGGCTTGAGCTGGAGCCTTGTTTTTATATTTTGTTTACACTGTATAGATATTGATAGTGATACTGAATCACTGATAGACATATGTTTCAAACTTTCATGGATCTTCATCTTAGATTTATACATACATTTATGATTTGATGTCTTATAGATCTTCATGATTTCATCTTACTGATTCTATGATTTGAATCATTATGATCATTTGATTTTTATTTACTTCAGCTAGCATACAATTTACATTTTAGTACATAATGATAACATAGTTACGTATGTGATGGATTTTATGTTTCATGTCTATGTATGTTAGATTCTATTTGATGATGTTATAGTGTTTTTAAGTTATATTCAATAAAGGGTGCATGAAATAAGTCTTAAATTGTTAAAATCTTTACATTTAAAGAGTTTTTTCAAATTTGCCGATTCATCGCCGATTCACCGGCGATTCACCCCCGATTCACGATTCGATTCGGCCGTGCCAATTCCGATACGATTCCGATTCACGTTACTATGCTCATTGTAATTATCTTTACCATTATGATTAATTGATATTTGATAAAACTAATATGAATCCTATTTGTTGATGTTTGGATTTTTATTAATCTCTAAGTTACCGATTTGGATGCAGATTCCAAAGTGGATATGGGATGCGGGGATTTTTTTTTTTTTGGATGCGAATACGGGAGGAAACGTATATATATATAATACTATAATATTAACATATGCAAAGAAATGCAAGAAATATACAAAAACAAATCATTTGATAAAGCATAATATGACTATGAATCTATGATACTTAACAATTAACTGAACCCTTATACAAAATTCAAGATATTTCAAAATTCATATGATATTCATATATCAATATCAATATGTGCTTGTCCAACATTAGCGTTTAGTCTTGACTCTTAAACAATAAGTTCAAATAGGTCATGTTCAAGATTCCAACAAAATAAAATTTAAAAACATGGTAAATGATTGAAGTCTGAAGATTCAATCAATCAGAGTCTGACTCTAAATCATAGGGATTTGCAAGAAAATCCACATTCTCATTGTCATCTCCAATTTCTGAAAGATCATTTGAGCCAAGCATGGTTCCACTTATGCTAGATGCACCACGTGCCACACTAACATCATCACTGTCTCCAACTGTAACAAGATCATGAAGTGTTGCATCCAAATCTGCACACTCAGGGGCTACATCCCAAAGCTTTGTTGCCCCTTCCTTGTAATGATCATTCTTACATGACAAAAGACGCAAGTTCGTGTGGACAAAGACCAAGTCCTCAGCTTTCTTGGAGCCTAACCGGTTGCGCTTCACCGAATGGATAAAGGAGTATGTACTCCAATTCCTTTCAGCAACAAAAGAACTAGCAACCTATATAGTTGTCACAAAACATACAAATGAAAAGCAAATTAATTTTATAGAATGTGTGAAACACTAAATTCTACAATGCAAGTGTAAACATAAAATTTTAAAACAAATTTACAAAACAAAATAAAAAACTTACTTGTGATAGGACTCTGATTGCAAGAGGTTGAAGATGCTTGAAAGGTTGACCATACATGTACCACCATGTGATAGCTCCCATTCTATTTTGGTCCTTTAGTGCAAATGGAGAATGCTTTAACCCCAAAGCAAACAACCCAAATTCTTCCCTCACTTTTTCATGCATTTCTTCCAGCGGGAAGAGTCTTGAAAGGGCTTTGTGGCACCCCTCAGCAACCTCCTCATCCGCAAATGGTGCAACTCTACCCGGCATACCAGCTATCTCCTCACTATAGTACCTAGGAGATAAGGCATATGCAAGGAGGTGCAATGGGGTAGTCATCTTATTCCAGTGATGGTTGATAATTGCTTGCACTTGTTTGCATAAGGCTTCACATTGTGTGGGGTCACTCTCATGTGCTTGTATAGAATGTTTTACCTTCTCAACCATGGTGTCCATGCCATCATACACATCCCCTAAGCAAGGTGTATCTGTATCAGCAAAACGGAGCATAGTCATGATGGGCTCGGTGAAATCCAATACATATGCCACACGAACCCACCAACTCTCATTCAAGATCAAATTCCTGATCCTTTGTGCTCTTTCTGAATTTGAGATCTTCCATACACCCCATTGATGACCGATGACCATTTGACTTAATGCATCTTTTACCTTGAGGAGTCGTCTCGTAACGATTGTATGAGATGCAAAACGGGTCTTAGCAACCTAAGCAAGTTAACAATATGTCAATTGACAATATAATTATAAATTTTAATTTTTAACTAAATTACAAAACCTGAAACTTAGTAATTTAAAAAAATTAATTTACCTTCAGCAACTCCAGTTTGGAGTATGTTCTAACAATGGATTGTGACATGTGGTGGTTGGTCACAAACATCTGTATGTCCTCCCCCTCTTCATATATTTTCTTCACCCAATCTACTTCAGTGCCAATCCTCTGCATGATCAAGTTAAGGGAGTGAACAGTGCATGGAGTCCAAAAAATATGTTCATACCAACTCTCAACTAAAGCACCCGCACCCCTGCAATTTTTGGCATTGTCAGTGACCACCTGTACCACATTCTCACTACCCACCATCTCGATGGCCTCAATGAGAATTCTAGAAATGAATTCTGAATCCTTCACTTGCCCTTCACAATCAATGGCCTTCAAAAACATTGCCCCTTTGGGGGAAATTGCAATCACATTAATCAGTGGCCGGTTTCTTGTATCCTTCCAACCATCTGACACAATAGTTAGACCCGAAGTTTTCCAAGATTTTTTGATTGGTTGAAGGTCTCTCTCTATATGTGCCCTCTCTTGTTGCAATAAAGTTGTACGCACCTTTTCATAGCTCGGGCTTGTGTAGTCAGCTAGTGATTCTTTGATTGCTGCCACCATTTCCTTCCAATATGGTGATCTCACCAAGTTGAAAGAAAGCCCATTCGCATAGAGGCAACGTGCAATAGCTTCATCAACACGGTCTCTTGCCCCCATTTTAAATGCGGTGTCCAATGGGCCTCTTTTACGGTTTGAAATTTCCACTTCTTCCTCATTCTCTTCTGGCACAGGTACCTACAAGAATGGGTGTTGGGAGGATGCAATTGGTTCAGTGGGTGTCTTTGGCTTGCTCTTTGAGGAAGGACCTTGATAGTAGCTTTTTTTTGATCTATTGATCAATGCATCAGCAGCTTCTTGTTCTCTTACAAATGAAAGTATTTCTACGCTAGTCATCCCAATACCATTTTTGCCTTTGCACATTCCAAATCCTTTGCCAACAGGGCCCATAAAATGAAGCTTCACTCGAGAATATGAGCTATTGAAAGGTTTTCCTTTGTTACTTTGACAATAATGGCACTTCCAATAGTATGAGCCACCTCCTGAAACCTGTGATATCCGTGTTGTATGTCTCCACAAAGGAGAACCTACATCAATTTTGAAATTGAGTCCCTTCCCCTCCTTGGCCCCCCACTGAACTTTGACTAGCACTACCACCGGTATCCATTCTTGCCTAGTTTTTTGCAAACTATTTTATAAGAATATAAATAAATTTTAATTAGTTCCTAACAATGATGAACATCAATGATCATGCATACAAGTGGAAAGAAGTGAGAAAAACTACTAAAATAGATACCCAAAGTTGCTTCTACATATCTTTCAAAAAAAAAAAATTGATACAAAACTTTAAAAAAATCTTCAAGAACTTAAAAAAATCATCAAAAACTCAAAAAAAATCATCTAAATACTCAAGAAAAGGATTGATCACTTACCTTGAATGGTTTAAACTTCTTTGAGAAAGCTATCTCTCCCTCTTCAATCGATCCTCTTCGAAAATGCTGAACTTAGCTTCACAATGAAGAAGTAGCTGTAGGTGCAAACAAAATTCTAAAATGACTCTTGTGAATGCTTCTATGTTGTCTTCTAGGGTCGTTTTAGGGTTTTATTGTGAAAAAATGCTTTAAAAAATGCTTTTAGTCACATGTTGTTTCATAGTTTTAAGTTAAAATATACATTATTTTATTGGTTTTCTGCCTAACTCCTGCGGATGCGTCCGGATGCTCCCGGATTCCCTGTGGATGCTGCCCGGAAGCCACCCGCAGGCATCCGGAGGCTTCCTGCATCCGTTCGTATCGGATGCGGAAGCCAGGCACTAGGGCCACGCATCGGTATCTGAAAAATTTAATCTTTATTTATGAATGTTACTATTGGGTATGTACTATGTTACTATGTTGAATGTTCAATGGTTCTGGTTTGTGTTGCAATTTTACTAAGTGCAAGTATTTCAATTTGTTATTTTATTCTAAAATATCATTTCATAACTAGCATAAGTTAAACTATAAACATTAATCGTCCTATTCAAGGAATAATGACAACAAATTTTTGCCCCAGTATCATTCTTGATACTGTAAATCTCTCTTAATATTGTAAGACTAATTTAATTCACAATTAGAATATTAAATAATTATAATTGGATCAGAAAACCAGAATTCATTTTCTTGACTCACTCCCCTTTATGAGTATGATATTATTTCAGACTTTAATTTTACATATGAAAGGCCTTCTACCACTCCAAATTATTTATCAAATAGTAAACCACCTAATTAATTTTTTAAAAAGAAATAAAATTAAAAATTTGTGTAATTATATTATGAAAAAAATTGATGGATTATAATGTATAACTATTAACAAATAATTAGTTTCATTTTTTTTATAAAAATATATTTCCTTAGTTTTAATATAGTTAACCTATATATAAGTAGAAGTGATCTAAACTATGGAAGAATAGATACTTGACTGTAAACTGTAAAGATATTATGCACCTAAAAAGAGAAATGATTTGTTTTATTTCATTAATGAGGCGATACAAGGCACAAGAGAAGGTGATAAAATCACTTTGCAAATTAAACAGCATTTTCTTCCATAGTACAAATATTTTGAACAAATATAAATTAGAGGAAACAAATCTGCCACCTCAAAAATATACAGTAGAAACAATATTTGGTCTGGTTCACAAAATGAGAAGCATTAAAATATTCTCCAGATCCTTTTATTTTATGAGGCATGAGAGGTGGCAGAAATTAGCACAATTGCTGGAAATATCCAATTCCATATGTGCAGTCGTCGATGTGACACAATTGGCTCCAATGCTATGAGAGTAGGGAGTTGATTAAGTCATTAATACATGAATGAGGGCGAAGGTGTGGAAAGAGGTTACGAAAATATTATTATACAGCAGACAGACACTCCCTTTTTTGTTCAATTCTCTCGACCAATTCGATATACCATTTTCTTCAGTCAAAAACAGATTGTGTTTCTTTTGCTCACAAGTTGTCATGTACAAATCTAAGCTTCATTCTTATGCCCACTACTGTATACTTACGCAAAATTATTAGAATTTCAAGCAGTCTAAGCTTTCAAAACAAACCAAACATGACTGGAATTATTGAAAAAAACTGGAACTTTGTGTTTGCAGAGGATAACTTAGATTTCTTCATAGCTGTACAGTTTGCTATCTTTTTGTTATAACCAAATAAGCTCACTCCATTGTGTCTGTTTTCATCAATCAGAGAGCATCATTTTTTCTTCCTGCATATCTAATCTGGTGCACAGAATAAATTAATTGTCTTTTGAGCTATGAATGATTATTTTTTACCATATTTTTGCAAACTTATCTTCAGATGCTGGAGTCTTACGTAGCACAGTATGCAATCATTTCTTTCACTGAAATCGCCCACTATCATCACAGAATGCAGCCTGCACCAACATTTTGCATTGACTAACCAAACTCTATACAGAACTTGACTTTGTCTCAGCTCTGGGAAATAGTTCCTATACTCCCTAGTACCCTACTTTCCAGTGTGCCTCCCAGCGTGAGTTTCCTAAACTTGTCAGGAAACATAAGCTTTGACGTGGAAAATGGCAGTCATTCGATTGGGTTCTAAACATTTTAGGTGTAAGATTTCCCCAGCACCGTTTGGCTTTGCCTGGCATAAGACACCCATTGGCTTATTTTGGAGCAGACTCCCTTGGATTGTTCAGACTTTCTGGGGTGTCTTATGCCAAACTTTGTTTACAATCACTGAACTGATTTCCAGATTAACATATCAACTCAGTAAAACAAAATTCTCAAAAAGTTTGCACACAGAACTAAAATCAGATTCCCTTATTCATGAAACCATTCTGATACACACACTCTTGCAAATAATATAATCTGATTGTTTATAACAGAGTCATATACAGAATTGGAACTTCATAACCATTAATATTAGATGGGCCCCATGAATTCACAGCAGCATTCTCTCTATATTGTTCTTGTTCTTTGTTGAGTTGAAACGATCACCAATTGTAGACTTGCGTTTCAAGGCACACGAGATAGCAGCAACAACCTGGACATCCACCTCTTCTTTGATCCTGTGCTCGAATAGAAGAACATGAGATATTAATGCACCTCCAGCTCCTTCATAACCAATCTTCTGAACTCGACTTTGCCTCTAATTGCAGTGTTAGACCTCAGTTCTGCAACTGAGGAGACTTTGACGCTTATTGGCTTGTTGTCATCTGGGACACAGCAAGACTATGCTTGCCGTTGAGTGTCGCTTAATGCCACCTCAATCTGTAGCCTCCCTTGATGAATCAAACTTGTAAAGGATCAGGTCAAATCAAATTGGATAGAAAGGGAAATTACAGACCAAGGTAATTTTGTGCTTGATAATAAGTAGTCGAGGATTTTGCCTTACCAGAGATGGATGCTCACGTTTGTGCCTGAGGACCACTCTACATTTGTATAATGCATGGGAGTAGAAAATTCGTTTATGACTTAGCCTTCACTAGCACATGTATGTATACTAATCCATGGATAGAAAGGGAAGTTACTGAACCAAGGTAATTTTGTGCATAATAATAAGTAGTTGGGGATTTTGCCTTACTAGAGATGGATACTCACGTTTGTGCCTGAGGACCACTCTACATTTGTACAATGCATGGGAGTAGGAAATCGTTCTATGCCTTGGCCTTCACTAGCACATGTATATATACTAATCCGTCCCAAGGTTGACTAGGAGGAACTGTGACAAAGTCATCATAGGTTATTGTTTATTTAATACTCTATATATTTGTTGAAAAACATTAGCAAGTTAAAGGGCCTGTTGGCCTGGTTTTTTACATGTTAAAATTCTGCATATTTGTAGTAAAAAACCAGTTGAAATCAGGGATTGCGTATCTTCTAATTGATTATGCCCTAGAAAAATCCCTAATTTTTTAATTTTTTGTTGCCTTAATGTTTTGTGCCCTAGGTTCTTAGAAGTTGGTTCACATTGTTCATGTTTTCGAATATGCGTAGGAAGGTTTTTAAATGAAGCCCTAAAACATTTATAATCCTTTTATTGTATAATTGTCACCCAGTCTTTTAAATATTTTCGCGAGAATGTTTTACCCTAGCACTTGACTCCTTTTCAACCTTAGGTTTGTCTTGGGTTAGCTCGCCCATTGTCAAGGACTGCCTGGCATACAGTGACATCAGATCCGGTTACACAGAGACCCGGTTACATCAGATCATAGCATTGTTTTGTTGAAGTTCTTAACCCTTGGTGAGTTTGTTTTCGTGATCGTTGATCAAGTGAAGATCAACAGTCATCGCATTCCCACATTCCGAAGATGTGTGATGTTTAACCAAAGTGAAAATACAACATTTTGACATTTGTCCTTGCGGGCCCCCTTTCCTTTTGGTTTTAAAGCGGTGTAAGATCGTGCATGTTCCTAACCATTGATCAGATAGAGATCAACGCTTGTCCCATTCCCACATTTCACAAGTGTCCGAATTTTAACTAAAGCGGGGAAGCAACTTGTTGTGGGCTGCAAAAAGAAATATGTCAAAATGAGTTATCAGAATGGCAAGTTTTGGTTGGTCGAAGGTGTTGGTTTTGACAAAATATTTTCAGTTTTATAGAGACCGTTGATCGGATGCAAATAAGTGGTTGTCGCTTTCTCACTTTATAAAGATGCTCGAAGATTAGCTAAAGCAAGAAAGCGACATAATTACACGTGGAAATGGTAGGGCCGGCCCATGCTATGAGTTGCCAAAGGTTGTTGTCAGTACAAGGCAACATGTGGCAAGTTTTAATTTGCTACGGATGTAAAGCATAAGGAAAAGCATTTCTTGATCATAGCTGTCAGATCTTAGAAGATCGACATCTGTCGCATTCTCGCTTTTCAAAGTTGCGCAAAGAATAACCAAAGCGAGAATGCGACCATTCAACACGTGTCCTAGTGGGCCCCAATTCATAAGAAAATACAACTATAACCAAGATCTTTCAGGATAGTTGACCAAAAGTAGATCAACAATTGTCGCTTCCACGCATTTTGAAAATGCTGAACTTTAGCTAAAGCAGGAAAGCGACGTGATGACACGTGGATACAGTGGGGTCAGCTATTTTCATGTTAAGGTCTAAGTAGTCGCAACATCGCAAAGAGTTAAAATCAACCCCTGGTTTGAGTAGCGAAGTGGCGAACTGCTTTGATCGCACTTTAGCAAGGTTTCATTTGCAGTTAAGGTCTTTGGTTGCAAAGTTGCAAAGTAAAGTGGCGGTTAATATAAACAATGGTCATTGCATCGCACTACTAAAGCAAGCCTTGTGTTTGGCGGTTACGAAGGGGCGAGAAAGGTAAAGATAAAGTTATCGTTGTTTCGTAGGTAAAAGAAATGCTAAGCCCTAAACTGCGGAGATGTTGCGAAAAGGTCAGTTTGATGGTCATCACAAAATCGCATGGGTTAATAAATTGAAATGATGTGCAGTAGCGACGTTGCAATAAAGGCTTGAATCAAGAGATCGTTGCATTGCAAGTCACTATGGTCAACAAGGAAATATAGTTGGGAAGTCGGGAATAAAAGGAATCCCAGCATCGTAGGCATAACATCAAAGTTTGGTTTCAAGGCCTTGACGGTGCGAAATTGAGTTAATCGGTGGTTAAGACATGGATTAGCCGCTTCATTGCAGCAATTAGAGGATGGTTATGGGTTAAGGCTCCGACAATGCGAGGAGATGACGTGTTGAGGATCTGGTGATGCAGTGAGTGAGGTGGCAAGTCCGGCCAATCAGGTGATGCCACGTGGCACCCAAGTGGCAATGACAATTCAGAAATGAACAAATAAAATGGTGACACATATCACAGGGGGTTGACCAGGTTTGACCCGGATGCAAAAGTAGAGGGAAAAATCTTGTTCATGGTTACGGGCTTGGAATTTTCCAATGCACACCAGGGGCACCATTTTTATCCAAAATATGGAGTGCAATATACCGTTGGAAAGGGGAGAAGATGAACTTTCCAAGCTTGCAGTCAGAATGTGCACATGTATTCAATGGTAAAAGTTATAGGCAGTTTTGTAAAATCTGGAACATTCTCAGCAGAATGAGTGATTTCCATGATGAAGTATCAGAATCAATTAGAGAGTAGATAGGGGAGTTTGTTGGCTCTAGATTTGGGAAAAAATGTTTTTGAAGTGTTGTTTTGCCTCTAAAAACCAAATGGCATGAGTTTTTGCATGAATTTTACCGACTGTTTTGTTTCCCCTTGCAAATTAGTTATATGATTCTATCATTCTGGTAGCATTCTTGAGGATATTTTTCAAAGAGAATGATAGGATTTGATTTTCAGTTGCAGGAAAAGAGTAGAGAGAAGTTTTTCATCAACAGGTGGAAGTTATTCAAGTGAACAAATGGCATCATCATAGAAGATTTGGGAATTCTTCCATTCTTTATAGTCTCTTCTCTTCTCTTTCTTTAGTGGTTGATGGTTGGTTGTTTGTCCAGACTATTGAGCAGAGCTCTAGCTGTCATTCCACCATTCATGCCCAACGTTTTCTCTTGTATGAACAGCATTTAATGGAGTTTTATGTACAATTATGGTCTATTGAGTTGTTTCTCAATTATTTACATACATCTTGAATGTAGTGTTTCAAAGAAATGAATAAAATGAACATCAAACTTCTTAGTTTCATTCTGATTCTCGTCTCCTATCTCTATTGTCTACAATGTTTTGTGATTTAGGAACAAAGAACTTAAATCTGTTTACAGCGCTTTAAAGTTGTATGTCTCAATATGTTTTATTGTTGGAACAAAGAGCCAAGTAATTGCTTGATATATTTGACAGGGTTGCAGGTTTCATGAAAAGGATATTTCATTAGTGTGAGGGTTTTTATGAACACTGATGTTTGATTCACAAAGTGATAGGATAGATCTGATATCTTGATGTATGGGATATATCACTGATGTCATGGATGTATGTTTGTGATTTGTGGAACTGTCCAATAGATAAGGCACTGATCAGCTACAGGATCAACATGTTCTTGCTGTTGCATATTTGGATTTTGCTGATATCAAACTTTAATCAATTATCCATTTCCCTTTCCGTTTAAGAGTTGAAAGGATGCCCTCACTCAACTTGTGGATTTCATAGGTTTTGCAAATTGCTATTGCATACCTTTGTCATTGCATAAGTATAGGAGAAATAAGGGTTTTATCTGCTTTGTATAGATTCAGATTGTATGTTTTTGGAAACTAGTACCATATGAATGAATCTGAGGTCTACCCGCCTAGGTTTTGCAGAGCCTGAAGTAGAATGAGTATAGCCTTATAGTTGGCCCCAGTGTCTGAATGGGTATGTTGAAAATGGAAATTAGCTGCCCCTAGATGCATTTGTTCCTATCATTGGTTTATTGAAAAGTTGTTAATTCAGAAGCCAACAAGGTCAACTCAGTCCTTACCCAGACATCACATCTTCAACAACCTACTATACTAAATCTATTTTCACAACATCTTTCAACATGTTATTCAACACATGAACACAACAAAGGGTCCAAAAGACGTGCCTGCCAACACTCACCACCATCAGACAAATAATTTGCACACATGTGCTGAATCAATGACCACCTGCACAACACTTGAGGCCCCAACCTCCTCTATGGCATCTCTCAAAATATGAAATTGGAATTCTGCATTCTTAAACTTCCCATGAATAATCAATAGTTCTAAGAAAACATGAGCTAGCTAAATGTGTGGCTATGATGTTGATAAGTGGCCAAAGTTTAATACCGGTCCACCCATCCATGACAATGGAGCAGCTTGTCCTAACCCAACATTATGCCATGTCCTCCATCACCACACTCACATTGGAATATGTGTTGTCAAGAGGTGTAGCACATAGTTTATGTCCTCCACGGAGGTCACTAATAAACCAACAATAGCCACATCTTTGACCATTTGTTTGAAAGAGAATGTGCCACATGAAATGGGATGGCATGGGCATAGAAAATTTTGACAACAAAGGAGTCTGCCACATCTTGTGCATGCACATTGAACAAACTTACAACTGCATTTAGCTACTCACTAGAAATAGTCTTCCTCTTCCCTCTTGTGGAATCATGAGTATCACCATTAGCACTACCAAACATTGAGGGCTTATGCAAAGCTGCTTGTGCAGATTGTGTTGGCATTGGCAGCCTCATAGACTTCAATTTTGTCTCCATGTGCAAAATATAGCACTCTACCATCTCATTATCATTTATCTCTCTATAAACCTTCACCCCTTTGGCTGTAAAACCCAGTAGATGAGAAAAACACTCTTATGTGGTCCCATTAAAATGATCTTTACAAATGGTGATACAGCCACATTCCAGCACCCCCACAAAATTATATTTCTCCCTTTTTTACAGCTGTGACCAAATGAAGATGTTTTTAGAATTGAAAGGACCTATTGCATGTTCTTTGATTTTTTATTAAGTTTGTCCTCCTTCAGCCTTACCACTCCCACACCTTATGAACCCCCTTTCATCATGTCCACTACTCTTGCTATCACTGCTCATTTTGACATTTGGAAACCGAAAATTAAAAAACACAAAGCATCAAACGTTTCATTTTTTTAACTTTGAGCAAAATTGAATAAAAAAATCACAAATGGAAAGATTAACAGACCTCTTACACTTCACTTGCTCGTTGCTACCTCACTCTTTACCCCTTTTTGCTAAACGAATGTTGGTTTTTTCAACAGCACCCTCCAACCCTGCTGTTTTACCTTTCTAGCTCTGTCCCCAACCTATTCCCCCAATTTGGAGATGTCCCCTAAGTTTTGGAAAATTTTGGAAGTGGCTGGGAAACATCCTCAAGCTGTCCCCTGTGCCCAAGACATTCCTGGTGAGCAATATACCCCGATGCATCCCCGTGTACCCTTGTTGCAGAGAGATCAGGACTTGCTAGGCTCAAACTTAGATCAGCATAATGCGGGATGCTTTTAGAATGAAGAACATACCTTTCTTGTTATTAGATAAAGATTGCCATTATGCACCCACTCTTCCTGATTTTCAGATAATGACCTTTATGACATTATTGTTCTACAAAGAGTAAAACTACACAAAACAACTGGTAAATATTTAGATAGATGCGTTAAATTAATTATGTTTTCTGAAAATTACATACCCAAGAATGATTGACCCAATCAAGCAGGGAAATTTTCAAGGGATGGAAAATATTTTCCGAGTGATAAATGATTGTCAATCTTTAAATTATTGTAGAAAATCTAAGAAAAATACATGATGTACTGTTGATAACTATAGACTTAGACGATGCTAATAATTTGATGTGTGTTCTAAGGAAAAAACTGGTATTTTTGCTTTTTGAAATTTACGATGAATCCGATTCTTCAGAATTTGATGAAATAGAGCAGACCGATCAAAAAGTGCATTCAAAGCAAGAACATAACAAGTACACTTACCTGGAGGGCTCGTCCATACATTTGTCGCTTCCTAAGAAGCTTTATGATAATGTGAAGATCTTTTCTAGTCAAAGCATTACCCTCTTGAACCCACGTGTCAAGCCTAGCAGACACACAGCGGTGGTCACATCCCATGACAAGTTCAGCTAATTTCACGGTTTTTTCTTTATCTTCTGCTTCTGATAAATAAGGATCAGCCTGAGCTTCTTCCGCTTGTGAGACTTCACTCTCTGAAGCCGTCAACGCATCTGCATCTCGACTCTGAGAGGCCGAGATGTCTTCCTCTGGGGCAACATCTAACTCAGAAAACATCGAATCATCATCCTTCCCTTCAATTTTATTATCTTCTTTCTTCTCACCTGCATGTATAAAGAACCCGGAAATGTTGGGTTGTTTCTTCGACATTGATAATAATTGCTATCCAAAGGAGGCTTATAATACACTAGATGAAATTACTTCTTTGCCTATCAAAAGGCAAACTTTAGAATGCAAGTTACTACGTGCACTAAAATCCTGCTAGCATCCTTTTCTTGAGTACTGCCATCACTAAGAGTTGCTTGTATTCATTGTGCATCCCTTAATCTTTTTCAAAGTAAATGTTGTCATAGCTAACCAACCTGCCAGTGATGTGAAGTTGAATCCACAACCCACTTGAACAAGTGCGTGAGAGGCACCATAGAAGATTCTTCTAGCAATAATGTGGCCTTCTTGAGCAAAACTCTCACCGTTAACCCTGTTCGACTCCTCGACTGAATCGCATTTGGATCTCTCAAGTAAATGTGCAGAGGCTTTCGATGCGCCCTTGACATTGCCACGAGGAAATCTGCAATTTATGAATTATGTAAGTGTTTAGTTCTAGAGAAATTTAGCTAGGCATCCAACCAGTAGCAACAGTTACGAAATAAAATTCTCATCGGGACGATAGACACAGAGGACGATCTCAAAAAATTCACAAACATCTATTTCAGGTTTTTCAAGAAGCTTTTTACTGTTATATACGCAGTTTTATGAACGTAGAGAATGAAGCCTGAAAGACTTACGTGAGATGTCTGGCTGTTCTTCGTAGTGCCCACATGATTATTTTGAAATAAAAGGCTGTGCAAGACAAAAATTAACCAGTCCAGGTTCTAAAAACCCTTCATAATTCTTAGAGGGAAGCTTCATGTGCGCATAACCTTTCAACCATCTCTAGCCCAACTAAACTATATGAAATTTCTCTACAAGAAATCTGACGTACAGATTTTTGGTTTAGTGGATTTTCATTTCGACAGAGGACTTTTACAAGTTAGTATTTGTAGTTAATGGGGAACTCGTGGAGGTTTTTAATAATGATATAGAACCTTTCGATTTCTTATAAAAATAAAAATAAAATAAATGTAAAATATAGTTACATTTAAAAAAGGAAAAAAAATATGTAGATAAAAGAAGACAAAATGAGATTGGGAGATAAAAGTGGATATGAAGATAGAGTAAGGAAGGAAGAGGGAGGTAAATAAATGGAAATGTAAAGATAGAGAGATCGATAAAAGGACGAAGAGGGAGGGGGCGAGGGAGATAACAGTAGAAATAAAGAGAGGGTGAGAGTTAGGTAAATAAAATATGGAAGAAGGGGAAGAGGGGGACAAAGAAAGAGGAGGAAGAGGTAGATTATTTGGTGGCAAGTAGGCATGTTTTTGGCTATGTCATATCCTTTGTGATTGTAGTCCCCTTACCAATAGTAGTCAATGTTGTTGCAAACAAACTTAAACTAGCACTTGCACTAGAAGAAGATGCAAAGGGTAGATAGATAGGTCATAGATGTAAAAGAAACATTCCAAAAAATGTGACATTGAAGAAGGAAGGTTTATACTTAACAACATCCACTTTAGGTGAATTGAAGTTAAAGTTTAGATGAGGTGTATATTTTCAAGATATAACACAAAAAATAGTGTAGCATTTAAATTAATTTGAACACTTTATAAAACATTATATTTGTAAATATAATTTACTCTTGCTTTAATTTCATGTTCTAATTGGTGAGTTTAAGCACAGTTTGTTGTTTGTATGTTTTCTAGTGAAGATACATCACGAACATGGGAGCTTGAGTGGGTAAGATTTTAGTCTTTAGTATCATTTCCATTTGTCTACAAGTTAGCCTTTAAAATTGTTGTTTGCTGGTAAATCCTTAAAATCTCTACTCTTGGTCCCAAATTTTCAATTTTTCAATCCATTATGCCAACACACCAGTACTTAAAACATGAAAAATTAGATCACTTTGAGTGCCAAAAAAGTGATTGAAAAGACTTCCTTGCACAATAATTCTCAATAAGTGAAGTCATTATTCAATTAATAAGACTTTGTCACAGGGTTCTAGATGCTAATAAAAATTGTTCCCAAATTTGTGGAGAATCCCAGTTTTCATTTCATATCAACAATTGTAAGCATGGGATCCTACTTCAATTTTGAACAATCTAGTTTAGACCTTAATATGAAAAGAATTTTAAAAATGGATATCTGGGGTATCAATCCCCATAATTATTGCATGCTAAGCAAGCACCAACATATGTTAGTTTCTACAAGGAGTCAGAGAAGAAATGACCATCCAACCCTAGAAAACAAAAATTGTCCTCATATGTCTACCAATATCTACAAATCATGTTTCATCATATAATGTGTTCTCTGGAACAATAAATATGAGGGAAAAGCACGAAAATAGACAGAAAAATTAGCCTCTTATTACTCCCTTTTTAAAAAAACCTCAAATTATAGTGAAAAGAATAGATGTTTTCTCTCGCAGGACAAATTTGTAGAGGTTGGAATTGAGTGGTGGTGATGCAATCTTCAAAAATTGATCCACCATAGAATGCTTACATGGAACCCTATCTCTTCCATCAGCACAACAACAGTCATTGGAGGCCTCCACTGGTAGTCTATAGTCTATACAATGCCCTTCACAGTTATGTTCCTTTTACTCTGGTGCAACACAATCATAATGTTGAGAATGAAATTTGGCATGATTCTTCTTAGAATTTGTAGCAATTAATAGAGGTAAAAAACTCCCTTAACTACATAAGGACATGTAGCATGTTTTTGAGCATATGTTCATCTCCATTGTTTTCATCATTATTCTCATGTCCTCAAAATCTACTCCCAAAAGATGTTGGTGAATATAGTAATTTAATGATTTGTAACTATAATAACTATTTTCATTATGTTTTCTTTGTTTTAGTGCTCAAGAAAAGCTAACCAAACTACCATAATGGTCAATGCAAAGCATTTAAGTTTCTATGATTACAAATAACAAATAATAAATCTAAAAATTCTATGATTTTAGGAATGCAAACAAAATGAAATAAGTGTCTCACCTTGTATAAATTCTTAAAATAGAATTGCTAAAACCACACTAATTTTTACATTTGAAGTGCTCAATTATCAATTATTTTAATGAGAGAAAATGGGTGAAGTTCAGAGAACTTTTACTCAAAACCCAAAATAGTAGAAAAAAATATGCAAAGCTTGTAGTTAAAATCAATAAAACATGCCCACACATTCCACCAATGGTGCATATGAGAAAAAGACCAGAGTTTGCAAGGAAAAATTAGGCAAACCCAAAAATTAATGAGCCAACACAAGAGCTTCTAGTTGTATTGCATACAACTAATGATTCAACCCAAGAGATCTAAAAGTTAGGATTCAAGAGCTAACAAAATAATTTGAAGTAATGCAGAGATCCAATTATATTTATAAATCTCAATACTACATGCATAATCAATTCAATATTATGCAGAAGGCAAACCATGAAACCATTAATTTGATAGACATATTATTGTTGACTGATGGTGAAAAGAAAGAGAAAGACCCTAGACAAGAAACAATTGCAACACAATAAAGTTTATCCCAGTACAAACACACCCTTGCTCAAAATATTAATTAAAAGGCTTGCATTTCTTGGTATTGAAATTCACTCAAACGGATGGTGCACTCAGATCCCTTGGTTTGGTTATTTGCTTTGAGACCCTTTTCCAAACTATTGTTGAACACCCTCTCAATGATCGATCTTTTCGGTCCTCAAGGGGCTTTTACATTGTTAGTAGATAGAGGAAACCAAAATCTATTGAGAACACAATCAAATTTATCTACATGACCTATGATAACTTCCTTCCAAGACAGACCCAAATGCTTGTTGCCCACATTAAGACTACCAAAAAATAATTCCCATATCCTATTAGCAAAAGTACATTCAAAGGACACATGATTGGTTGTTTCAATATACTTACACATTAGATAGATGACAAGTGGAAACCCAACATCAGTAATCATAATCCAATAGCAAGTTTTTTCAAAGTAAAAATCCATCTAAAACTAAGTTTTTTTGGTTCAACACATGAATGTCAAAAGTTATCAAGGAATAATTGTCATACAATAGTTGGCTAGTTAAGGCCTCATATCTAGTTAATTGCTAAGATAATTCCATCTTCCTAATTTGTCAAATTGTAAATCTATTTGGTAGAGATCTCATTAAGTTTGAGACCATTGTTCCATTTTGAATTTTGAAGAAAAGATTGACTATCCATTACCTTGTTACGAAAGAATGTACTAATTGTTTTGGCAAGCAGTGTATATGGATTTTTTTTTTTTGAGAAACTAGAAAACCATACTGGAGACACAACTCCTCCTAAGATCCTAAATGGTTGTCAATCAAGAAATCCCTAACCAAAGAGAGTCCAACAACATTACATGCTCTAACAGGACAACATTTGGCAAGGGCAATAGGTTTAGAATTAAGTGAGACACCCCACCATAAGGATCTATCCAAGACAACATAAGAAAGGGAACTACTAATAGCCTCTTTACAAACAAAAAATTTCCTTACAGAGCACCATGTCATCCATAGCAACTTAAGAATAGAGGATCCACCAATTTTGATTTCAAAATCCCCTAGAACCAAGTCCAATAGAGGAACATCTTTCATAATTTAATTTTGTTGATAAAAGCTTACAAATTATTATGTCTGATTATAACTTTCCAAGGTTCATTTTCTTCCATGGGTTTGATGATCCACTTAGCTACCAATGCCAAGCCTTGAGTTTTAAGGTCCCTAATACCCAATCCCCCAAGATTCTTAGGAGTACAACTCCATTTCCAGTTGACACAATACCTACTTTTTGAATCCACACAATTAGACCATAGAAATTCCCTCAAAATCCTTTCCAATACATCAAATTGACAATTAGGAAAGAGCCATGTTGAGGAGAAGTAAATGGCATGAGATGAAAAAACCTTTTCAACCACTTGCACTATGCCCGTTAAAGATAACATGTTCATTTTTGCTAAATAACCAATCAATATTTCTTTGATTGAGGGTTTCAATGAAAAGGGGTTTCCTAAATATCTAACTATTGCTTGGGGCCCAAACTAGCCCCATCCCTTTGAATTCAGCCATTGAGGAGCATGATCTTCCCAGCCAAGAATAGTAGATTTATGAAGGGTCACTTTGGCACCTGAGACTAAATAAAAGAATTACAATTTGTCCATCATGTTGTCAATTTTAGACTCAACCAATCTAAGAAATAGAGAAGTGACATCTACAAATTGCTCATTAATTAGTTCTTCATTGTTTGGGAAGGTGATTCCTTTAATAAGGGGGCCTAGTTCAAAATCTCTCAAAATGTAGAATAATGCATCTACGACTATGAAAAATAAAGAAGGGACAATAGGGAAGTCTTGTATGATAGATCTGCCTAGATAAATTTGATGTGAATGATTACCATTTACATATATAATAGTAGAAGCATCTTTGAATAAAATTTTAGCTCATTTGCAAAAATAAACAGAAAAGCCAAAATCCTTAAGCATTCCAAGGACAAATGACCACTCAATTGTGTCATATGTCTTTTTAAAATCCAACAATACCATATCCACATGATGATTATTGCTCTTAGCTTGGCCAGTACATACCCTCCCAACTAGTGATAAGATTTTCTAAAATGTATATACCTTTTATGAATCTTGTTTGTGTTACAGAAATGATTTTATTCATTACTAGTGTAATTTTGTTAGTTGGTGCCTTTGCAATGATTTTATATGTTGTATTGAGTAAATCGACAGGCCTCCAATTTTTCACAAGAGATTTATCTCCACTTTTGGGTGATAATCTAATTAGCCTTCTAATAATTTGCACCCCTAGAGACCCACTAGTGAAGGCATCTTGATATAACTCAAATAGTATTTCACAAATCCAGTCGATATTAACCTTGTAGAATTCAATTGGGATGCCATCGATGCTTGGGGATTTCCCATTAGCCATATCACCAATTGCCTTAAACTTTGGCATTGATTGGATCAACTTTCTTTGGTATCAATTTTAAACATGTTTTCAAGGTTGACTTCTTGCTTCCCTCAAATTCTAAGGTGGATGGGTTGTGATAGAAATTAAAGAAATCTTGTTGGATAAATAAACTTTCATTAGTCTTACCATTATCAATTTGGATTTCCTCAATGAGCTCCCTCTTTTATTTGGCTTAGATGATATTAAGAAATATTTTGAACCCCTTGTCCCCTTCTTTAATCCAATTCAATTTGCCTCTAATCTTTTTCTCTTTAATATAATAGTTTTGAATTTTCCTTACATTATTTTTGGTGGTGGACAATATTTTCTCCAACACATCTGAGGTACCTTTCCTTTGAAGACTAATTTCAATGTTAGTAAGTTTGTTTTGCATAAATATTTCATCTAAATGTCTAGATTTGGCCTTATTTCTCCTTCTGTTTGGAATACTTTTCTCTAAACATTTGTGTAGTGTTGTCATATTTCAACAAGCCTAACATTATTATTCCTTAATTGGGTCAATAGAGTGACAACTTTAATAGCCCCTAAGTTATCATTTTCCTTGAGCAACAAAACATTGATTTTGAACCTGTGCATCTTTGTCTACTTAGAGAAATCGATGAATTAACATCAAACTTAGAAAGGAGAGTAAAGATTGGCTAATGATCAGACATGTACCATCATTAAATTGAATAGAATTCAAACTTCATATTGATGAGAAGGGGAAAATGAGTCATCTACATAAATTTTGTCAAGTCTGCAACAAACACAATTCTTCACTGATTGATTATTGTTCCATGTGAACCAAATGCAATTAAAGTCATCTTTTCTCATTGCTAGAGGATCAAACAACTTAAAGTTTCTCTTAAAACTAGTCCAAAAGAAGAGTTCGTTGCCTTTCCATTTATGTGTCGACCCATCACATTTGCCTTCAATGTATTCAATCATGTTAAAATCTCCAACAAATATCCATTTAGCTTTAGGTAAATTTTCAAAGATCCATGCCCATAACTAAGCTCGTTCCCTATAATCATTTAAGACATATAAATTGCAAATGCCAATAATAGAATCACTAGAGTAAAGAGTAACAAAGCCTAGCTACAAGGAGATAGTCCATTAGCTGTAATCTTGCTAGCCCATTTGGGATGAATCAAAATTGCTACCCCCCTTACCTTTGTCATGATCTGAGAAGAAATTATTAGTAGAGTCCCATATAAACTTCAAGGTATTGGATGCATGATAACATGTAACTTTGATTTCTTGAAGATAGATAAAATCTTTATTCTTTAAACCATTTTACCATTTTATAACTATATAATTTCCATCTGGAATTTCTAACCCTCTAACATTCAATCTATGTACGTCCAACATAATCAGTAGATTTTTTGAGAGGTGATTTATAATTCTTGTAAAGTCTATTGAAACAATCAATTATATCATTACTCTTCTTGGGAACACTAGTAGCATTTATAGCTTGAGATTTCTTATCCATTATTTTCCTTTTTTTAATCTATTTTTTATTAATGACTTTGATGAAAGGTTCCTCATTTCCATCTTGATTCTCCATGGAGTGGTCCATTATAGAGAATGAGTCATTACCCTTAAGCACTATTGAAGAAAAAGCACCTTGAGATGGTCTTGCATGTGTATCATCTTAAAATGGAAACACTTCTGTGTTAAGAGTGTTTAGCCCTCTAAGTAAGTGGTCTAGGGTCATGTCAAGCACCTTGAATGGGTCTTTGCATGGATATGGTTATTTTCCCCTTGTTTTGCTTCCCTCTCTATTTTCAACCTATTTCTGACAACTTTCTTTGTGAAACTGAGAACTTTGACTTCTTGGTCAAGGATAACCTTTTAGGTCAACCTAACCTATGTCACAGATGACCTTGACCCTGACCTAGGGAAGGGTCAACCTCATTCCTGACCCCAGGTTCATTTTTTAATTTCTAGAAGTTTTGGGATCTCAAGGTTTGGAAAGTTTCTTTTCCCACTTCTAGGTCGGTTGTTTTGAATTTCATAATGGTAGACTCTTAAATTACATTTAATCTAGGTCTATTCCTAGGGGTTAAGGTTAAATGGGATTTAATTCTCCTATATCAGCCTTCTCTAGGAGTTAGTGACGTAGTTCTCTATATAAGGAAGCCTTCTTCTCTTATTTTGACATCCACTATCTATGAGCAAAGTTATTATCTACTTTCTATGAACTAGTAGCTACCCTTTATGAAGAGCATCCACCTACATAAAGTGAAGATCTACTACCTATCAAGAATTCAAGCATTTAAGTGTTCAAGCATCCAATTCATCAAGGAGATCGATTATTAGATATTGAAGGATTCAATCTCTATGAAGCTCTCTTGTTGAAGATGTCTCCATCCATATACATCCAATCCTTTTCCTATGTAAAGATACATTCAAGATTGGTGTTGAAGATCTAATGCCATTGATTTGAGACATCTTACATGTGTTTCTACATTCATTTGGAGTGTACATACTTGAACATTCAAGGATTTGAATCCTCCACAAGGATTTCAATATAAGCACAGTGATAGTTCCATTTACTTTTTTATACATATTGCAATTTCAATTGAATTTCAAGGTTAATTCCAAACTGGGGTTTGACCAAGGCAAACCCCCCATCCAAACAAACAAACCATTTTTCTCGTAGGTATAGTTTTAGAATAGCGAATTAAAGAGCATATTTGGATACCCTTTTCATTGAACTTGCAAGATCCACAAATAAAAATTTTGTCGGAGCAATGTAGGTCAAGGTTGACTTTTCAAGGTACAATTGTGCCCGAGGCAGGATTGTGTACCACTATTAGGGTCAAGGTCGATCTCCCTTCAAAAGGACAAAATTTTTATGGGTTTTCTCCATCTTGACATTTCTTTTCCAAAACAAGTTGTAGAGATCTTTGAAACTATATACAGACACCATAAATCAACATTTTCCATAATTATTCTACTTCAAGGTTAGTATTTGTCTTTTATCTATTTTAATATTTAAGCACATACCCCTCAAAATAGAAAGACCATTGAACCCCCTTTCTCCATGTTCTCCATCACATGATCCATTTCTACATTGATCACTTTCTTGTGCTTAATCAATTTGGATCATTTCTTTTGGAAATTAGGGTTAAGAAAGGAAAAAATTTATTTTCCATTTTCTTTTTTATTAATTTTGGTGAACCCAACACGCTTACCCTCTTTTTTTTGTGGAATTAGATGTCGTGTTGTGTTTTGCACGGTTATATTTCATTTCATATTTGTTAGGTCTTTTCTTGTATTACAATTAGATTTAGTTTATGCTCTTGCATTTTAATTCAAAAATACAATTCTATTTTGCAAAATCTCTTTCAAAATACAAAAATATTCATGCTTTATTTTTTCTTAGTTTAGTTCATTGCATTGGTTTATGAGCTTTATTACTTATAGTCCTACTTCTAATCTTAGGGTTAGATGCAATAGTATACTTATGGGTACCTTTGAGCCCAAGTCTTCTTCTCCTTTCCTTAGGATTTCAGATGAGCCTTTTCTTCTTCCCGATTCTAATCCTCTTGTGGAGAAAAACTCTTCTCACTCAACTCATGATGAGGATGATGCTTTAAGAGTTCCTTTTGAACAAGTCCAAAAACTTTCAAATGAACTTGATAAAATGGGTAGTTAACTTATTCAAGAAAACCATAATCAAGATTCTATTCAAGTTATCGAGGGTCTTAAGAAAGTTCTTTATGATAGTGACCAGGGTAGTAATCTCTTGCATGATATTACTAACCTTGTGCATGCCAATGTTAAACCTTTAGCTCAAGAAGCTCAAGATTTAGGGTTGTTTCCTCCTATCACTAGTGTAGAACCTTCTTTTGCTCATCTTCCTAGTGTTCCTATTTATACTCCTTTGGTGATTGTGATGGTTCGCTCTATCCCTGTGAGTGTTCCTCTTATGTCCCTTCCTACATCACAACCTTCTTATGACACTATTCCTTTTACTTATTCTACTCCTTTGCCAATTGTAGTTCCTAGTGTTCCTCAAGTCGTGTCTTCCATTCCTGCAACTTCTTGCACTTTACCTAGTGTATCTAATGTTGCCATTCCTCCTATTTCTTATCATTTTTCTACAATTATCAGTTTGGCTCAAATTGTGTCATCTTTACTACAACAACTTGCATCCTTGATTCAAAACAAGTTTAGTATTCCTACTTGTGACATGGGAAGTCCTTTGTCTCAAGATATTATTTGTACTCCAATTCCTCAACAAGCCGATATGCCTCATCTTGAGAATTATAATGGTAAGGGAGATCATGCTCATCATGTTAAAACATTTCAAATCCTTTGTAGTGATTATGCTCATGATCATAGGATTTTTGCTAAGTTGTTTGCTAGAACTTTTTGTGACAAGGCATTACAATGGCTTTGTTCTTTAACTCCTTATTCTATCCATTTGTTTCCTTAACTTTCTAATATTTTTATTCAAAAATCTCAAAACAGCATTGACCCGCAAGCATCTTTGACTAATTTGATGCATTGTAAACAAAATTCTAAAGAAAATTTGACTGAATTTATTGGTAGATTTAAGAATTTGTATGCTCAAATTTCCTATCTTGTTCCTGATATTGATATTCAATGTATGTTTATTTCAAATTTTCAAAAGGATATTAGAGATAAGATTATTCTTACTAAATTTACTTCTTTTCAAGAAATTTGTGCAATGCTTCACCATTATCAATTACAAGTGAGTCAATTTGAGAGAACCACTCCAATGACTCATGTTCCTATTGATAAAAGTGATCTACTCCTAATCCAAATAAAGTTCAAAAATTCAACAGCTATGTCAAGATAAATAAACAAGCAAATGCAGTTGCTGATCAAGATGTTGTTCCATCTCATAATGTCACTTCTGCATCTACTACTTTTTGATTGAATCATATGTTTACTCCTCTCTCTCTAAATCTTTACATTCTATTATGAATAGGTTGTTAACTACTAATATGATTACTTTACCTCCTATTCGATCTCTTTTACCTGCTACAATGGTGGCTAAATCTTTTTATCTAAATTTTTTTTGTCAATATCATCGCTAGAATGGTCATGATACTAAGAAATGTTATTCTTTAAAACACAAGGTTCAAGACTTAATTGATTCTAATGCTTTATCTATTGATAATTTTGATGGTAGTGGGAATTAAAAAAATTCTCCTCCTAATCAAAATTTTCAAATCTATATGAATACTTTACCGACACATGATACTAATACTATTGCTCAGCGATCTTCTATGGATATTGTGTATGATTCGAAGATGGATGATCTTAATCATGTTGTTAATCAAGTGGAGAATGTGGTTCAATCTGTATCTCCACCTCCACCTCAACCTCAACCTCAACCTCCACTTCAATCTCAAGTTTCAACTTCACCTCAATTGAATCCTAAGCCTAAATTGAAGCCTCAACCGAAACCTCAACAACAACCTAAGAAAAAATGACCTCAAGAACTTTTGATTACCTTTGATAATTCTGAGACTATTAAAGCTCTTGATGGTCCCCTTTATATTTATGCTAAGATTGTTGAGATACCCACTTGTGGTTGTCTTGTTGATCCTATCTCCTTAGTTAATGTTATTATAGACAAAAATATTTTTATGAAAAGTTTGCAATGTGATTTTTATGATACATCGGATGTGTGGATTCGAACTTGTAATGATTTTCTTTATCCATCATTTAGTACTATTGATTTATCTGTTGAACTTTGTCGTAAGATTGTTAACACCACCTTTGTTGTTGTTCCTGCTTCTAATCATTTCAAGTTAATCTTGGTTTACCATGGTTAAATTCCATGCATGTTTTTGCTTCACCTATTCATAAATATCTTAAGTTTGTTTATGATGATGAAGTGAAGACGATTAATCATAGTTTATATCATACCTCTAGGCCTAGGGATTCTACTACCATTGACTTATTTTAGCCTTCATTTCCTAATTCATGTCCTTTTCAACCTGATCATCTTTTTTGCTCATATCAAGTCTATAAGCATCGTAAGATTCTTGAGTTAAGTTTACCTCAAAAGGATCTTAACCATGGTCTTTTGCCTACACCTTCCATACCTCCTTTATCCATAGCTTCTACATCTGTTAATCAAGCTCCTTTTATTGCTTATCAGTCTATTGATAATCCTCCTATTGAACCTATGAAGGATCCTATAATTGTTCTTCCTAGTTGTCAACAAATTTTAAGTAAGGCAAAATGTAATCGATCTGCTAATGAATGTCGTAAAAAGTGTTGTGCTCAAGCTAAATCTTGTAATTCTATTCTTCAAAAATTTGTACCTTCTTTGGATACAACTATGCATGATGTGTTAGAAGAAGTTACTACTAATAATGATGTTAAATTGCATGATTCTAATGTGTTGGTAAATAGATTGTTCTTTTGATTTAACTCTTAAAGGCCCAAATTTGTGAACAACATCTGGTTACAAAAGTTGGAAATTTGTTTTGAGATGACTAACTTTCCTTTGAATTCTTAGGTATAGCTCCCTATTGCATTTTGATTTGCAATGAATTATGTTTGTTTCTAAATCTAAGATGGGGTGTGCTCTTAACCTGAGAACAGGAGAGGTAAACCAAGCTAGGCCTAAATGGGAACTAACTTAGGCAAGAGTTAGTACTTTAAGATTGGTTAAGTCTATAAATTCACACATCTTATGAATCTGCAAGGCTTAATGGTACAATAATGCTTACTAACAAAAACGAAACTGATATCAACAAGAAACTAACTATAGGAACTTGAAAGACTAACTTGAAAGAAAACAAAAAAGTGATTTCTCTTGAACTTATGACAACAATACTATCATCTTCGGTTTGCTGCTTCGAAATAGGGGAGTGAAGCTCTGATTATTCCTTGATTTTATTCAAACAAAAGAAAAAATGTACAATTAACATAAAACATAATGGAATAGAAAATAATTGACACAAAATACCATTCAATTGTCTCTACAACATCCAATATTTCAAACCAAAAATTTGCCCATCTTTTATTAATCTTTTAATCTAGTACATATAGGATTCTGAGATGACCATTACAAAGGAATTTAAACTGGTTCATCTCTTCAGAAATGATAAATGGAAAGGAGCCAATTTGTTCATTACAATAATTACATCAAAATATGAAAGGGGCAAAATATGAATCACTTTGCCTTCTTTCCCTTTTTTGATTTCTCCTATAGGCCTTGGCAACAACAATCTTTGGAATCAATTCCTTGTGCCTATGAACATGTACATTAGTGTATCTTAAGAGCCATTTAGAATGCTCTCTAGCTAAATTTTTGACAACATTTTAAAAATCTTGTATTTCCTCTATGGCCACATGTACACACCCACCAAGTTTTTGGAGCTCAAAAACTCTGTTTTGGTGACTAGAAGATATCCCCGTCAAACTATCTATGTAATTGGAGAATTTCATTTGCATGATGGCTACTCTAATGATTCCCCTCCCTTTTCCACTAGTCTGTAAGTCCACATGTAGACCTCTTCAGAGCTCATAGTCTCTGTCTTCATCCTTTTTCACTTTAGCTTCTATTTACTTAAGTCCTTCCTCTGTCGCCATGATCATCTAAGACTTGAATTACATGCTCTAGAGCCACTCAAATAAAGGATCATCTCCTTTAGGAAAGATCGTTGCTTCCATAACCTCCTTAGCCTTCATATGGATAATCATCTTCAATAAAGAGACACAATCTTCACTCTTAGCTTTCTCTGCTGCCATGGTGGCTCTATTTGCCGAAATGTTGTCCTTTTCTACTTTGAGCCTCAGTATCGCATTATCAATTTGCTCTATGATAGAAAGTCCTTCTAACTTGAGTTTCCTGCTCCAATCTCTACCTATTTTCCCAAAGAGTTTATCTTCTTGGAGCTGAGAGATGAGTGCTTGGATATTTGTAGTAGTGGGATCACTAGTGATTGACATTCTAGAGATGCTTGCCAACGGGGTAACCAATTGCTTGATGAAGCCATTGAGTTCATGGATTCCCCCCTTCATTTTGACTTTTGATAATTTAAGGCTTTCAAGTTGTCCTTTTATCACCTCATTTGTTGATTTCCATAAGCCAATCTTGGTGTCATGTCTACCTTCTCTAAGATCTACAGAATGTAGGGCAAAATCATCCACAGACATATCTTCTATTCTTCCCTCTTTGGTGGGCTTTGAAATTTCTATTGTCAAGTGCCCTATTTTAGGATCTTGTCTAAGAATGGACAAGATCTTCTATTTTTTGACTTTGCTTAGTGCTGATCTAGAGTGGATAGCTAGAGACAAGGTCTCTTTGTTAGGAGCTCCTTCATCTCTCCTCTTTCTTTTTCTATCCAAAGTGTCCTCCAGCCATGAATCTGTGTCGATCACCTTGGAAGTAGTCCCAAGAGTGTCTATACTAAACAACTTTCTTTTGACTAGAGTAAGTGTTTTTGAGGCCAAAGGGAAAGGATTCTTTGGGGCTTGCGAGATGAGATTTGAAGAATCTAGGCCCTTCTCTACTTCTGAAGCTTTCTTTGTCACCTCATCAAATTTAATTGATTCACTTTCATTGCTTTTCGCATCTCCTAGATCCACTACTTTCACTTGGGGACTACTCAGAAGGAGAAGTGCAACACTTAAAGATGGGATTGGACTGCTGTGAGGTAAGAGGGCAAGCATGACTACACTATTTTTTAATTCCTCCACCTTCTTCTTCTTAGCCTCTACTAGAGTTTTGATCACTGGAAGGGAGTCATCTTGACAATTTTAGTTGGGGGAATACTTTTTTCAGGAGGTTGATCACCTTTGTATAATGGTTGAGCTAGACCTTGGGTAATGGCTAAGGTTGCACCTAATATGCCACCTTGGGAAGAAGAAGCCACTACAACTTTTGGAGAGGCCTTAATGGATGTAATTTTTCTTTGACTCCTTCTAGTTGTGGTCCAATAACCCATTTCTCAGTCCTTTTATAGATTCGAGCCATCATTATATCTAGCTCTTCCTCAAAATCTTCATAAGGCTCTGAGCTTATTGGAGTGCCTCTTAGCTTGGTTAGGTAAGATATTTTTGTACATGTTCGGGCCATCATCCTCTACTCCTTCCACATCAATATTGACTTTATACATTTTCACCTAATTGACTCTTAATCGGTGAAGGTATGATCACAGCTCTCAAACTCGTCCTTGCAATTGGCCTAGTAGTCTTCAATGGTGGTAAGGTGCTTGATTACACTTTTGATTTGCAAAACATATCTTTCATACCCATTTAGATAGAACATGGGCCTCAAGACTTCATACATCTCCAATTTATACTTCATTTCAAACACCCTCAACATGTTTTTGGCATCCGAACAGGTGTCACAGTTGAAAACTCCTACCTTAATGTGAAACTCGTACCCTTTCTTCTTTAGACTCCCACTCAACATGTTCACATGAGTAGCTTTTCGCATGATCTCGATCAACACAATCATATCACTTGGATATCTTGGCAGCTTCAAGGGGAAACCATCAAAAGCTGCAAGACACAAATAAGAAAATGATGAGAATTGGATGAAATAAATCCCAAATTGGCTTATGGTTTCCATGGATTTAGGACTGAATCTCCTTTTTGGACATCCCTGTAGCTCCCTTCAAATCTTTATAGTGAATGCATCATTAACTTTTACATATTCTACATAGCTATTTTCTAAATGTAAGCATGGATAAAACTCATAAGATTTCACATCATCAGGAAAATCTTCCACTCTTGGGGGGCCTGGCCATAGTTGTACAGAAGATAATATATAAATGAGGGCACAGAGAGCATTGGATAAAATTTTGCTTACCTCATGAGCCCAATCAATATATTGGGTGTCAGAGCAGATGACTTGCACTAAAAAAAAAATAGTGCTCAACAAAATTCAAAGCTTGTACCTCACCTTTCAATCTATGTAGGAGTACCAAGATATCAATGATCTTTGGTTTGAGATTTGTCCCAAACAATGTCTTAAGAACCTTACTGTTGGCACTCCATGTTTTTTGGAACCATGTTTGCATGATTTCTTTCTTTTAGCTCATCTTCTTTGTAGAGAACTCAGAAATGGTATCTCCAAAGGTCAAGTCTGAGAATTCCTCTTGTTCTAGTACTCGCAGGAAATTCACCATAGTTTTCCTGTTAATGGAAATCAACATTGTACTATTTGGTAGTACAATCTGCCTTGCCTCTAAGTTGTAATGGTGTATACATTCATACATCAACTTTGAGGCCTAAACTGCAACTAAAAAACCAGCTGCCTCGACCAACCCACATCCTTGGAGCTTCTCAATGATACGATGAATCCGCTCAGACTCCACTCCCTTTTGAAAATCCTCCATGTTGTAGAAATGAAGAGAGGTATCTGTGAAATTCTACAATTGGGATTTGATTTTGTTCAACTCGTCGAAACTCGTGAATTTGGTTGCCATTGTGTTGATAACGAGATTTGAATTAACAAAGTGAAAGGAATGGCTCATATAGTAGATATTGGCCTTTTAGAAAAGCTATGCTCATTAATAGAATAACAATTCAAAGAAAAAGTGGCAGTTATTCAACTATTTATGTTCCCATATATATAGGAGCCTTGATTCATCCATTGATCTTCAGAATTTGTGCCACATGAATGAATTGAAGGAGAGGCCCATTGAAATAGTAAATGTGAGGGTTTAACAAATATCTAGGGGTCTTTTCACTATTTTTTTGGTTCAACGGTAACTTTCTATCTCCCCATAACTTACTTTCCCATTTTCCTTTAAGTTTTGGGAAGTTACCAATAAAGTACTCTGTGGGAAAATATCCAATGGGTTGAATTTTGATCATTAACTCTTTTCCTGTAATGGTTAGATTCTTTCTATTATCATTCTCAGATGTTTTATGCAAATTGTAGATCCAATCTAATTACTAGCTTGATTTTCTTTATAATTTGGGAAATTGTCTTCATGGGTTGAAAACCCACCGAGGAGAAGACAAATTGTGTTTTTCCACCAATGCTTCCTTTTCAATTGACCTTTAGATCGTTGTCCTTTTTGGGTTAGAAAATGTCTATCTGAGGTGTGAAATTTTTTTAGGGGCCCACTTATTGTTTCTTTTCACTCTAAACTACCTTTTTGGAAAACCAACTTCATAAGTTAAAAACCTGCCCAAGAGAAGTTCACTTTGAGTTTTCTACCATAGATGATTATGAGAGCGATGATGAATTTTAACATTTTTTGAAGTCATAATCACAAAGTGAGTGTCGATTCACCATAAGATATCTTTCTATTTTTGTGTTTTTGATCCATGTGAGTCATTTGGTGCCTTTTGCAGGAAATCATCTTCATGGATTGGAAACCTACCGAGGAGAAGATAATTTTTAAATTTCCACAAACTTCTGGTTATTTTGAAAAAAGTAATAGGCTGAAAGTGAATGTAACTTGTAATTGATCACTGCATGAGTAACATGAATCTCCATTAAACCATGTACTAACCTACTTGCAAGGCAACTTTGACAAAATGAAGAACCACCTGGCTATGAAATCGGGAGAAGGGGAAAAGGAGAAATCTGATGGAGACTTGTTCAACCTAAGAGGGATTAGACCTAGACTCAACGATAACTAAGAACTCACACATCTCACTATAACACAAGTATTCACTTTTGCTAATTAGTTAGAGGATGAAAAGTGGGGCAACATAATGATTCTATTTGTATCTTAGATCCTATTTTGATTAATCTAGATGAAGAAGATACTCTTAATGATGTTGATGATGTTAATGATGAATATGAAATTATTGACATTGACATTGATTTACCTAATATGCTTTCCTCATAATTGATACCTACACCTAGTATTGAACATTGTGATTCTCAAGAGGATTCTTGTTTGGAATTGGCTATCATTCCTACTATGTTGGATATAGTCCCTCTTGTGAGTTTTCCACCTTCCCTGAGTGATATAAAATGAGATGGGGAGAGTAGGCGAGACACTTGATTGGCTTGTTCTTCATGGTAGCCTTTGCTATGTGTTTGTCTGTTGTATTGTATTTCTCCCATGATGTGTTTGCTAAATGTTGTTAGATTCTTTTATGCGATCCTTGTTGCTTCGTTTGTGCAAGGTGATGAAGGAATCAAACCTATTGTACTATTCATCTATATGTGATTCTATTCTTCCATATGTTGTACTTGTGTTGTTGTTCATACATGTTTCCTTGTGTAATCTGCTTGGATCTGCGACTTGGTAGCACTGATTCATTTTGGTCTCTAGGTCATGGTTTGAAAAGATTCTCCTTTGTATCTCTTATGTGACGTTTCCTCCTTTGCGATTGTACTTCTAATTTCTTTGGGGAATGATGCCAATTCATTTGCAATAGTATCACACACACACACACACACACACACACACACACACACACACACACACACACACACACACACACACACACACTATTATGATCATACTAACCCCATAGTAGGTAGATCCCTTTTGTGTTCTCTATATATTTATGTGGTATTTCCCTTGAGTTGTCTTTGTCTATGGGCATCTCATAGTGGAAATGTAATCAGTGGAGTTGTTTATGTTTCTGTCAAAGCCATTGCTCCTGGGGTAAGGCCATGGTAATGATTCCCACTTTTTGGCCAAGTTTGACACTAAATTAGATATTTTGAACAAAAACTTGATTTTCAAATGCATATTGTTACAAAACCATAAAGAAGGTTCCCACTTTTTGGCCAAGTTTGACACTAAAGTAGATATTTTTAACAAAAACTTGATTTTCAAATGCATAGTGCTACAAAATCGTAAAGAATTTGGTATGATGTAAACTAGTGATTTTTAGAAATTTGTATCTAGTTTCTGAAAGTGTTTTAAAAAAAATATATATATATCAGTTGAAGTCCATTTTTCCATCTCCTTTAAGAAGTGGTTTATATGAAAATCAACATTCCAAAGAGTGACGATTCGTTTAATCAAGATAACTTTTTTTTTAAATGATAATGACAAAATTCTTTCAAGGATAGAATAGTAACATCAATATCTAGCAAGTTTAGTTGGTTCCATTTAATTTCATTAAAAAATATAGATTTAATTTAGTGACAAAGTGACACTAATGATAACTTAGACATAGCTTGTTTTTTATCAATATAATTTGAGTTGTACTTATCGAAATGAATTTTTTCTCAATTTTATAGAAAGATAATACACATACCTTTGATGGACATATTTTTGAAATTTTTTATTTTCTCATTATCTATTTTTCTTGAAGCTTCAAATCTAGATTTGTGAAATGGTCAAACAACCTATATTTAATAAAACTAAAAATTAAACATCATGATAAAAATAATATATACTAAAAATATAGTCATTGGAAATCTTATTCAAAGTACAAAAAATTTCTATATTTAGTTTTAGAATATGACCTATTTAGCCCTTGTTTAAGCCCTCAAAAGGGGAAAATTTGATAGAAAACTGAGTAAGTTTGTAAAATTTCCAATTTTGGGACCTTCAAATGAAGCCCTTGGAGAGGCTTTGAACAAAGGGTCTTCATTCGAAACCCCCTATGGGGTTATTTGGGCAGCCTTAGGGAGGTTCAAATGAAGCCCCTTGACCCACTTTTCAGCCACCTAGTGGCCCCAGTGGTGTTTGAAAGAACCCCCCTAGCCCACTTTTTGGCCACCTATTGGCCCCAGGGGGGTTCGAACAAAGCCCCCTAGCCCATTTTTCGGCCACCTATTTTCCCTAGGGGCTTCACTTGAAGCCCTAAGGCTTTGTTCAAAGCCCCTATGGCAGTTGGCACAAGGGGCTTCAAATAAAGCCTTAGGCAGGCTTCATTCAAAGCTCCTAGAAGATAATTTTCCCACTTTTCATTTGATTTCTTCATGATGAAAAGTGGGAACCATTATTGTGGCCTAACCCCTCATTAAAGTGTTAGCAATGACTTTAATGTGGGGACGTACACTCTATTGACTTATTGCACACACACTTTTTAAAACACATAAATTATTTTTCAAGATACTTTTTCTCCCTTTTTGGATTAGTGACTAATTCTTAAAGCATGGATCTATATTTTAGGATCTCTTAATCCCTCCACTTCCAAATATTTTTGATCCCTTAAGGTTGAAGGTGTCCTTAAGTTTGGATCTCTTTTTTGGTTTTACTTTTATTGAATAGAATATTCTTAAGAGTGAATCATTGATCGGTTGACTAGTGAGTAGCCACATTCACTAGGCGGTTCAATTCCATCTTTCCAATTGCACAATTTCCTTGTGTGGTTCACAAAGGGACATAAGTTTTCATTGGATGAGATAATCACACTCTTTTTATTTTTTCTAGAGATGTCTCTCTTATTGTGATCTTATAGTTGATGAAGACTTGAGTCTCTACAGGCTTCAGGATCTCTTTGTCCCTTTGATTTTAAAAAGATTATATTTTCATTATGATCAACTTTACCAAGAGTTTGCATTGAGTCCATACTCTTGCTAAAGTGGGGGTTAAATGTATCATCTTAAAATGGAAGCATTTCCATGTTAAGAGTGTTTAGCACCCTGAGTAAGTGGTTTCGGGTCATGTCAAGCACCTTGAATGGGTTTTTGCATGGATTTGGTTATTCTCCCCCTATTTTGCTTCTCTCTCTCTCTCTCTAGCCTATTTTTGACAACTTTCTCTGTGAAATTGAGAACTTTGACTTCTAGGTTAAGGATGACCTTTTAGTTCAAGGTCTATCGTGACCCTGACCTTGGTCATAGATGACCTCGACCCTAACCTAGGGTAGGGTCGACCTTGTCCCAAACCCTAGGTTCATTTTTTAATTTCTAGAAGTTTTGGGATCTTGGGCTTTGGAAAGTTTCTTTTCCTACTTTTGGGTTTGCTATTTTGGGTTTCAGAATGGTAGACTCTTAAATTACATTTAATCTAGGTCTATTCCTAGGGGTTAAGGTCAAATTGGATTTAATGCTTCTATGTTGGCCTTCTCTAGGAGTTAGTGTCCAAGATCTCTATATAAGGAAGCCTTCTCTCATTTTGACATCCACTATTTATGAGCGAAGTTATTATGTACTTTCTATGAACTATATGAAGAGAATTCACCTACATGAAGTGAAGATCTACTAGCTATCAAACATCCAATTCATCAAGGAGATCCATTGTTAGCTATTGAAGGACTCAATCCCTATGGAACCCCCTTGTTGAAGATTTCTCCATCCATATTCATCCAAGCCTTTTCCTATGCAAAGATACATTTAATATTGGTGTTGAAGATCTAATTTCATTGATTTGAGACATCTTAAATGCATTTCTACATTCATTTGGAGCATTCGTACTTGTGGATTCAAGGATTCAAATCCTCTACAAGGATTTCAATATAAGCAAGGTGAATAGTTCCATTTACTTTGTTTATAGATATTGCAATTTCAATTCAATTTCAAGGTTAATTCCAAATTGGGGTTTGACTAGGGCAAACTCCCCATCCAAACAAATAAATTAATTTTCTTGCAAATATAGATGTGGAATAGCGAATTGAAGAGAAGATTTGGATACCCCTTTCGTCAAACTTGCGAGATCCACAAACATAAATTTCGTCAGAGTAGTGTAGGTTAAGGTCAACTTTTTAGGGTAGAATTGTGCCCCAAGGACCTCACTTCAAAAGGATAAAAGTTTTTTTGGGTTTCTTTGTCTCGACATTTCCAATCTAGAACAAGTTGTAGAGATCCCTGGAACTATATAGCGATACCAAAAATTAGCATTTTCTAGAATTATTCTACTTCAAGGTTAGTATTTGTCTTTTCTCTATTTTAAGATTTAAGCACATACCTCTCAAAATAGAAAGACCATTGAATCCCCTTTCTCCTTATTCTCCATCACATGATCCATTTCTACATGATCACTTTCTTGTGCTCAATCAATTTGGATCATTCCTTTTGGAAATTAGGGTGAAGAAACAAAAAACCTTATTCTCTATTTTCTTTCTATCCAACATGTAAATAGGATTTGGTATCCTTAGATTTTTTGAGCAATTGAGCCCTTTCTTTTATGGTTTTGAGGGCAATTTGTTCAACATTTTTCTTAGTAGGGGTTGAACTATTGGACTTTCTATGGATAGGGCTTCCTAGAATGGGTAACCCTTAGAATTTCAAGAGGACATTTCTCCACTTCCTAGATTAAAAATCACATCAATATCCAAGCCAAACAGGGGATTGATTGACATATTAAAAATTTCAATAGGATCAAATTCCTGTTTGTTAGAAATGTTATTTAGAACCTCAATATGGGTAGGAGCAACACTAAGGTTCTCTTCACCATCCCCCTTGTCTACTCCATTTGAAATTTGAAGGTTATCCCTTGAAAAGGTGTTAGTCTAAGTAAAGTTTTCTTTCTTTATGTTCTTACTTAATTCAAGGCAATATTTCTTGGTATGCCTATATTTTTGCAGTGGAAACATTATTCAAATTTCCTAATAGTAAAATTTCTAGGTTTTATTTCTTTGTTTCAATGTCAATCAAAATTCTATCTCGGAATTCAATTTCTAGTTACAACAAAATTAAGATCCTTGCATTAAAGTAAGGTAATATCACCCTAGAGTTTTCAACTTGTAGAACATTCCCAGGGGGCTTGCAAATATGGGGGATAAACATAAAAATTCTCATGAAAGGCCTTTAACTTTAGTCCAATTAGGTGAGGCTCTTGTAATAATAGTTTCTACGTCACCCTTGGATGATCAAGGAAAAGCTTTAAATAGAGATTGGCCTACATTTTAGTGTTCATTTTAAATACCTGATCTTGCATGGAATATTATTTAAACAAAACTATAAATAAACCCCTTTGAATCATTCAAAAAAAAGAAACTTGAGTACCTAACTTATCCCCAAACATTTGTAACCCAGTCATAAAAAATAAATCTAGATGGTAACTAGTTAGTGTCCATGCAAATAAATAAAACTACCTCATTCCTAAGTCTAGATTGCTCACTCTTAATTTCTTTGATCATTTTTTTATTGGGAGAAAATACAAGAGAGTCTTCAAACTAGAAGAGGGAGACTTACCATCTTTTCCTCCTCTAGGGTTATTAGTTTGGATGATGCTTTTGCTTCCCAATCTATATCTGAGTGTTCATGGCTCCAAAATCTCTTGTGTTTCCCACTCTAGATACTTTGTGGAACTCACCATTGAACCTAGCAAAAGGTGGACAATCAACAATTGAATCCTCTGTAAGAACTACCTTGTAGGAAGGTTTGTCATCAACCTAGGTATCTTGCATTTTTTTCAACCTAGGTATCTTGCATTTTGTTATGTTTGACTCATTTAGATTGTTTTATTTTGTAAATATCCATGGCCCTATTATTACCTTCATTTAATTAATCTCCCATCAGATAATAAAACTAGAGATGAGGACCTTAGAAAGCCAAGCAACGATACAAGAATTAAATCCAGGCAAGGGTTGAAATAAGAGAAAGTATAAAAATCACAAAGAAGACAACATAAAATAAATAAAGGGAAATAAGTATGCAAACCAAACCAAGTCACAAAAATGCCCTATAATAACATAAAGCAAGAGAGACACGAGATTGCCACCTACCAACTCCAACAAGCCTGCATGAAAATCAAGAAGCCAAATGATTGCTAGTTTGTATGGCTTGTAGAGATCTTTTTGCCATGAGAATCAACCAAGGCATCAAACCATTAAAGAACTCAAAGTGCACATCATGAGCTCCTCAAAAGAAACCAAATAACCATGATCCTCAACCAAGAATATATACCACCATAACCAAATCAGGAATCCAAGCCAATAAACATCAAGGATGTACCTATATATCCAATCATGTAATGCCAAAATTCATGGCACCATGATCACATCCATGAATCGAGCAACTAACTCTCAAAGTGTCCAACCTGTCAGCATAAAATAGTCAACCACAATCCTCCACCATGATTGTACCTAGTAGCAACATCTCATCCCTTCTACATGAAAAAAAAATAGCAAATCATGTGACTCAAGGTATAGACAACCCAAATCCAAGCCACCAATCTAAATATGCATCAATAATAAAATATCAATGGGAAAAGATAACCCATAACCAAGCTATAAATGCAACCTGTAAGTATAGACCACTTACAATACTACACAACTTGTAGACCCAACAAGTCATCATACATATCCAAACCAAATACTGATAACCATATCATCATGAGACCAATCTAAAATATGAACTAAGTATACAATGACATCAAATCTTAAATCTCCAAAATATACAATGCCATAAACTCACAATGTTACCATAGTCAACATATATCATAAACTATTTGAATTAATTTATCACCAAATAAACCATGCCAAACCTACACTAAATATGAACCAATGTATAGAGCTCTCCTAGAGCTTTCTGTTGACTACTCGAAGTCCAAAATTTGACTATGTATGACCAAGTTATGCCCTAATCTATGCTCAAAACAAATAACATCTGACTTGCAGCCTCTTAA
Organism: Cupressus sempervirens; assembly: GCA_028749045.1. Taxonomy (NCBI): domain Eukaryota; kingdom Viridiplantae; phylum Streptophyta; class Pinopsida; order Cupressales; family Cupressaceae; genus Cupressus; species Cupressus sempervirens. The sequence continues at coordinate 755,630,438 of CM053783.1, read as the reverse complement.
AACTTGATAAAATTTTCTCTAAATTAGCTTTCCAACACTTGTAAGAAGTCTAAAATCTGATATCCTGAAAGAAAGTTATGGTCATTTTACTAAGATAGTCTTTTTACCATTTTCACTACGATTTTTTTTTGTGATTAAATTTGATGGCCATTACGAGTTGAAACTAAAAAACTCTTTCATTTCCTTTGAACATGGCCAAACTAGGGCAAATTATATATCAAAATTCATGGAAACGTTGATCCGGATCCAATGGTGAAGTATATTTTTACTCAGGAGGTCATTTCTGCAAGCTAACCCTTAAAACCCTCATTTAAATGAAACATCTAAAAAAACTCTTTTGTTCAACAATTTCACTTACCCAAAATCTATCAACATCCCATCATAATAGAAAACCAAAAACCCTCAGATCTACAATAAATAACTAATATATCTTTTCCTTTCTTTTATCCTCTCATGCATTTCCATGGATTCAATCTAGGGTTACAACAACAAAACCATAACTCTAATACCACTTGAAAGGAAACTTGAAAGAAAGAATATAACTGTTTCCACATAAACCATAATAGATCTAAAATAAATATACAATTAAAATCCACATGCAAGAGAATAGAAAACATACCCATAAATATTGTGACACAAGATATACCTTGGGAAACTCTCATTGAGGGAAAAAATCCAGCCTCGAAAAGCATTCATCACCATGTATTATTTAGGAAAAAACCATTGCAATACAACCATGGAAGCCTTCAAAGCCATAGACACAACCAAGCAATCTATGTGAACAAGTATGAAGCCACACATCCCATGCCATGCTTCCAACCTTCACAAATGCTCCCTTGGCTAACCTGTTAAGCCTTGTCTCGTTCAACTCTTTCCTTTTGCCCTTCTATCTTCTCACTCCAACAACTACCCTTGTGACTGCTTATATAGTAGCAAGTCCTACCAAACTACCAAGTAGTATTACATAAACCATGTGTTACCTAACCCATTTACCCCACATTTAATATTTAAAATGTAAATCTTTTCCCCAATATTAAATAATTACATGAAATATTACCACAATGTTACAATACAACTCATCAAGTATATCTCATGGGAATCTTTCCATGTTGCACATCCACCCAGGTGAAACATTACATAATAAAATATAATAATATTATGCAATGTGTGTAACATCCATTATCTCAACAATAATTACTAGGCCGAGCATCAGGCCACAGTTATTGAGGCCACAAGTATAATACAAGGTAGTATGGTTGCTATTTTATTTGATTCTGGAGCTACTAAATCCTTCATATCTCCATCTATAGTGGAGTGTTGTGGGCTAGTGGAAGTTATAAAAGATGCCAATTGGGAGGTGGAGTTAGCCTCAAGAGCTAGAATGTTAGTTAGTCCCATGATTCAGAATTGTTAGATCCAGATTCGAGACATGACCACAATGTCTGATCTACACATTACCCCTCTAGGTTCATATGATATTGTTCTTGGCATGCACTAGTTGTATGCCCATGGCACCAAGATGAATTTTTGACAAAAGAGGGTAGAGTGTGTGGATGAATATGAGATTTCTAGAGTGATCTTTGGAGTGAAGAGACCCACATCTCTTCATATGATTTTTGCTATGCAACTTATACAATGTATGCAAAAGGGATGTCAATTATTTGCTATCATCATTGATGACAGAGAGGAGGATTTAGAGAGAGCCATCCCTCAATAATTTTTCTATTCTATAGAAGTTAGTAGATGTATTTTCTTCAGAGCTCCTTGGTATGCCTCCACCTAAGTGGATTTTCACATAGATCTTGTGTCAGGAGCTGAGTCAGTATCGAAGCACCTTATAGGATGACTACTCATGAGCTTGGCGATCTAAAGACTTATTTGGAGGAACTTTTAGAGAAAGGGTATGTTTGACCTAGTGTGTCACCTTGGGGTGCACTAGTGATCTTTGTGAAGAAGAATGATGAATCACATAGGTTGTGCATTGATTATCGACAGGTGAACAAAGTAACCATTAAGAACCGAAACCCACTTCCTAGGATTGATGATCTCTTCAATTAGTTATAGGTTGCCTGAGTATTCTCAAAGATAGATATGAAGTTAGGTTATCATCATTCAAGGATTTTGGAGATTGATATCCACAAGACTACATTCTATAAAAGGTATGGTCACTACGAGTTCACCATGGTACCCTTTGGTCTCACAAATGCTCTAGCTGTATTCATGAGCCTCATCAATGGAGTATTTTGTACCTTTTTGGATAAGTTTGTAGTCATATTCATAGATGATATTTTGATATATTCTCGTAATGAGAAGGACCATGAAGAGCACTTAAGACAAGTGTTATAGAAGTTGAGAGAAAACTAGTTGTATGACAGATTTTTGAAGTGTGCATTCTATAGACCTGAGATACATTATTTGGGTCATGTTATATTAGGAAATGAAGTCTTAGTAGATCCATCAAAGATTAGGCCATTATGGATTGGCCAGCACCCACTAGTGTCACATAGGTGAGGAGTTTTATGGGACTAACAGGATATTGCCAATGCTTTATTACGAGATTCTCTAGATTGGTACACCCGATCACATCTCTTCAAAGAAAGGGAAAGAAATATGAGTGAATAGAGAAGTGTGAGAGAGCTTTCCAAGAGCTCAAGAAAGCCCTCACAAGTGCACCGATCCTTGCAGTGCCATATCCTTCTAAAATTTTGTGGTGTGGACAGATGCATCTTTGGATGGTATAGGGGCAAGCCTTATGTAGGATGGATGACCTATTTTCTATGAGTCTAAAAAGTTGAAGACTCATGAAATCAATTACCCTACTTATGACCTAGAGTGTGTAGCAATTTTTCATGGTTTAGTGAGGTGGCAACACTTCCTTTCAGGTCATAGATTTGAGATTCATTCTGACCATCAGAGCTTATAGTACATATTTACACAGTCAAATCTTAATTCTAGGTAAAGAAAGTGGATGGAGTTCCTTTGTGATTATGATTTTGATATTCATAACATCAAAGAAAATGAGAATGTGGTTGCAGATGCCTTAAGTAGAAGGCATCATGATCTTTCATTTGTGACTACTTGCACCGATTTGAGAGAGCATATCCTACATCATTTGCCAGAAGATGAGCTTTATGCAGAAGTTAGTTAGTTGGTGCATTCTTAGAGACCCTTAAAAGGGATGTACTCAAAGTATTCATTACAGTCCAATGGACTTTTGCATCATAGAAGATGTATTTATGTACCTTCCATTGGGGGTTTGTGTGAGCTCATTGTACTTGAGGCTCATAGAGCACCTTATGCAGTGCACCCCAATGTTAAGAAGCTACATGTAGAATGGAGGCAATTATATCATTGGCCAGGCATGAGAGTATAGATTGCTAACATTGTCACAAGATGCCTTGAGTGTCAGAGGATGAAGATAGAGCACTGTCATCCCAGTGGGCTTCTTCAGTCTCTTGAGATTCTAGAGTGAAGTGAGATAGTATATCTATGGACTTTATTGTTGGACTTCCCATGTCTTCTCATCGCCATGATGCCATTTTATTAATGGTAGACACATTCACCATGGTTTCCCAGTTCTCACCCATACATACTACTCTCACAACACAAGACATAGCTCAAGTATTCTATAGGATATTATCAGACTTCATGACATTCCCTGTAAGATCATCTCAAACAGAGGCTCACTATTCATGTCATATTTTTTGAAAGAATTATAGGAAACATTGGGCACTAGGCCCAATTTTAGTACAATGTGCCATCCTTCAGTGGAAGGCTAGACTGAGAGAATGAATTAGGTGTTGGAGGATATATTGTGCATGTACATGATGGACCATCAGGTCAAATAGGAGGAATACTTGTACCTTGTCAAGTTTTCCTATAATAATGGGCACCATTCCTCTATAGTTATGCCACCTTATTAGACCTTGTATGGAAGACCTTGTAGAACACCCTTGAATTTGGATAGGATCAAGGATAGTTTATCTATTGGTTCTCTGTTAGTCCGAGAGAGGGGGTAGCATGGGGCTTTGATTAGACAATGTCTTAGAGAGGCACATGATAGATATAAGAAGTATGTTGATGCGAAGAGGATTGCTTGAGAGTAGAACATTAGAGATAGAGTCTTCTTGAGAGTGCGACCACACAAGAGTCTGATTTGACTTAAAAGAGCTCTAAGTTGGCACCTTGGTTCATTGGACCATTTGAAATCCTACAAAGGATAGGACCAATTGCTTACTGTCTAGCCTTGCCACCTAGTCTATCATGCATCCATGATGTGTTCCATGTTTATGTACTTAGAGGATATATATATATATATATATATGATGAGTCTCACGTTATAGATTGGGATGCCTTGCAGGTGGAGTTAAATGGGCAGCTAGTATTGGAGCCTATATGTATTATTACCTGACAGACCCTAGCTCTTCGTGGTCAAGAATTGAACCAAGTTAGGTTCTAGTGAGATTGTTATGATGAGGTCACAACTTTATGGGAGAATGCAATGCAAATGAGATCTCAGTACCCATGCCTTTTTGATGAACTCTAGGAGGAAGTTCATGCCTAGTGGGCAAGGATGTGAGACCTCACCTCGATCCATCATAACACATCTAATACATGTCATTTTAACACATGATAACTCAATATGTTGAGATATTATTTGAATGACTAGAAATTATCTATATTATTTATGTCATGTGATGTTTTACTTTAATAATTCTTAATCATGTTATTTGATGTTTAATGTGTAAGCCTGCATTATGATGGTTTATTTCAGTAAATGATTCAAAATTATGAATATGTTAAATTATGTAATTAGTGATGATTAAATATGTGTGTAGAAATGAGAAAGGTTATTTAAATGAAATGTTTTTCTCAATGTTATTATGCAATTTGATTTAAATATATGAATGTGATGTTATCCAACTACTAATATTTAAATTGAGTGTGCCTGATAATTAACCATGAAATTTATCAGAGAATTGGTAATTGACCCTATGTGCAAATTGTAAGACTAAGGTTGAATCCAATAAAGTGATTCAAACCTCTTTGTCTATATTTAATTTGTGTTGTAATTTGAATGTGTGCGTATCATTTTGTATTTTGCATGGTGTCAAATGTTATGCAACAATGAATCTTATGGTGCCACTTAAAACTCATAATATGTATATGTGTATCAACATGTTAATTATGATTGATGATATAAACCATTAATTGAAGATTGATTAAGTTAGTAACCTAAGTTAATTACCCTAATTAGAGTTTATTGGAAAGGTTACATCCTCAGGGATTTAAATATCACATACTTCAAAAAATGATCCTAGAGGCCAAATTTAATGTAATCCAAATGCCCAAGTGGTATGCTTATGGGTTCAAGACCTTTTCGACCCTTATAGAACTCCCTAATAACATTTATGACCCTAAAATATCTCAATTTTCCATTTGTGTGAAAATGGACCATCTCCATGAGGTTAGTCAAGTTTACACTTCTGCTAAAAGGTTAGCTTGATGGTAAGAACAAGTGGGAAGACCATAGAAGGCTTAATTCAAGTTTGGAGTTATTTCCATTTTGGATAGGTGGGTTTAGAAGCTATTTAGTGGTTATTTTGAGAGTTGAAGGTTGGTTACCCATTATCTACATTTAGAGAAGTCAAGCTTGGAATTGAAGAGGAAAAAGGATTTAGCTCATCTCAAAACTCCATTGACATAACCTTTTTGAAGGTAGGGTTCTCCATTTCCATGTTCTTCATTCATTGTTCATTGCTTGCTTATGTAAATCTCTTGCACATGTGTACTGCATGTTTGTGTTGTAACATGTGAGGGATGGGTATTTGTGAGTTTTTTTATTTGCTTTCCTTTCATGTTTTCATTTTGGTTTTGTTGAGAAATCTATGAAGGGTGTCTTGGTATTCCTCACCCTTGGAAAGGGAATAAGTGGCCATATACGAGAGTAGGGCTTTATTTGGACTCTAGGGTAGTGCAAAGTCTCTCCTCATGTTGAGGAGAGAGATAAAGTAAGGTGTTATGGGCCCTTGTAATACAAATTGATTTTGTTTTGGGGAAATAAGGAGAGAAAGAAATGGAAGGTTATTGTGATTTGGTAGCCTTGGAAGAGACATATGATTTGTGTTCATGATTGAAATCTCCTACCTAGAAAAATCCACCTTTTTCCTAGTCATAGGTTCATTATGAAACTTGTTGTACAAACCTTGGATGATAATTTTATGTTGAGTGTGTCATTGTGATTGTTTCTAAATGTCACCTAGTCAATTACTAGTTCTCCTAGCTCGAGGCATGGCCTCACAATGAGGCCTTGGTTGGGAGGTGAGTTCTCCATGGTTGTCTTTGTTTATATGCAAATTTATTGGAGTATAACTTGTAGGGGAGAAAAACTGGATTTAGAACAGTCATGGTGTCCTCAAGTTTTGTTGCATGGAGACTTCTCCATTTTGTTATCCCTATCTTGTACATTGTATACCTAAAATGAAGAAAGGATGTAATTATATGTTTAGTAATTAGATCAATTGTTGTTCATTCTAACTCTAGAAATGTAACTATGGGTGATTGTATTAAATGAAGTATGTGATTTATAGAACTTTCATAAGTTTCAACTTTTATCTTACTCAATTATATTAGTTTTGTATGAGTTTCAAATTAATAACTTCATAGTTTTTTTTGAAATCTTTAGACTTAAAACAATGTAAATTAATTTCATTTCATGAATATCATGTAATAAAAAGAATTAGAATTACAAGTGATCTCATTTTATCATGGAGTTCCTATGGAGGTTTAATGTTAAATTTCAAGAATATTCCATATATTTTGCATATCAAACACCTAATGTAATTAAAAAATGATGCAATAAATTCATTAAACTAAATCCTTGAATATAAACTATAAACATCAAACATCCCTTAGACCTATAAAATTCACTCATATAATTTTGGCCAAGTGAAAAATATCCAAACAGATTATTGGAAAACCTATGTAAATTATCTTCCAAAATATCCTAAAAATTGCCAAAACATCCACCTATAGGATGTTGTCTTATGTATGGGGAAAATATTTTAATTCAAAAGTTTTGACAGTCATTACTATAATAGTAAAATTCTAGTCATATTAAATAAAAATAAAATAAAAATAAAATAAAAATATAAACTATGAATATTAAAAAACCCTCACCCTTACCTTCTCCTTTATCTCACCTAGAAAACTTTAAACATAACTCCTCCTATATTTAATTAAATAAAAAAATCCACCTCCTACCATGCATTTAGGATGATGATGTTAGGTCCCCTATCTTCTAAGCCTCCCACATGAGTGTTGGATGTAGGCTTTTGGGGTAGTAAGCAAAGTAAATAAAATAAAATCAAAACATTAATGGCACACATATCTTAGCTTACTAACCATTTTCCCCACCACCTTTTCCCACTTTCCATACAATGGGAATTCCACCTCACTCCTTCCATTCATACCTAACCTATATTAAATCCTTTTTCATGGGTTTTGGTGTCGAATCCACCCTTTTCTTCAAGCCCCTTCTCTTGCATTATTTTAAATTAAAACCTTGGGCCTCCAACATGTCATCCACCACATGGACTATATACCTTTGTATGTCCATAACTGACGTGGGATCACACACAGACTCCTTGGGAAACACTCTTAGGAAGGGCTTGTGGACCTATGGAAAGGGGAAACCACTTGCCAAGTGGCTTAGGGTGTAGGGGTCAGAATAGTGTGGAGTAAAATAAGTAAACTTAATTAGTAGTTAAGTGGGGGCGGGGGGGGGGGGGGGGGGGGGGGGGGTAAGGATAGTTAGGTATTTAGTAGTTAGTTAAGACTAGCTTGGTAGTTAATTAAGGTTAATAGTATTAATAAAGTTAGGATGGGATGTGATGTTTTAGATTTTAACTATTATCTTTATTGTTCAAAAGGGTAGGTTAGTATTATATTGTCTTGAGGATTGAAGTAATTTATGAAGTGATGTATAGTAGAAAATTATTTAATTAAAGGTTGATATGATATTTAATGTTGAAATAACATATGCAATTATATTACATTATTGGAAAATTATTTAAATATTATGTTTTAATGTTTTAATATGTTTACTTAAGTATTTAATTAATATGAATTGCTAAGGTTACAAGATTGAAGAGTTATTACAATAAGCTTATGAAATTACACAAACTTAATAATGTGACATATAAATTGGTCAAGTAAGGTTGACATAGTCAAACAATTAGGGTTATTTTGTGTGTTTTTGCCCTGATATATTGGGCATTACTTTTTGGTATCAGATCATAGTTTCAACACTAGGAACCTAAACCCATTATGTTTCAACTTATTTAAACTTTAATTTTTGTAGGATGCCTCCCATCACACAAAACACCCTACAAAGCAGAGGTCGTAGAGCTAGAGGTGTAGGGGTAGAATAGGAGGATGGACCACCGCCTCCACCACCACCTCCACTACCACCACCCTAGAACCCTAATTATGATATTTTGGATGTCCTCCAAATCTTGATCGAAGTAGTTTAGTAGAGGCTACTACCCATAGTACAACGCGAACAACAAATTCCTAAAAGGGAAGCACAAGTACCCAGAGGAGATGGGGCAAATGAAAGAGAGAGGAGTAGGAGTTCCCCACCAAGGCAAGTTGAGGGATAGGGCCATTACGAGGGTGATTTGATGCATCAATAAGAGCCACCACTCGATAGACCTCCTAGACATGTAGGAGATGAAGTTAGGGAGTTGATATGACCCCAACCACCATTGTTTCTAGGTTCCATAGATGGGGCAATAAGGGAGGCTTGGTTATAGAGTCTGAAGTGATGCCTTCATTTACATCCTTATGGGAGTAATCTAAAGGCACAACTAGCAGTCCATTTACTATAGAAGAATGCTTCCAACTGGTGGCAATAGGAAGAATCTATATGAGTGAGGATTAAAACCTTCACATGAGAGACATTTTTTGCTAAACTTCTAGAGAGGTATCTTTTCAAGCACTTTAAATAGAAGTAAATAGAGAAATTCCATTCTCTACAATAGAGGGGCTTCATAGTAGCCCAGTACGAGAGTTGGTTTCTCAAGATCCTTCCTTACATTAAATACATGAAGGAAGAGAAACTGTAGATCCACCATTTCATCATGGACCTTAATTTATCTCTCTAGGGTATAGTCTACTTGGATTTCCCTACTACTTTTAGACAGGTAGTTTAGATAACACTAGTTGCTAAGGATACTTGGGGTAGATAGGAGTCTTCAGATTGGTCTTAGAACTACAACTTTACCCGAAAACTAGGGTAGCATAAAACCCCTTGGAAAGGGAATCAAAACTACTCAACTAGATCCTCTAAGGGCTAACAGTCCCAACAATAGGACTGTAGATATAAACCATTACAGGTGTAACAGGGCTCTAATCCCAATCAGTGGTAGTCATAGGATTACAAGACACATGCTCCATAGTCATAGCTATCAAAGACTCAATAGTCTTCTAGGGGTGGTTACAATGGATCTAGTAGGTTTAGAAGTCCACAACAGTCCATATCATAGGTTGTATAGGCACTACACTTGTGGTGGCATAGGTCACCTAGCTAGAGAGTGTCTGCAGGGACAATAAGTCAGTGGTTAGAGAGGGGCTACCTTAGAGCCTATAGTTTGGTGATATGGGTAGATCTTACAAAGTGTTTGTAGCAATTGATAATTGCATAGCTAGGCATCAGGCCATAGTTATCGAGGCCATATGTATAATACAATGTAGTATGGTTGATGTTTTTTTTTTTCCAAGCTACAAACTCCTTTATATCTCCATCTATAGTGGAGCATTGTGGGCTAGTGGTAGTTAGATAGAAAGTCATTTGGGAGGTAGAGTTAGCCTTAGGAGCCAGAGTATCAGTTAGTTCCATGATTCAAAATTATTAGATCTAGATTGGAGATATGACCATGATGTTTCATCTATGCATTATCCCTCTAAGTTCATATGATATTGTCCTTGACAAGGATTGGCTTTATACACATAGTACCAAGATGGATTGTCAACAAAAGAGGGTAGAGTGTGTGGATGAATATGAGATTTCTACAGTGATCTTTGGAGTGAAGAGACTAGTATCTCTTCGTATGATTTTTGCTATGCAACTTAGACAGTGCATGCAAAAGGGCTGTCAATTGTTCACTATTACCATTAGTGATAGAGAGGATAATTCAAAGGGAGAGCCATCCCTCAATGATTTTCCTATTCTATAGGAGTTTGGAGATGTATTTCCTTCAGTGCTACTTAGTATGCCTCCACCTAGAGTAGTGGATTTTCACATAGATCATGTGCTAGGAGCTGAGCTAGTATCAAGAGAACCTTATAGGATGACTAATCATGAGCTTGCGGAGCTAAAGACTCAGTTGGAAGAATTCTTAAAGAAAGGGCATATTCAACCTAGTATGTCACCTTGGGGTGCACCAATGATCTTTATGAAGAAGAAGGATGGATAACTTAGGTTGCACATTGATTACCGATAGTTGAACAAAGTAAACATTAAGAACCAATATCCACTTCCCAAGATTGATGATCACTTTGACTAGTTAGAGGTTGCTAGAGTATTCTCAAAGATAGATATGGAGTCAGATTATTGAGGGTTGTAGAGAGTGATATCCACAAGACTACATTCCGTACAAGGTATGGTCACTATGAGTTCACCGTGGTACCATTGGCCTCATGAATGCTCTAGCTGTATTCATGAGCCTCATGAATGGAGTATTCTGTACCTTTTTGGATAAGTTTGTAGTCATATTCCTGGATGATATTTTGATATATTCTCATAATGAGAAGGAGCATGAAGAGCACCTGAAACAAGTATTGCACAAGTTGGGGGAAAACTAGTTATATGGTAGCTTTTCAAAGTTTGCATTCTATATACCTGAGATACATTATTTGAGTCATGTTATATTAGGCGATGGAGTCTCAAAAGATTCATAAAAGATTAGGGCCATCATGGATTGGCTAGCAACTACTATTTTCATAGAGGTGAGGAGTTTTATGGGACTAGTAGGATATTACTAACACTTTATTGTGGGATTCTCTAGATTGACACACCCGATCACATGTCTTCAAAGAAAGGGGAAGAATTATGAGTGGACAAAGAAGTGTGAGAGAGTTTTCCAAGAGCTCAAGAAATCCCTTAGTTACACCAATCCTTGTGTTGCCAGATCCTTCTATGGATTTTATGATGTGCACAAATACATCTTTGGATGGTATAGAGGCAGTCCTTATATAGTATGGATGACCTATTTCCTACGAGTCTAGAAAGTTGAAAACTCATGAACTCAATTACCCTACTCATGACCAAGAGCTTGTAGTAGTTGTTCATGCTTTAGTGAGGTATTGACACTTCCTTCTAGGTCATAGATTTGAGCTTCATTCTGACCATCAAAGCTTGTAGTACTTATTTACACAGTTGAACCTTAATGCTAGGGAAAGAAGGTGGATAGAGTTCCTTTGTGAGTATGATTTTGATGTTGATTACATCAAGGGAAAGGAGAATGTGGTTGCAGATTCCTTAAGTAGAAGACACCATGAGATTTCATGTGTGACTAATTGCATTGATTTGAGAGAGCATATCCTACATCATTTTCCAGAAGTTGAGCTTTATGCAAAAGTTAGTCATTTGGTGCATTCTTAGAGACCTTAGAAGGAAACTACTTAAAGTATTCATTGGAGTTTGATGGACTTTTGTGTCATAGAGGATGTATTTATGTACCTCCCATTGGGGGTTTACATGAGTTCATTGTACTTTAGGCTCACACAAAATCTTATGCATCACACCCTAGTGGTAAGAAGCTACATGCAGATCTTAGGTAGTTATATTATTGGCTAGGTATGAGAGTGTAAATTGCTAGCATTCTTGCAAGATGCCTCGAGTATCAGAGGGTGAAGGTAGAGCACTATCATACTGGTGGGCTTCTTCAGCCTCATGAGATTCTAGAGTGGAAGTGGGATACTATATCTATGGATTTTATTGTTGGTCTTCCCATATCTTCTCGCAGATGCCTCGAGTGTCAGAGGGTGAAGGTAGAGCACCATCATACCAGTGGGCTTCTTTACCCTCGCGAGATTCTAGAGTGGTAGTGGGATACTATATCTATGGATTTTATTGTTGGTCTTCCCATGTCTTCTCACTGCCATGATGCCATTTTGGTGATGGTAGACACATTGAACAAGTTTTCCCACTTCTCACCGATGCATACTACTTTCACAACATGAGACATAGCTCAGGTATTTTTATAAGATATTATCAAACTTCATGTCTTTCCCTGTAAGATCATCTTAGATAGTGACTCACTATTCACATCATCTTTTTGAAGAGAGTTACAACAAGCATTGGGCACTAGGATTGATCGAGAGTAAAAAGTTAGAGATAGTCTTCTTAAGAGTGTGACTGCACAAGAGTCCAATTCAATTCATAAAGGGCTCTAAGTTGGTAGCTTAGTTTGTTGAACCATTTGAGATTCTAGAGAGGATAGGACTAGTTGCTTATTGTCGATCCTTGCCAGCTAGCCTATCATGCATCCAAAATGTGTTCCATGTTTCTATACTTAGAGGATATATATATGATGAGTCTTAGATTATAGATTGGGATGCCTTGCAGGAAAAATCAGATAGATAGTTTGTGCTAGAGCCTCTTTGTACTATTGCTCGATGGACCTTAGCTCATCATAGCTGAGAACTAGACTAGGTTAGGGTCCAATGAGATTGTTATGATGAGGTCATGGCTTCAATGGAGGATGAAACATAGATGGAATCTCAATACCCATACCTTTTTGATGAACTCTAGGAGAAAGTTCATGTCTAATGGGGGAGGATGTGAAGCCTCACCTCGATCCGTTATAGCACATCTAATATATTTCATTTTGACACATTATGACTTGATATGTTGAGATATTATTTGATGGACTGGACATTATCTATATTATTTATTTTGTGTGATGCTTCACTTTAAAAATGTTTAATCATGTTATTTGATGTTTAATGTGTAGGCCTGCATTATGATGGTGTATTTCAGTAAATGATTCAAAATTATGAATATGTTAAATTATGAAATTACTGATGATTAAATATGTGTGCAAAAATGAGAAAGGTTATTTAAATGAAAGTTTAATGTTTTGATCAATGTGATTATGCAATTTGGTCTAAATATATGAGTGTGATGTTATTGAACTACTGATATTCGAATTCAGTGTGTAGGATAATTAGCCATGGAATTTATTGAAGAATCAGTAATTGAACTTGTGTACAAACTATAAGACTAAGGTTGAATCCAATAAAGTGATTTGAACCTCATTGTCTAGTATTTAATTTGTGTTGTAATTTGAATGTGTGTGTATCATTATGTATTTTGCAAGGTGTTGAATGTTATATAATAGTGAATCTTATGGTGACACTTGAAACTTGTAATATGTATGTGTATCATCATGTTAATTAGGATTTTTAATATAACCCATCACCCGAAGATTGATTAAGTTAGTAACCTAAGTTAATTAACCTAATTAGGGTTTACTGGAAAGGTTAAATCCTTAGAGTTTTAAAGATCAAATATTTCAAGCCACTTGTATAGGTACTAAAATGATCCTATAGGCCAAATTTAATGCAATCCAAGTGCCCAAGTGGTATGTGTATGGGTTGGGAACCTTTTCCACCCTTCTAGATCTCCCTAATAGCATTTATGACCCCTAAAATATCCTAATTTTCTCCTTGTGCGAAAATAGATCATCTCCATGAGGTTAGTCAAGTTTACACTTCTCCTAAAAGGTTGGCTTGATGGTAGGAACAAGTGGAAAGACCATAGAAGGCTTAAGTCAAGTTTGGAGTAGTTGTCATTTTGGGTAGGTTGGTTGAGAAGCTATTTAGTAGCCATTTTGAGAGTTGAAGGTTGTTCACCCATCCGCTACATTTAAAGAATTCAAGATTGGAATTGATGAAGAAGACAGATTTAGCTCATCTTAAAAGTCCATTTCCATAACCTTAGTGAAGTTAGGATTCTCCATTTCTATGTTCTTCATTCATTGTTCATTGCTTGCTTATGTAAATCTCTTGCATCTATGCATTGCATTTTTGTGTTGTAACATGTGAGGGATGGGTATTTGTGGGTTTTCTATTTTCTTTTCTTTCATGTTTTCCTTTTAGTTTTGTTGAGAAATCTATGAAGGATGTGTTGGCATTACTCACCCTTGGATAGGGCAAAAGTGGTTATGTATGGGAGAAGGGCTTTAGTTGAACTCTAGGTTAGTGTAGTGTCTCTCCTCATTTTAAGGAGAGGGAGAAAGTAAGGTGTTATGGGCCCTTACTTGTCAATACAAATTGATTTTGTTTTGGGAAAATAAGGAGAAAAAGAAATGGAAGTTTATTGTGATTTGGTAGCCTTGGAATTAGGCATAGGATTTTTGTTCATGACTAACATCTCTTTCCTAAAAAAAATCCACCTTCTCCTTAGTCATAGGTTCATTATGAAACCTGTTATGCAAACCTTGCATGAGAACTTTGTTAGAAATAATAGTCCACCAAGATAACTAAGTTGGGGGGGGGGGGGGGGGGGAGGGGATGAATCAGTTGTCCAACAATTAAAACATTTATCTTCTTTAAACAAACTTTACCACTCAACCAAAGTAAATAACAACCATATAAAGATGCACATAGACAATTACACTAGATATATTGACTAGGGAAACCCTTGATTAGAGGAAAACCCTGATGGGAATGATGCCCATAAGATGATGTACTAATATAAATATTCCTTGTAAGAGGATAGACCCTATTAGGAGTCTATTAAAACATTTAGTACTTTGAGTCCCTATTAGGAGACTTTGAATCCCTATTAGGAGATTCCAACCCTGTTAGGAGTTGTAGTACAATGTATGCAAGAAGAGCCTATTGCCCAAACATGCAATTTCAACTACAAGAAGAACTCAGTATCAAACAAATAGCTTATTGTTATTTTCTTCTTTTCTAGTTCCTTCCTCTATCTTGTCAACCAGACTAATCATTGTCAGACCTTGTAGACTAGGTTACAAACCTTGGATCCAAATATCAAACCTTGGATCACTAAACAAAACCTCGACAATGAAGTTTCCTTCACTTTCACACTACTCTACTCAACTTCACATTCCACACTCTCTGTTGCTTTCTGAACATTCACAACTCACATATATCCATGCCATGATAAAGAAAAATATCCTTCATTTATTCCAAGCCCATAAAAAAATTCCTTGAGTAAGTTGTTAGTACTTCTCAATTAATTATTATGGGACCACATTAAGAACACATTATACTTAGCGATAAGACAACTCTTCTACCTTGCAACTTGAATAACTTTCTATACATGCAATATTATGATGATAGAGCTTAGCCATGTTATCCTTAACATGACTTCTCCATGTCCTCAACTTCATTCCTCAAGATATCAACTCTACCAATAGATATAACAAGTTTACTAGAACATGCTTCTGTAAACTCTGTCTCAGAAAAAATATCACCAAAACTTACTTAACTTCTTCTAGACTTATCCTTTTTACTTTTGATGTTAACTATATATGTCAGATACTTAGAAGTGTCTCCCATAACCTTAGGTGGTTATTATGCTAAACTAGCTATCTATATCAACTTGATCTTTCTGCTATTCTTCTGTTAAATACCATAGAAGACATCAAACATGCTATGTTGACATCAATGACAAACTCCGTCATGAATGTAACATATCATCATCAAACCAATCTTCCAACAATCTCCCACTTTGGAATCGATGGAAACATAGATGAAAAACATCGAATTCCAAGAATACCAACAAAAGATTGGCCATCTTCAAATCCTTTTCATCAATCATACTCTCCCATTGATATACCTCAATGTGCTCTATACCAAACTATTATTCTGCATATTGTGCTTTTTCTGAACATCTTCCTTAGCATACTGCCAAAATTTTCTTCTTAGCATAATATTTTCTTACAATACTTCTCCCTATTTAGCATAATGTTTTTCATGCCAAAATTTTCCCCCATTGACATCAATGTGAAAGGTTTCTACAACCGATATCTCTGCATCAAATTTTGCAACAATTAATACTTATTCATCTCAAGTGTTAAAAGACACCGTTCACAATAATATCAATCAAGAATCCTAGATGACTTTGTCCATCACACATACTCCCCCATACAGGAAGCATCAACATCTAGTCTAGAGAAACAATGGTGCTCTATTACCCTAGATTGATGCATCCTTGTATCTTCTACCTTGATGTAGGAAGGGGCATAACCTAAAGCATACCTCATAAATACTCAAAAGTCTCTTTGGGAAGAGGCTTAGTGAATATATTTGCAATCTGCTCTTTTGTGCTTACATACTCCAATCTAATTTCTTTTTCTGCAACTTTTTCTCTCTCAACATATGATACTTAATAGAAATGTTCTTAGTATTCGAATGAAACATTGAATTCTTAGACATATTTACCATGCTTGTGTTGTCACAATGTATAACAACAGGTTCACTAATTTCTATCCTTATATCCTTCAACATCTGTTTCATCCAAATAACTTGATTGCAATGATTTACTACTGCAACATACTCTCCTTCTACTATACTTTGAGATATACAATCCTACTTGTTTCTTAACCAAGAAACTAATCTTCCTCCAAGAAAGAAGGCTCCTCCATTGGTGCTCTTTCTGTCATCCATTCTGCCCATCCAATCTGCATTAGTATAAGCACTTAGAGTAAAGTCATTATCTCTATCATACCATAATCCAAATTTTGAAGTTCCTTTCAGATATCTAAATATCCTTTTTATTGCTACATAATGTGCTTCTCTAGGATCAGCCTGGAATCTTGCAACAATTCCAACTGCATTTTCTATATCTGACCTTGTGTGAGTTAGATATTGCAAACCTCCAATCATAGATCTATACTTCTTCTGCTCAATAGTAGGTGTCTCATCCTTTGTAGATAACTTTTGTCTAGTTACCATAGGTGTTTCAAAAGGCTTACATGTTTCCAAACCAAACCTTTTTAGTAAGTCCTTTAAGTACTTAGTTTGAGAAATAAAGATTCCTTCTTTATTCTATACTATCTGCAATCCTAGGAAATATTTCATTTCTCCTATCATACTCATTTCAAATTCTTTCTTCATTTCTTCTACAAAATTTTTGCTTTCTTCATCATTACCTCTAAATATAATGTCATCAACAAATATTACCAAAATCATCAAACCATCATCAGTTTCTTTCTAATACAGATTGCTATCTGCCATATCTTTTTTATATCTAAGCTTTGTCAAATGCTTGTCTAGCCTTGCATACTAGGTTCTGGGTGTTTGCTTCAATCCATACAATGCTTTCCTTAGTTTGCATACAGTATCCTTGTCATTTGTCAAAGGATATCCTTCAAGCTACTCAATGTATACCTCTTCTTCAAGTTCTTCATTCAGAAATGTTGACTTGACATCCATATGATATACTTTGAATTTCTTCTGTGCTACATGGGCTAAAAATATTCTTATTGCTTCTATTCAATCCACTGGAGCATAAGTCTCCTCATAATCTATTCCTTCTTGCTGTGAGTAACCTTTACATACTAGTCTTGCTTTATTTCTTATGACTTCTCCTTACACATTCATCTTGTTCCTAAATACCCATTTGGTTCCTATCACATTCTTGTCTGCTGGTCTAGGGACCAATTCCCATGTTCCATTCTTTTCTATCTGATCCAATTCTTCTTTCATAGCTTGTTTCTAGTAGTCTTTACATGCTTCATCTGCATTCTTTGGTTCAACTTGAGATATCAAGCATAGTTCTTCATTCACTCTACTCCTTGTCATTACACCTTTGTCTTTACTTCCGATAATCTATTCAGATGGGTGATTCTTTATCATGTTCTTTCCTAAAGTAGGAGTTGCTATCTAAAGTCTTGGTTCTACTGAAGGTTCTGAGCTTTGCCCTTGACTTGTCTCTCCTTCATTCTACAAATCATTGTTAGTCTCAAGAAATCTCTCATCATTCCTTGGCTTAGTAACAACATCGTCATCTGAATTGTAATCAACTATTCTCTCTTGTATTATAAACTTCTCATCAATTCTTACATTTACACTTTCCATAATAGTCACCAAAGCTATTTCTTCTGATACATGCTTTTCATTAACCAATCTAGATTCATTAGCATAGTCTTTCAAGGATCCTTCCATAGTTTCTCTAAATTCTTAACTTTATCAAAAAGTAGACTCTTTCTAGCTTTTCTCAATCTCTTAGGAAATTTACTTGAAAAATGACCAAACTCTTTACATGTCCAACAAACAAAATTTTTCATACCTTAAGGTTCTCTCTTTGTAAGTAGATCAATACATTCCTTGATCTCCATATCTTTGGATCTTGATCTATCTTCACTTGTGCCTCTATCCTAAAACTCAATATTCTCATTTTTGCACAAATCTGATAATGTCTGTGTCAAAATTTCCTCTATCTAACTTAGGACTATCTTCTCTCACCATGATCTCCCAAAGTTGTTAAGTTTTATCTTCAAGGACCTGATGCTCTAATACCAATTTTTATTTATAATAGTCCACCAAGATAACTAAGACAGGGGGGGTGAATTAGTTACCCAACAATTAAAACATTTATCTGCTTTAAACAAACTTAACCATTGAACCAAAGTAAATGAAAACCATACAAAGATGCATCTAGACAATTACACCAGATATGTTGACTAGGGAAACCCTTGATCAAAGGGAAAACCCCACTGGGAATGATGCCCACAAGATGATGTACTAATATAAATATTCCTTATTATAGGATAGACCCTGTTAGTAGTCTATTACAATATTTAGTACAATGAGTCCCTATTAGGAAACTTTGAATCCCTGTTAGGAGATTCCAACCTTGTTAGGAGTTGTAGTACAATGTATGCAAGAGGAGCCCACTGCCCAAACATGGAATTTCAACTACAAGAAGAGCTCACTGCTCAAACAAATAGTTTACTATTATTTTTTTCTTTTCTAGTTCCTTCCTCTATTTTGTCAACCAGACCAATCACTGTCAAACCTTGTAGACCAGGTCATGAATGTTAGATCCAAATACCAAACCTCAGATCACTCAGTAAAAATATGGCAATGAAGTTTCCTTCACTTATGCACTACTTTTCTCAACTTCACATTTTGCACTCTCTGTTGCTTTCTGAACATTCATAACTTGCATATATCCATGCCATGATAAAGAAAAATATCCTTCCTTTATACCAAGTCCATAAAAAAATTCCTTGAGTTGGCTGTTAGTCCTTCTCAATTAATTATTATAGGACCACATTATGAACACATTACACTTAGTGATAACACAAGTCTTCCACCTTGCAACTTGAATAACTTTCTATACATGTAATATTATGACAAGCAAGCTTAGTCATGGCATCCTCGACATGACTTCTCCATGTCCTCAACCTCAATCCTCAAGATATCAACTTTGCTAAGAGATATAACAAGTGTACTAGAACATGCCTCTGTAAACTCTATCTCAGAACAAATATCACCAAAACTTACATAACTTCTTCTAGACTTATCCTTTCTACTTCCAACATTAACTATATATGTCAGATACTCAAAAGTGTCTCCCATAACCTTGGGTGGTTATTATGCTCAACTAGCCGTCTATATCAACTTGATCTTTTTGATGTTCTTCTGTTAGATACTACATAAGACATCAAACATGCTATGCTAACATCAATGAAAAAATCCATCATGAATGTAACATATCATCATCAAACCAATCTTCCAACAATCTCTCCAATTTGCCAACAAGTTTTATGTTGAGTGTGTCATTGTGATTGTTTCTGAATGTCACCCAATAAATTATTGGTTCTCCTAGTTTAAGATATGGCCTCACATTGAAGACTTGGTTGGGAGGTGATATTTTCATGGTTGCCTTTGTTTATATGCAAATTACTTGGAGTAAAATTTTTAGGGGAGCAAAAATGGGTTTATAATCATCATGGTGTCTTCGAGGTTTGTTTTCATGGAGACTTCTCCATTTTGATATCCCTATCTTGTACATTATATACCTAAAATGAAGAAAGGATGTAATTAGATGTTTACTGTAATTAGATCAATTATTGATCATTCTAACTTTGGTGATGTAAATATTGGTGATTGTATTAAATGGAGTATGTAATTTATAAAACTTTCACAAGTTTCAACCTATATCTTACTCTTAAGTATATTGGTTTTGCATGAGTTTTAAATTGATAACTTCATAGTTTCTTTTGAAATCTTTAGAATTAAAATAATCTAAATTAAGTTCATTTCATGAATATCATGATATAAAAAGAATTAGAATTACAAGTGATCTCATTTTACTACGAAGTTCCTATGGAGGTTTAATGTTAAATTTCAAGAATATTCCATGTACTTTATATATCAAACACCTAATGTAATTAATAGGTGATGCAATACTAATGTTAAACTTAATCCTATAATATAAACCATAAAACATAAACATCCCTTAGACCTATAAAATGCACTCATATAATGTTTCCCAAGTGAAGAAAAAAAAAAAAAATATTGGAAAACCTATGTAAATTATCTTCCAAAATATCCTTAAAATTGCCAAAACATCCACTTGCAGGATGATGTCTTATGTATGTGGAAAATATTTTAATTTAGAAGTTTTGACAATCATTACTATAATAGTAAAATTCTAGTCATATTACATAAAAAGGAAATAATATATAAACTGTGCATATTAAAAAACCCTCACCCTTACCTTCTCCTTCATCTCACCTAGTAAACTTTAAACATAACTCCTACCATGTTTAATTAAATAAAAAAATCCACCTCTTTCCATGTATTTAAGATGATGTCATAATCCCCCCATCTTCTAAGCCTCCCACATGAGTTTTGGATGTAGGCTTTTGGGGCAACAAGCAAAGTCAAAAAAAAAAAATTCAAAACATTAATGGAAAACATATCTTACCTTACTAACTATTTTCCCCACCACCTTTTCCCACTTTCCATATGATGGGAATTCCACCTCACCCTTGCCCTTCATATGTGACTTGCATTAAGTAACTTTGTTATGGGTTTTGGTGTCAAATCCACCCTTTGCTTTAAGCCCCTTTCGTTGTGTTATTTTAAATTCAAACCTTGGGCCTGCAATGTGTCATCCACCACATGGACTGCAAACCTTTGTACGTCCATGACTGACATGGGATCACATGCAGACTCCTTGGGCAACACTCTTGGGAAGGGCTCGTGGACCTAGGGAAGGGGGCAACCACTTGCCAAGTGGTGTAGGTTGTAGGGGTTAGTTAGGGATTAGAATAGTGTGGAGTAAAGTAAGTAAATTTAATTAGTAGTTAAGTGAGAGGCTTAGGATAGCTAGGTGTTTAGTAGTTAGTTAAGATTAGTTTGGTAGATTTTGATTAAGGAAAACAAGCTTTAAAAATGCCCTGAAAGCTGAATGTAAAAATATTAGTCTACAACAGTACACTAAAGGCTACAAATAGAGCCAAAAAGCAAAAAGAAAGAACATCTCCCTGAACAAAGATACAAAAAGAAATAAAGCTAGGAAAAGATACCAAAAAACTAGGGCAACCCACAAAAGGCTAGGGTGCTTAGATGATGTCTCTCAACATTTCAGTTGTGTTGGTCTCCAGCTCTGATAGCTTGCCTGCTACCTCCTTCATCTCAGAAAGCTCCTGCTGTGGGGCCAGGGTATCCTTTTTCCTAGTGCTGGATCTAGTTGACTTCCTTGCACCTTCATCCAAAGTACTATCCTTTAAGCTATGGGTGTCAAGGTCCTGCTCCTTGCTAATGCTCTAATTGTCTGCATAGTGGATGAACTTCTTGATGTTTTCATTTTCCTTGAGGATGTTAGATCTCTACTCAACTATACCTGTCATTGTCTTGTCCATCACATGAGTTCTATTGTTGACTTCCTCCACTCTTCTATCCATGCTTTTTTGATCCTCATTGACCCTATTCTTTAAGCTACATGTCTCTTTTTCTAGAGTGCTCATTCTATGTTTGAGCTCAAGGATTTCATGGAAAATCCACTTAGTGGTACAAAAACTATCCACCATGCTATTTTTCATATTGTTAAGGACATCCATGTCCGATTTCTCCTTGGCAATGTCATTAAGGATGACCAAAGTAGGATCAATCAACTCCTTCAACTGGATTCTGCTATCTTCCTTTTCTTTGACCTGAGTTCTAATTAGCTCCTATTTAATGCCCAAATTAGTCGAAGCAGAGTCCAATTTCCTCCACACCACCTTCCTATCTTTCCCTCTGACCGAGCATTTGTAAGTACTAATGCCAAAGTCCTCAAAGCCATGTTTGGGTCCCTCCCTATCGATGGGATCCCCTTCCACCTTCTTGCTCTCCTCCCCCTATTTGTCCTTGTTGTCGTCTAGGGTTTTCCTTTCCTAATTCCCTGACACTATGGCCTCCTTCTCTTTGCTTTCTGACACTTTGATAGTGATGGTTCTCTTACTCTTCTTTCATTCCTTTCTATCCCCTTCCCTAATTTTCTCCTTTGCTTCTGCACTATCTTCACCTATGTCCATCCATTCAGCCTGTTTATTGTAACCCCTGTCTAAAGAATTGTCAATGTCCTATGTGGGCTCAGGGTGCACATTTTTCTCTTTGCTGTTAGTTTTGAGGGTTTTTTTTCTTGAGTCGTGTTGTGAGGTCTCAGAGTCCTTTGAATCCATGTGCATCTCAAGAATTTCCTCCATATCCAAAGGCAAATAAATCTCCCCAGACTCATTAGAATCCCCTTTTATTTTCTTGCCCTCTTTTTTGTCTTTGATTTGTTTACTAATAGTCCTAGCTTTGACGTATTCATAGAATAACAATAGTAGCCCCTCATGGAGCGTTGGATTCCTAGTTTTCTTTTTTTTATACTCATTAATATTATCATTCATGGATGAGTAAAGGTAGAATGGGATAGAGATTTTTGCCCCATACTTGAAATGGTTGAGAAGCACAAAGTGGTAAGTGCATATGCAATCAAACATGGTATCGAGAGTAATAGATTTGATGATGGTACAAAGCATGAATCTCCACAAAGGCTTGATGGAACTTAGGAGGTAATGGGTACCTCTCTTCACCAACACATCTTTCTCCTCTTGGTTCTTAGTAAACTCCACCACCGCTTGCCCTAAAAATTTCCAATCTCTATAAAGTTTCTTGCCAATAATAGGGATGCCAGTAATTAGGGAGATAATTTTTTCTATAATAGAGAACTCCACCCCATTGATTTTGACCATGCCCTCGTTCCAATTTCTAACCATACTTTTGGTTATAGAGGGTTTCCATTCATGGAAGCATTCAATATAATTCATAATTTTGCCTTTCTTCAGGATGTTCCACACCTTGGATCTTCTTCTCCACTTCTAGGATTCATCCTTTGGTTCCCTCCTATGTCTTTCCCCAACCATGGTGTTCTTCTCAAAGTAGTCTCTGTAGTTAGTCTTGACACACTTTGAAACTTGCAAGCCTTTGGCTCTCCTCATTTTCTTACACCTTTTTTTCACCTTGTGAATTTGCTTCCCACAAGTGATACTTGACATAGGTTGATGGATATTGTAGATATGAGAAGTATGAAAAATATCATACTTCCACCTCACAACTTTGCATATTCCCCATAAATCATTGATTATCATAATAAATCCACACATGCTATTATTGACCGCAGCCTACAACTTACTAACTTTCATTATGACATTTAATTATACCTAATCTACCTAGGATACGATCCCTTTCGATGACCTCATTAAACTCTAATGGGATATCTTGTCCATCCGTCTACTTAGCCACCTCATTATGCTTGATTGCCCAATTTGCCAACCTATTCACCACATTGTTGGCCTTATGGCACTCATGTGCCACATAGGTTTTTTCAAAAGTTTGAAGGTTCTAGATGCATTCATCAATAATATTTGCAGTAGTCCAAGTAGGCTTGTTCCTCCCATTAAGGAAATCAATAATGTTTTTAGAGTCCCCTTCCAGCAAAAGAATTTCACTCCAATTTCTTTTGCTAACTTGATTGTTTGGTGCACTACAATGGCCTTCGCATAAAGATTAGTTTGAATCCCAAGGGGAGTAGTAAATGTAGCAATCCATTTCCCATGCACATTTCTTATGATGCCACCAACCCTGGCCCTTCCTAGGTTGCCTTTGGTTGCCCCATCAAAATTGGCCTTAAGCTAGCCCTCAGGCAGGAAAGACCAGCTACAACCCTCCCTTTTGTCTTTGACCCTTGTCTTAAGAGGGGGAGAGGGGCCTTTAGTGTTGGTGTAATTTTCCATCAAAGCATTGATACATTTGCGAAAAACCACTTTGGCATTAGACTCCTTGTCCCTAAAGATTTAGTTGTTTCGCTCTTTCTAGACCCCCAACACACATGAGGAAAGGACCATATCCATAAAGTCTTGGATTCATTATTAACCATCCCAAATTGCCATTGAACAAGGAGCTCCAAAATATTGGAAGGAAAACACCAGGACATGTTGAAAAAAGATAGAAAAAGAGACCAAATAGAATTAAGAAAAGGACAATGTATAAACATATGGTCAACACTCTCACAATTATTTTTGCATAAGATACATCTATTGGGAAACATGTTACCTCTTTTGATGAGGTCATCCACTATGAGAATGCAATTTTGGAGCAAGATCTAGAAGAAAATGTCGATCTTTGGAATAAGGCCCAGATACCAAGCTTTGGCCTACACAGGGGCCTGGCCCTATAATTGCAGAGTCTCATAGCTAGAGGCCATAGTATAAAGGCCATGCATAGTCTCCCCCCAAAAAATGGCATCTTTATTGTGGGATAAAGGAATATGTCTAACCATATCCATCAGCGACTTTAACTCCTCAGACACCTCTGAATCCACCCATTGTGAATTCTATAGTCACTCACCCTACTCCCAAATCTACCAATGCAAACATTAGCCCATCTATTGAAAGCCTCATTTTCTTAGAGAGGACCTAAACTAAGCCAGTCATCAAGCCAAAATTTAATATCTTCCCCATTACCCACATGCCATTTGGCTTTCTCAAAGGCAAGATCCTTAGTTCTCATTAGACCATTCCAGATGGAAGAACCACTGGTGTCAGCATCCTTGCTAATGAACTGTTTAAGATTAAGGTTGTTAGTATATTTGGACATCAAAATATCCCTCCATTCACCTTTGTTGTTGAAAATTCTCCAAAATTTTTTTTCTTGAAGAGCTAAGTTGAACTATTTCAGCTTATGTATCCCCAAACCCCCTTGCTTCTTAGATTTGCAAATGGAATCTCAAGCCACCAATGAGTATTTCTTGCTCTCCTCAGTGCTTGACCACATAAAGTTCCTTTACATAGTTTCAAGGTGATCAACCACCTTGGAAGGAATAGAAAAAAGGCCAAGAGCATAGGTAGGTAAATTCTGTAAAGTAGATTTAATCAGAATCACTTTACCCGCCTAGCTCAAAGTAATACCTTTCCAACCAGCAAGCTTCCTGTTGAATCTGTCCAAAGATTATCGTAGAAAGTGTCTAGAAGTTTAAGCCCTAAGGGAAGCCCTAAGTAAGTGGAAGGAAGAGATCTAACCTTACGCCCCAAAATATTAGCTATTTTCTTCTCTCTTCTAACCAGGGCATTAAAGAAAAACACTGAGATGTTGTCCCGGTTAATGAGTTGCCTAGAGGCCCTAGAGTAAGTGTTCAATTTTTTATTATAGATCTAGCTCCCCTCACTGAGGACTCACCCCCCATAACTATATCATGAACAAACTACTAGTTTGTAAACACAAAAGGACCACAGGATGGTTTCAAACCCACCAAAGCCCTGCTACCCCTAATGGAGTAAATGAGCCTACCTAGGCCTTCAGCCAGAATGATGAAGAGGATAGGGGATAAAGGGTCACCCTAGAAAAGACCCCTGGAGGGTTTAAAAAATCAAAGGGGGCCCCATTCACAAGGACCACAAAGGTGGGAGTGGAAACCAGTTGGGAAAACAACTTCCTCACTTTAGCATTGAAACCAAAAGCTTCAATAATTCTATCCAAAACCCCCCAGTCCACCTTGTCGTAAGCCTTAGAAAGATCTAACTTGAGAAGAAATCCTTCCTACTTCCCCACCTCCAAAGAATGGATAACTTCATGGAATTCCATGATGGATTCCAAAATTTGCCTACCAGGAACAAAGACCGATTGTTGGGGTGAGATGATCTCTGGAAGAAAATTGATAAAGTCTGTTAGCAACAACATTCACAAAAATATTATAAAAAGAGTTGCAAAGACTGATAGGCTTGAAAGAACCAAAGGTATCCACCCTTATATGTTTAGGAATTAGAACTAGAAAAGTAGCATTAACTTCTTTCAGTAGGTCTTTAGCACCGAAGAATTCTTGGACAACTTTAACAATATCAACATGAATAATATCCTAGTACAACTAAAAGAAGAAAGTGGGGAAACCATCAGGGCTAGGGGCCTTCTCAGATGGTAGATCAAAAACTACCTTTTTAATTTCATCATACTTAGGGATAGCCAGTAAGGCCTAGTTCTGAGCATTACCAATGATCTTGGGAATGGAGTTAACAACCTCATTTTGGTCCTCAAACATCAGAGTTGAGATCTTTCATAAGAATCAATGAGAAATACCTTATAGCCTCCTTTGCTATTTCATTATCTTCTTTTAGAGTATCATTACCCTTTTTGATCTTGCTATTTCTATTGGCTGTCTAGTGTTTCATAGTGGACAGGTGGAAAAATATGGAATTTTTGTCCCCTTCCTTGAGCCAAACCAACCTCAACCTTTGCCTCCAGAACATTTCCTCTTTCCCACAAATGTTGTGAAGCTCAACCAAGATTTCCTTCTTAGAGTTAAGAAATTTATCATCATATCCCCAAATCTAGATATTATTCTGCACCTCAGCCATGTTCCCTAAAATCCTCTCCTTGTCTTGAAAAATATTACCAAAGTCTGATTTGTTCCATTTGTGAATCTATGATTTAATGAACCTAAGTTTCTTTGAAACCTTATACATGGAAGTCCCATCCACCTCAATATCCCACCACTCTTTGATTTTGTTATGCAACCTAGGATGAGTGAACCACATCTTTTCAAATCTAAAGGGGAAGGCCTTCTTTCTATTGATTTTATCCAGAGTAAGAGAAATAGGAGAATGGTCTGAACCAAGCCTCACAAGAGCAAAAAGTTTACAATGGAAATTGCCCAGCCAATCCAAAGAAATAAGTGCTATATCTAACCTTACCTGAGTGCAATCCTAGCCAATTCTCCTATTGAACCAAGTGAACTTGCAGCCTCCAAGATCCACATCTAGAAGAGCCAGATCCTTAATCAAGTCAGCCAAGTGTTGTCCACTTTCAACATCAAGTAGAAGCCCTCCTAACTTATTAGAAGCTAAGAGAGGAGTGTTAAAATCCCCCATAATGATGCATTTGGTATCACCTAAATCAATAACCAAATCCAGAATTTTGCTCCAAAAAATCCTTATATTATTCTTAGTATTAGGAGCATAGAGATTCAACAAAAACTACCTCATCTGATCTTTGGGATTAAAAAAGTTCATAAGCAAAATATTACCTTCATTAAATAAGATACTAGCCTCTAGAGAGTCCTTCCACATGGTTAGTAGCCCTCCCGAAGCACCCTCCGAGTTCGTAGTCACATTTTTCATGCCTTTCCCAAAGGAAATCTTCTTAGTCTTTTCCTTCTTCTTTTTGGTTTCCTAGATTAAAAAACATCTGGCCTATGGTTCCTTACCATATTCCTGACTATTTTCTATTTGTGGGTTCGATTGAGCCCACGAATACTCCAAGAAATGACCTTCATGCTTTGATTGAAATTCATGATTCCTAGATGGTTCTTTGCATCCCATCCATCAGATTCCTTCTTGTTTCTTCCTTTCTAATTTGGTTCTTGCTTTTTCTTCCTGGGGTGATGGATTTGTTTCCAAGACCAACTTTCACCCTACTCCTAGTGGTAGTTGGAGAGACTGGGGAAGGATCCCTACTGTTCTTCTTTTTCTTCTTAATAGATATCTAAGGGGCCTCATTTACCTCCTTACAACTATCAAAGAGATCCTCTAACTAAGAGAGGTGCCCAGGGGTAGTAGCCAAAAACCTTTCAAGGATTCTGTTCATAGTTATAGGGGATACCCCTTTATTAGGGTTGATTTTTGGTTCCTTGGAGAGAGGATGATCCTGCATCTCCCTAATAGGCCCTACCTAAGAATCCATAACATAGAGATATCCATCGCCTTCTCTTTGGTATCTGAAGCAAAGCACTTCCCAACCCTCTTAGGAGAGGGAATCCCACCCTTCCCAATTGTAGGGTTAATTGCTTCAGGAACAACAGTCAAGTCATTGCTGTTTGTAGAGTCATCCAACTTCTTAGGTTCTTTAACATCTTCTAGACTGTTCCTATCCTTTAGTAGATCCCTCTTATCATTACCTTTTTCTCCCCTTGGGTTCTTTCCTTCTAAGGCTTTTTTGTTCCACACCTTTCTAGGTGCACCTACTTTGTTCTTACCTAGTTTGTTTTGGGCTTTACTGGACTTTATTTTCTCTTTGAAGATTGGGCAAGTCTTTGCTTTATGTCCTACCTTTTTGCAATGGAAGCAGGCAAAAGGTACATTTTCATAGTCAATCTACTAAACTCTTCTTCCTAGATGAGACTGAAATTCAATCACTTGGGGCATATCCTAGCCCTCAGCCACCCAACACATATTCTGGCATATGTAAGTCTTTTCTTGGCTACAGTAATAAGATCAATTGAAAGAAGTTCTCCAAAGGATCTGGCTATTCCATCAAAAACATCCTTGTACCAATATTCTAAGGGCAGCTCTGGCAACCTTATTCAAATTGGGGCCTAGGTTAGAAAGTCATTGTTTAGGTCAAAGTTAGAAGTCCACTTTTGAAGGATGAGAGTAGACTTACCCATCGACCAGTTTCCCACACATAGAATTCTGAAGTAGTCCTCTAGGAAAGAGAACTCAAAAGACATAAAACCTTTAGCCATGGCCATTACTTCAACCTACCCTTTCAGCTCCCATTTGTTCCTTGAAAAAATCCTTACCAAATCAATGTTTGGTCTAGGGCCAATAAATTTACCCACTAGGGTAGTCTCCATGCTCATGATGTTGTGGTTGATAATTTTAGTAGGTACTTCCAGAGCAAAGATCCCCTTTTCCTTATTGGATTTATTAATGATTGTGGGGAAGATCGACTTACCTGAAGGTTTGACCCCAAAGAGATTCATCCATAGACTCCAAGCCCCAGGGGCCCCTCCTCTTGAAGACCTAGCAAAAGGATGAAAAATATTCTTTTTAGCTGGATGCGAAAACAAATCACGTGGGTCCCCATCCTATGTAGCATTGGCATCTTTCCCATCCTTGTCTTGCTTTGACCCTGCAATCTAATCACCATTTCCCATCTTCTCCATGTTCCCACCCAGCTTTTGATTCAAAATTCCACCTTGCTCTACTCCACTTGCCATTAATTAGGAAGGCTTATTAATAAGATTAGTTTGGTAGTTAATTAAGGTTATTAGTATTAATCAAGTTAGGATGGGATGTGCTGTTTTAGATTTTAATTATTATGTTTAGTGTTTAAAAGGGTAGGTTAGTATTATATTGTCTTAAGGATTGAAGTAATTTATTAAAGTGATGCATATTAGAACATTGTTTAATTAAAGGTTGATATGATCTTAAACATTGAAATAACATATGAAATTTTATTACATTATTGGAAAATTATTTAAATATTACGTTTTAATGTTTTAATATGTCAACCTAAGTATTCAATTAATTCAAATTGCTAAGGTCATATAAACTCAGAACAACTTCATCTTTCCTAAATTATGTGTATGAATAGATTAGATATTCTTGACAAAGCTTAATGTTGAAAAGAAATTGATACAAGTGTGATAAATGTGTTTCAATCATTGTTTTGTCACTGATGTCAAACCTACTACTTGTTGGTAAGACAATTGCTTATATGATTTAAGTACTGTCATTTATTTGATTGATGAAGAGGATTTGATCAAATGAGGTAACAATAGCACCTAGAAGAAACATTGAGTTATGATATGGAAAAAGAGTAGAAGAATTAGTTAAGACAATGATATTTCAATGCATTGATAATCTACTTAAGGTTGCAAAGGTTGGCTACATTGATTAAGTTTAGAAGTATAAGCTAAATGAAGTTTGTCTACCAAGCTTGAAAATTTGCATAGTAGGTGCCGAGCAAAGTTAGTGATACCCAAGCAAAAAATTAGTTGGAGCCAAGCAAAGTCAATTTCAGTGTAAGCCAAGTAAATTTTAGTTGATGTCGAGCACAAGTAAACTTTAGTTTATGCCAATTGATTTGATAGAGGATGTCGAGCAACACAATATGTGCTAAGCATTAGAAGCTAGTTAATATTGAGTGTTAGTATTATGAGAAAGATCAAGAATTTGGTGAATCTGAGCCAACAAGGTTCATTTCTTGAATTGTTTGTACCATGTGGAAGATAATATTGATGAGTTGGTGGCACATAATTCATGATGAACCATTTTGAGGAAAATTTAAAAAGGATTGAAGGAGAAGTTTCTAAAAGGGAATTAAATGAAATAAGGGGTAGATTCATTAAATCCCACCTTATTCGACCTATCCCTAAAATGGACGATGGAAGATAAATGAAAAAATATCTTATTTCTCTTTTTATAGAGATGGCTGGTCAAAAGCAAGGGTTATCATGTGTGAGAACCTAAGGAAGACAAGGAATTTAGGGTATTGCTTCATTCAGTGATCTAAGAGAAGAGACTACATTGGCAAGCAAAGCAAGTAGGTTTAAGAGTATGGATGTTGGAAGGGTGAACAAGCTATCAACGCTGAAGTGTGTGAAAGACAAGTAGAATGGAGGACTAAAATAGAGATTTGTAATTTGCAAGTGTGTTGTAACTTGTTATCAGATTAGACCTTACTGTCACTTTCTAATTATTGTATCAATATAGGATAAATCCTTTGGATTAATGTTGACCTAATAGTCATTTGTAAATCCTTTAACTGAGTGACATTCTAAGTAAATGATCTAAAGTCCTCTAACAAGGCTCACTCCTAATAGGGTGATTGAAATCCTTTAACCTGGTCACATTTAACAGTGTGCATTGTAATCTTTAATAGGGTTGGCCTTTCATAGGGCATCACTTCAGAAGAGTGAGAATGAGTAGCATGTTATTAGTGGTTTTTCCCAAATTGGGTTTCCATATTAAATCATTATTTCAAGTGTGTTATTGAATTTTTTATGTTTCACATTTATATTTATGCAAAGTTGATTTGACAGTAACCTATAAGTTTAAGTGATTGCATAATCTAATGGATGCATGAATGATAAAATGTTTTATGGATATGGGTTCACTAAGCTGTGAAAATTTTTAATTGTACATTTGGACTTTGGATAACTGATTTATTCCCCCTCTTAGTTATTCTAAATAATTCCAACAATTGGTATCATAGCTATCTACTTAAGAGGACTAGTTTTAAGGTACTAGAAACAACAAGATCAAGATGTCAAAAAGAGAGGTACCCAAGCTTAATAGAGATAAATTTCTTTCATGGAAAATTCTAATGAAGCTACACCTAGGAGGTCTTGGAGATCATACATAATCTACCATTTCTATTGAGCATACTGATCCTACTGGAGTCCTAACTACTAAAGATTTGAAAAAGAATAAAGAATATAACTAGGTAATGTTGGAAATTGCCTCTGCCCTAAGCTATGTCAAGTTTGATGATATCAAATGTTGTGACAGTGCAAAGATAATGTGGGATATTGTACACACTATTTATGGAGGTGAAAAGAATGTTCTAAGAGCCAAAGCTGAAAGTCTTAGAGGTAAGTTTGATGATACAAGAATGCAAGGTGAGAATATTTCTCAATACTGCTCTAGGATAAAAGATGTTGTTAATTCAATAAGAGGAGCTACTAGTAAAATAGATGATGATACTATACTAAGAAAAGTTTTGATAATACCACTGCCTATTTATGCTATTAGAGTTTCTGCAATATAAGAACTAAGATGTATTCAGGGAAATGATCTAACCATTGAAGGTTTGGTAGGCAGGATCACTACTTTTGAGCTATCTAATTTTGACAATTATAAGCCTAAAAATGTTGTATTTGCTTTCAATGCTAAGCTGTATTTGAAGGAACTTGATGAGAAAAAGAAAAAGAAAAGGAAAGAATGTGTCTAGTGATAGTGATATAGATGAGGAAGATGTAGATCAACTTGAAGTACTACTAGCAAGGAGATTTCATAGAGGTAAAGGAAAGTTCAAAAGTAAGTTACCCATCATGTGTTTCAATTGCAATGAGGTTGGTTATATTGTAGCTAGATGTCCAAAGAAGAAGAACTATAGAGGTGGTGACAAGTACAAAACTAGAAGAGATGAAGACATCAAAGATTGTAAAGATAAAGGCAAGAAGTCTTGCTACATTACTAAAGAGGAAACAAAAGATGGATTTGGTGATAATGATGATGAAGTGGTTAATGTTGCAATGAAGGATGAGTTTGATGAGGATGAGGTAACTGCACTAGTGTCTTGTGTGAACAAGAATGACATATGGATCATTGACAGTGGGTGTTCACATCACATGACTGGAGATAAAAGTAAGTTCACTGCCTTGAATTATTATGATGAAAATAGTTTAAGGTTTGGTAATGATGCACCATGTTTGATAAAAGGAAAAAGTTCTATCAAGCTCACAGAAAAGGTTTTATGTGATAATGCTTACTATGTTGAAGGACTTAACTATAATCTGTTGAATGTGTCACATCTAAATAATTTAGGATGTAATGTTGAGTTTGAAAAAAAGATTTTTAATATATATGATACTAATGGAAAATTGATTGGAAAAGGTGATTATACTAGAGGTAATTTATTCTACTTTGATATAAAGGATGCTACTTGTTTAATTGTACAACTTTATGATTTGTAGCTATGGCAAAAGAGGCTATATCATGTTAATTTGATAATTTAGTTAGTATCATCAACATGAAAAGAGTTAGAGGTTTGCCTAAGTGAAAGAACCCTGCCAATATAATTTGCAAACAATGTTAGTTAGGCAAAATGACAAAGTCAAGTTTTAAGGGTAAGACTCATACCTCTAAAAGAATATTAGAGATTGATCATACTGACTTGTGTGGAATAATTGAAGTCCAAGGCTACAAAGGAGATAAGTACATTATGCTACTTGTTGATGATTATTCTAGAATGATGACTATTATATTTCTGAAACAAAAATAAAATTCTTTCTAAATGTTTAAGTGGCATTTAGCAAGAGTTGAGAAAGAAATAGGTAAAATTATAAAATGTTTGAGATCTAACAGAGAAAGATAATTTACATCAAATGAGTTGGAGATGTTTTGTAATGATAGAGGAATCAAAAGATAGACATTTTCTCCTAGAACCCCTCCAAAAAATGGAATTGCTAAAAGGAGGAATATATATGTAATGGACTGTACCAAGACACATGATGGAGAAAAATGTTTCTTTGAAATACTAGAGAGAAGCTCTAAGTACAACTATCTATACTTTGAACCATGTGCATATCAAGAAAGGTACTCATTCAACACCTTTTGAACTATGGTATGGATACTCACCCAATGTAAAATGTTTTAAGGTATTTGGAAGGAAATTTTATATCCTCAAAGATTTCAGGAATGGTAAACTAGATGCAAAAAGTGAAGAAGGTAAATACTAACACTAACAAAGTTTTGGAAAATGCAAATATGAAATTTGATGAATATACAAAAATATGAGACTGAACATATGAAGGAATGAGAAGAATACAAATCATTTGTATACTTTTATGAAGGTATGCTTGCTAATGAGGATGTTAAAAAACAAGTTGCAAACCAACATCAAGTTTCAGTGACTGTTGAGTCACATACTATGAATGCCAAGTTACATTCATGAACTAAGCTACATTCAGGTGCCAAGTTATAAAATGAAGTAGAGACACATTCTGATTCTGAGATTAGTGTATATGAAAGAGATGTTGAACTACCTAACAAAGATGCACATAGTGATTTAGAAGTTGAGAGCCAAGTGAAGAAAATAGAACAAAACTAAGATTGTCTAAGTATGTTAACAGACATCACCCTACTACACAAATCATTAGAGATAAAGATGATAGACCAAGGACAAGAAACAAGTTGAGAAATGATACATGTTTTCTAAGCATGAAAGAACCCAAAATATAGAAAGATTCCTTAGAAGATGTGGACTAGAGAAAAGCCATGGAAGAAGAGATTGAACAAATTGAGAAAAATAAGACATGGACTCTAGTTCCTAGACCAGAAGAAAAAAATGTGATTGGTACTAAGTGGGTATATAGAAACAAGTTAGATGAAAATGGTGAAGTCACAAGTAATAAGGCAAGATTAGTTTGTAAAGGATATGCATATGAAGAAGGGATTGACTATGGAGAAATTTTTTTCCCTATTACAAGACTAAAAGGAGTAAGAACTCTTCTTGCTTACTCTACATACAAAGGTTTTAAAGTTTATCAAATGCATGTTAAGTCTACATTTCTGAATGATATATTAGAGGAAGAGGTTTATATAGAACAACCATAAGGATTTGTTGATGTTGACAACAAAACATGGTATATAGACTACACAAAGCTCTATATGGTTTGAAGCAAGCACCAAGAGCATGGTGTGAAAGACTTCATAATTATCTTGTGAAGATTGGACTTGAAAGGACTGATGAAACAACAATCTATACTTGAAGAAAAACAAAGATAAAGGTATTTTTTTAATCTAAAATTTGTGTTGACGATATCATATTTGGAGGTCAAGATACTTTATGTAATGTTTTTGCAAATGAAATCAAGAAAGAATTTGAGATGTCTATGTTTGGAGAGATCAAGTTTTTTGTGGGTTTGCAAGTACATTAGATGAAATATGGTATATACATCATTCAGTCAAATTATATAAAGGAGATATTGAAAGCTTTTAGATTGGAGGATTCCAAGATAGTAAGTAAACCTATGGTGACAGGGCATAAATTATCAAAGAATGATGATTTAGTTGAGGTGAATCAAACATTATATAGGTCTATGATTGGAAAATTGCAATATGTAGTACACAATAGATGTGATATTGCATTATTTGTAGGAATAGTTGCAAGATTCTCTGTTAATCTTAAGGAGAATCATTTGATGGATGTTAAGAGAATAATGAGATATTTAAAAAAAATAGAGGACTATGGTCTATACTACAAGAAAAATGAAAAATTTGAATTAAGAGCCTATATTGATCTGATTGGGAAGGAAATATTGATAATAGAAAGAGCACCATTGGAGGAACATTTTTCTTAGGAAAAAGGCTAGTTACATGGACTAGCAAGAAACAAAAATGCATTTCTCAATCTACTGTTGAAGTTGAATATGTTATTATTGCAGTAAATTGTACATACATTGTATGGATCAAACAACTACTCAAAGGTATGAAGGAGGAAATCACTGAACTTGTGATACTTTATTGTGATAATAAAAGTGCTAGAGATATATCAAAGAATCCTGTGATGCATATAAAGACTAAGCACATTGCAATCAAGTATTATTACTTGAGAGAATCAATTCAAGATAAAGAGGTGAGGATGGAATATGTTGACACAAAAGAGCAAATAGCTAATATCTTCACAAAAGCATTACCTAAGGATGCTCATGAGTATCTAAGAGGTAAGCTAGGGGTGATACCCTTATCAAAGGCTATCTAAGAAACATGTGGAGTGCCCTGCATCAAACAAGTTTTTTGACATATGTTACAAATTGATGCAATTGATCTTACTTTAGAAACTACCTAAAGTAATAAAAATGCTGGAGCTTTAAATCAGTCACAAGCAAGGTGATAGAGGGAGAAATTGAAATATTCATATCTGCATACAAAGATGACATGTCTTTGGCATTGTTGTCAAAGAGGGAGAAAGTGTTCTAAGTTTAATGAAAGATTAGGGAGATGAAGGAGAAATCCCGATCTGCCTAATCCTGAATATTGAGGGAGAAAGTGTACCTACTAATTACATCTACCTAGTAAGAGGGAGATAATGTTTAGGAACATATAAGAAGTAATCAAGAGGGAGAACAAGGATGAGTTGATTGATTATTTGTTGATCAGAATAGAGTTTTGTAACCTATTCAAAAGATGGAAGTTGCTGATATAGGGAGAGATTTCAATACAAGGAATTATTTTCTTTTTGATATTTTGTTGATCGTACTGATTAAGTCTAATCAATTTGGTTTTCCATCAATGCCAAAGAGGGAGATAGTTCAAAAAAATTGTCACAAGTATGATAAATGTGTTTCACTCATTATTTTGTCACTGATGTTAAAACTAGTACTTGTTACTAAGACAAATGCTTATACGATTTAAGTACTATCATTTATTTTATTAATGAAGAGGATTTGATCAAATGAGGTAACAATAGCACCTAGAGGAAAGGTTGAGTTATGATATGGAAAAGGAGAACAAGAATCAATTAAGACAATGCTATTTTAGTGCATTGATAATCTACTTAAGGTTGCAAAGGTTGGTTACATTCATTAAGTTTAGAAGAACAAGTTAATTGAAGTTTGTCTACCAAACTTGACAATTTGCATAGTAGGTGTCGAGAAAAGTTAGTGCAAGCCAAGTAGAAAATTAGTTGGAGTGGAGCAAAGTCAATTTTAGTGTAAGCCAAGTGAAACAATATAAGTTGAGTAAAGTTTAGTTGATGCCGAAAACTAATAAAATTTAGTTTGTGCTCAGTGATTTGATAAAGGATACTAAGCAATGCAGTATGTGCCAAGTATTAGAAGCCAATTAATGTTGAGTGTCAACATTATGAGAAAGATCAAGAATTCAATAGATCTGAGTCAACAAGGTTGATTTCTTGAATTGTGTGAATTGTGTGCAAGATAATATTGATGAGCTGGTGGCACAAAATTCATGATGAACCATTTTTAGCTAAATTCAAAGAGGATTGAAGGAGAAGTTTCTAGAATGGAATAAAATTAATTAAGGGGTAGATTCATTGATTCCTACCTAATTTGACCTAACCCTAAAATAGATTATGGAGGATGAATAGAAAAAGATCTTATTTCTCTATTTATAGAGATGGCTAGTTAGAAGCAAGGGTTGAGATGTACGAGAACCTAAGGAAGAAAAGGAGTCCAGGATATTGCTTCATTTAGTGACCTAAGAGAAGAGACTGCATTAGCAAGCAAAATAAGAAGGCTTAAGAGTATGTATGCTTGAAGGGTGAACAAGGTATTAGAGCTAAAGTGTGTGAAAGACAAGTAGAATGGATGACTAAAATAGAGATCTATAATTTGCAAGTGTGTTGTAATTTTTTATCACATCAAGTCTTACTATTACTTTCTAATCATTGTATCAGTCTAGGGTAAATCCTTTGGATTAAGGCTAATATAACAATTATTTTTAAATCCTTTAATTGGGTGATATTCCAAGTCAATCATCTAATGTCCTCCAACAAGGCTCACTCCTAACAAGATGATTGGAATCCTTTAGCTAGGTCATGTTTAACAGTGTACATTGTAACCTTTAATGGGATTGGCCTTTTATAGGACATCACTTCAGAAGAGTATGAATGAGTAGCATGTTATTGGTGGTTTTCCCAAATTTTGTTTCTATGTTAAATCATTATGTCAAGTGTGTTATTGAATCTGTAATGTTTCATGATTACTTTTATGCAAAGTTGATTTGACAGTAACCTACAAGTTTAAGTGATTGCATAATCTAATTAACGCATGCATGATAAAATGTTTTATGGATATGGGTTCACTAGGCTGTGAAAAGTTTTATTTGTACATTTGGATCTTGGATAACTAATTCACCCCCCCTCTTAGTTATTCTAAAGAATTCCAATACTTGATTGATTCTCAAATGTCTTAGGGGGGTTTTAGTTTGTGATGGTATTGTGGTAGAATTTCTATGACTAATTTTTTTGAAGGAACAATACTTAATTTTCTTCTAAAATTAGACAACTATTTCTATAAGGAAGTAAAATAAAAGTTTGTGAAAGAATTAAATTTCTTTAGCCTACAAAAAAAAGAGCTAAATCATCAATATGCATGTCCAACCTTGGTCATTTTGCTTCAGCATCCCTAGAAATATAATCTATAAATTGGGAATAGATTTCTTTATATATTGCAAGTTTTAAGGTGACATGAATGTACAAAAGTTATTGTATTTGATTAATTAAATTTCTAGGGCTCAATGATCCATGTTTCATTCATGTTCATAGATGTGTTCTATAATCTCTTAATGTTATATGAATCCTGCATTGTGAAATGAGAAGAGGTTCAATTGAGGCATTATGAAGTTGGTCCCAAATTTTGATTTACCTTTGTCATTCAGTATTTTAAATGACTAGGTATTAAATGATTCACCCCTAACCACATTAAGAGTTGATTATTTTATGGGTATCTAAGTGGAAGCTACAAAATAATATATGTATTATTTCTATTAGAATCCTAAGAATCTATGTAATGTAAGAAAATGTGACAATAAAGAAAAAATAAGAAAATAACATAAAGAACTAGATGATAAATGGATATTAGATATCAACCTTACACCACAATATTGATTATTGTTGCATCACATTACATTCAATTAGTTTGTCCAACTTTATAACTCTACTAACAACAAGTACCCTGGTACAAAAAACCCATGAAAAGAACATGAAAATATTCCTCTAAAATGATGCAAATACATATATATTTTTGGTTTGATTCTCTACTAAATTATTTGGAAAGCCGCCAAATGGTTTTATGTGGTTAAAGAAATGTGCATTAGGAAATTTTCTCAAATTCTATATTAGGGTATACTCTTTCGATTAAAATATTCAATCAAATGAAAGTACTAGTGGATTTGAGTCTATTTCTTCATTTACTCTCATGTTTTAAAAGTGATTATTGTTAAAATATTTACAATAACTAAGGAGGGGGGTTAATCAATTATCCTAGGTCTAGATGTACCAATTTTACTTTTAATGACTTAAACAACTCATTCAAACACATAAAACAACTTGATCCATATAGAAACTCATCAACAACTTGACATTATGTTCATTACTTAAATCTTTGTTTAGTACATGCCGACCAACAGTAAATTGCATGAATTACACATATAACATTCACATATATATGACACTAGGATTTAACATGGAAACCCAATTTGGGAAAACCACCAAGTAACATGCTACCACTTTTCACTCTTCTAAAATGAGCTCAGTTAAGATCTAACCCTATCAAAGATTACAAAACATGTTGTTGGGTGTGACCATGTTAAAGGATTTAATCACCCTATTAGGAGTGACCTAGTTAGAGGAATTTGGATTATTCCATTAGAATGTCACCTTGATTAAAAGATTTACAAAATGATGATTAGGTCAACCTTGATTAATGTATTTTGACTTCCACAATGGTTAGAAAGTAACATTAGGTTTGATATGTTTGGGTACAACTCACTTTTTAAATTTAGATCTCCATTTGGTTCATTTTTTGGTTTATTGATTGAAACTCATTATCATCTCCTTTTTGATCTACTTGGCAACCCTTCAAGCAATCACACTTCACCAATCTTCTCACTTTTCTTTTGCTACTCTATTATTGATAGGGTCTCCATAAAATTTCCAATCAACAATGAACCAACCTTAGAAAACATCTCTTATGCATCCTTAAATAGGTAGTTTTGATCTTTTTCCTCTTAAACATTATCGTAGATCTTAGGGTTAGGTAAGATTTAACAAATATATCCATCATTTCTTCCTTATACTCCTTTCTTGATACTTCTAGAAAATTATCCTTAAATCCTTGCCTTTGATAGCATTAAAAATTTAATTCATGCATTAAATATGTCATTTCATCAATCCTTATTATCCACACATTTTGATTAATCCAAAAATTCAACTATGTTAGCCTCAAACTCAATTCTTTCTCAAACTTTAGTTTTGCTAACACTTGATCATCAATGTGTTCTTCTGCTTGCTCAATACTATGTAGCTTGCTCTCTACTTTTCTTTCTTGCTTGGCTTCACTAGCTCACTCGATTGCTACTACACTTTTCTTATTCGTCCTGCTTAGCCATAATTAATAGTCAACTAATATTGTTTACTCGACCAACTCTTAAGTTCCTTAATCTTCTGCTTCAACTCCTTCATTGATAGGCCACACTTTACTAGGCTTTTCTTGTGTTTAACCCAACACTTTTATACTTTATACACTAATTAAACAATACATATTCTTGTCAAAGACTAACTAATCAAGTGCCCATTTTAATTACAACATACCAACTCCTCTTCACTTAACAACTTCACTAGATCATCTATTTATCTCTCTTATCAAATCCTCTTTATCAATCAAATGATATAACACTCTACACTGTTAGTAAATTTCTCTCTACTAGGTTTGACATCAATGACAATATAACAATTGTTCCAATTGTAGTTTCCAACAATCTCCCTCTGTGGCATTGATGGAAACACCTCTAGTTACCATACAAATGCAAAATGCATTCTTATGATTTAACATTATCAAATCCTTCTATGATTTGATAGAGATCTTCATTAATATCCTTAGTTTCATTATGATTCTCATCTTGCACCCACTTACACTTCTACCTCTATGAGACCAATTGTATATCCTTCAATGCTGAGACCAATTGTATTACCAACTGTATTGTCTCCCTCTTTTCATATCTCTCCTAGCGATTTGACTTCTAACTTTGATATTTGGATGAAAAAACCTCTAATCATATCCTCCCTCTTGATATGTAGCCTATATGATAACTGCATACTCATTCTAATATACAATGGTCTTGTATAGGATGCTAACTGCACATATTCTCCCTCTTTGTCAACAATGCCAAAGATATCATCCATAACATATATCTTGCTCTATGTTATATCATACATATCATTTTCATTTTGTCACTGTTTGACTGATATTTCAAAATTATTTCTTCTTTCATATTTGACTTGACTCTTTGTAGTCTCATATGCTCCATGCTTCAGTCCATCTTTCACAATCTTTAGATAACTCCTAAAGTGTGACCTTATACATCAATATAAGATATTCTAATCATAAGATTTGATGTAGAATCTCTTTACAACTTGCTTTAGATAGGGGAATGGCCCTAACTTGCCTCTTAGGTACTTAAAAGCATCCTTAGGTAATGTCTTAGTGAATATATCAGCTATAAATGTTCCTTTGTGTTAATATACTCCAACCTTACTTATTTGTCTTCTACCAAATGTCTCAAACAACGATACTTGATAGAAATGTGTTTGATTTATGTGTACATCAAAAGATTCTTTGATAGCTTTACAACACTTGTGTTATCACAATATATCACAATAGGTTTAGTAATATCTTCCTTCATACCTTTCAAGAATTGCTTGATCCACACAATGTTTGAACAATTAACTACTACAACAACATACTCAACCTCTATTGTAGATTGAGATATACAATTTTTCTTCTTTCTTGTCCATTAAATTAGTCTCCTACCTACAAAGAAAGTGACCATACTTGTACTCTTTTTGTCATCAATGTTTCCAGCCCAATCAACATCTATGTAGACTTTAGCTCAAACTTGCCACTCTTTTTGTACCATAATCCATAGTCTTATGTTCCTATCAAACATCTCAATATCCTTTTCACATCCATTATGTGATTTTCTCTAGGAGTATCAAAAAATATAGAAACAATACCAACTACTAATGTAATGTCAGGTCTATTATGTACAACATATTACTTTTCCAATCATTGACTTGTATACTGTTTGATTTACTTCCACATAATTGTCACTCTTTGAAAATTTATGTCTAGTCACCATAGGTGTTCCAACTAGTCTTGAGTCTTCCATTTCAAAGGTCTTTAAAATCTCCTTGATATACTTTTA
Source organism: Cupressus sempervirens (assembly GCA_028749045.1). NCBI lineage: Eukaryota > Viridiplantae > Streptophyta > Pinopsida > Cupressales > Cupressaceae > Cupressus > Cupressus sempervirens. The sequence continues at coordinate 755,588,466 of CM053783.1, read as the reverse complement.
TTGTGTGGTGTAAATACTTTCTTCACCTGATAAACTTGTAAACCAACAAAGAACTTGATCTCTTCAAACATTGACATTTCAAATTCCTTCTTCATCTCATTAGCAAATTATTTACACAACACATCATGTCCTCCAAATATGATGTCATCAACAAAATTTTTAGCTAGCAATATCTTACTCTCAGATTCACTTTTCAAATGCAGATTGCTATTGTCATTAGTTCTTGGAAAATCAATTTTCACCAAATAATTGTCTAACCTTTCATACGAAACTCTTGTGGATTGCTTCAAACCATATAATGATTTGTGTAGCTTAAATACCATATTCCTCTTGCTAGGATCAAAAAATCCTTTAGGTTGATCAATGTAAACTTCTTCTTCTAAGATTCTATTTAGAAATGCATATTTGACATTCATTTGGTACACCTTGAAACCTTTGTAAGAAGAATATGCAAGAAAAGTTCTCACTCCTTCCAACCTAGAAAATGGGGAAAATATTTCACCATAGTCAACTCCTTTCTCTTGTGCACATCCCTTACAAACTAGTCTTTCTTTATTCCTTTTGACTTCACCTTTCTTGTTCAGCTTATTTCTGAATGTCCACTTGGCTCCAATCACAATCTTGTCCTTTAGCCTAGGTACCAATGTCCATGTCTTGTTCTTCTATATTTGATGAATTTTCTCATTCATTTCCTTAATCCAATATTAATTCTCTAAAGCATCTTTTATTGATTTAGTTTCAACCTCACTTAAAAAACATGTATCATTCTTCAACTTCTTTTCATGACTCCTAAATCTTTGATTCCAATGATTTGGTCTGGTATATGATTTCTTCTTATATACTTTGCTAGGACAGGTTCATGTCTTCTTTCTTATTCATGTATTTCACTTGGTTCTGCTTTATCATCTCCTTCAAATATCTATGGTTGCAACTCAACATGATTTGTCTGGCGTTTGATTTCCTCTCTTTGATATTCAAGTTCTTGTATTTGTGACACAACTCCTGCAACATGTTTCTTGGTAGCCTACTAATGATTGACAAAGCTTTTCTCTTGAACCTTGGTAGTGCCTGGTTGCTAATACTCACCAACCTCTTTCTCTAGTTCATGTAAAGTACTTGGTTCCCCTACATATATGTAGAATTTTTTTTTGTAATCCTCAAATTCTTTCTCACATTCCTCTTCATTCTTTTCTTCAAATTCTTCAACTCTAACATTTTCACTATCCATAATTTTTTTAGTGGAATATCTTAGGAATATACCTTCATCTCTCTTTGCATCAAGTTTTCCTTTCCTTTCACCTTTCAATATGTAACATTTACTTCTAAAAAGTTTAAAATAATTAACATTAGGTGCATAGCCATACCAAAGTTCAAAAGGTATTTTGTTTGTACCTTTCTTCATTTGAAATTAGTTCAGAGTATAGACTGTAGTACTTACAACTTCTCTCTAGTATTTTTGTGCCATCATTAATGTCCTTGCATAGCTGATGATTGATATATTCCTTCTTTTAGCTTACCATTTTATGGTGGAGTCCTTGGTGCACTCATTTGTCTCTTGATTCCTTTGTCATTGCAAAATGTGTTGAACTTATTTGATATGATTTAACTCCTCTATTTGATCTCAAGCTCTTCATACTTTTTCTTGTTTCTTTTTCAACTATAGCCAAATACCACTTAAACATTTGAAATGCATTAGATTTTTCTCTAAGAAACATCACAGTCATCATTCTAGAGAAGTCATCAACAAATAAAATGAAATATTTGTCACTATAATAACTTTTCACTCCAATAGGACCACATAAATTACTATGAACTACCTCCACAATATTATCGAAATAATAAGTCTTGCTCTCGAAACTAGACTTTGTCATTTTCCCATTTGACATTGTTTGCACACCACTTTATTGGTTTGCTTAATCTTGGTAATCCTCTTACTCTTTTCATCTTACTAAAGTTTACCAAATTATCAAATTTCATATGACATGACCTCTTATGCCATAACCAAATATATTCAAATTATACAAATAGACAATTATCTTTAGATAGGTCGAGATAGAACAAGTTACCTCTTATCTGATTACAACTTCCAATTAGTTCACTAGTAGAATCATAAATCTTTGCCTTCCTATTTTGGAATTCATCTTAGTAGCCTTAACTAATCAACCATGCCATACTCAACAAGTTATATTTTAAACCATCAACCCAATATGCATTGTCACATATAGCCTTATCATTTAATATAATCAATCATTTACTTTTCACATAACATGGTTCATCATTTCCAAATTTAACACTACTTCCATTATTGTGTTCTGGCTTTTCAAACTTATTTGTATCACTAGTCATATAATGTGAATGACCATTATCGATTATCCATCTGTCATTCATGTTTACATGTGAAACCAATAGAGTTTTCTCATCTTCATCAAATTCATCTTTCATTGCAACATAAAGAACTTATTATTCATTTTCATTAGAATCACTATGAGAACCATCTTCTTTAGTGTAAGAATTTGTCTAAGGGAAAAACTCATCCAGGAACTAAGAACTCAAACACAAGCACATAGTAAACTAGAGAGAGAGTATGATCAGAATGACGATATATTCAATATGCCATAATCAAAGTACACTAGGAGTGCTTGTATATAAAGGCCTCTTAGGAAGCACCTAGAATGTCTCTAGAAACAATTAGGAGATAAGACAACTAAGTACCTTATCCAACATTCTGGATAAGAATGACAAAGTGTCACATGTGTATAGCAGATTCCTGTGTTGTAGACAACATGTGCTTAAAAGAGGTGCAAACCCCTATGATGTCATCATGACAATTCACAAGAGTGCACATACTTCTAGGTGACTAATAAATAAAAATAATAAAATAATGCATTAACCTAAGTAAACTTAAGTAAGTGTAAATAGTGAATAAATATTTACACTAGCACCCCCCCTTAAATGCAAATTAGGGGAATGCCCTTAAGCTTACAAAACTAGGATGAAGATGCATAATGGGTCCCAGCTACTAGGCCATGTTAGGTACCTATGAATCTCTCATAAAGCGGAGAAAGAGGGAAAACCTCATGGTAAAAACTCTCCCCCAAAAAGAGAGATAAAACAGGATGCATCGATGGATGGAGTATTCAAGACCCCCCCATTATGACATACATCCAGTATATACTTAAGAGAATGAAAGAAGAAAGAGAGACAAAATAGGCTCCCCCCCAAAAGAAGAATTCCAACAAGTAAAAGCCACTTTGATGAAGAAGCTGGTCCAAGAATGCATAATGGTGTTCCTCCCCTTAGGAAGAAACAAAGGAAAAGGTACAACCCTGAAGATGTATGGAGGCCCTAGAACTTGCTCAAGTATCCCTATGCTAAAGCTGATGTTCACCCCTTCCAACTGTGCTGAAAAGAACGAGTGCAGATCAGTCAAGGATGTTTGCTGAACTTGTTCCATTGAACCATCTGTCTCCTCTACTGAAAAAGAGGCCTCCACTAATTGCTATTTATAAGGATCCACAATCATGATAACCTGTGAAGATTGATCATGTAGAGAATGGACACGAGGGTCAGAGTGAGCCCTTGCAATAACTATAGAAGGGTCACCTTCATCAAAGAGAAGATGTAAGTCCTCAAGTCTGTCTCCCAAGTCAAGTGAAGCTAGAGCTGGAAGAAAAGATGTACCATGCTGTGTTGGACCTTTCACTATGGCAATATAAGCATGTGGACTGGATTGATTTGGCATCTCACTACAACTATCGATAGAACCCCACGTGTCTGAACCTATTGAAGCACTATCGCTAGAGTCACTATCAGTTTCCACTATGTATGATGTGTGGAGAGGAGTAGAGGATAATCTTGGTGAACTTTCCTCAAAATGAACATCCTTCTCCACAAAAATCTCATGTGTCTCGAGATCCATAAGTTTGTAAGCCTTCACATTGTCTTCATAATTGATGAAGGTACAAGGCCTAGGTGTCGGTGACTTGCAACTCCTGGAAGATAGGTTAGCCCATGCTAAACAACCGAAGAATTTGAAATGACTCACAACCAATTTTCTGCCACACCATGCCTCAAAAGGAGTCTTCCCATCTAAGGCATTATGAGGAGACCTATTAAGTATGTGAGTAGCACTGCTAATGGCTTCAACTTCAAGTGTAGGATCAAGAGACTTGGCTTTTATCATGCAACTTTCCATGGTCTTGAGACTCCTAATCCTCATAGCTGCAACATCTGTCTTGTGTGGACTGAATGTTGGTGAGTTTTGAATATCAATCCCCTTAATTCTGCAAAAGTTCTTAAGTCTTCTGTCTACATATCTATTCTCATTGTCCACCCTTAGTACCTTGATGGCTTTCCTCAACTTGTTTTCAACATGAGTCTTGAAGTCTTGAAGCTTATGAACCACTTCATTCTTGTGATGAAGGAGGTAGACCCAAGTGAATCTTGAAAAGTCATCAATAAATGTGAGTATGTAGTGGCCTTGGCTAACTAAAGTCACTACAAAGGGACCTACTAAAACCATGTGAACTAGATGAAGAAAAACTAGAGCTTGAGAAGACTTCCATTTATCATACTTCTCCTTGAGATTTATATCCACTAAACAAGATGAACACTCTCCCATAGAAAAGTTGATATTAGGTAGACCTTTGACCATATGTTTTGAGCAAAGTTGCTGAAGAGAGAAGAAGTCAAAGTGACCAAACCGCTCATGCCATAATGTGAGTTGTGAAGTAGAGTGAGTCAACAAGGCTTGAGAAGGACTCTTAGGCAAAAAGTGGGAGAAGGAATAAAGCCTCTTGTCATCATTGACTTTCCCCACTGCAACCAATGAATCATCTTTGAGACTTTGCACCATCACTGAATCTAGAAGGAACTCAACTTTATGACCATCTCCAAGGTGAGTAACTTGGTAAACTGATAAGAGATTGGAGCTAAGGTTTGGAACATAGAGAACATCTTTGAATTCCCCATTTTCCATTTCCACATGTCCTTTCCCTTCAACTTCCATCTTAGTATCATCTCCCACGAAGATGTGTGATAACTTAGACTGTTTCAATGAATAAAAGTCTTCCTTTGAAGAACCCATGTGGTAGGAGGCACCTGAGTCAAGCATCCATTCTGAAGAAGAACTTGTGTTTGCCATAAGTGCTTGACCTTTACCCTTTGAAGAGGTTGGAGTTGAATCCTTAGAAGTACCTGGCGCTTGAATTTTGTTCTTCTTGAGTAGGTTTTCCAACTCATCGATTCTTTTTGTCTTGCAATGATGCTCGTTATGATTTGGCTTTTTGTAATATGCACAAAAGAGTTTGTCCTTCTTATCATTACTTCCCTTCTTGTTGGAAGAAGAATTGCCTTGTTGTGAGGAGGATTGTTGTGTCTTAGATTGTGTTTTTTGCTTCCACTACTTTTTCTTGTTGTTGTTGGTTTTCCCTCCTTGACTTGATTTGTGCTCATCAATAGCCACCAAGGCTTTGGTCTTGGATGACTTGAGAAGTCCTAAATCGATCAAATGAGATTGTTCAACAATCAACATCTCTACAAATGCATCAAAGGAAGGCTTGTGGTAAGCAAATCCCATGGTCAACCTGTGAGTATTAAAACTTGAAACAAAGTTAGCGTACTCAGAAGGTAGCCTCTTCAAGATGTGATGAATCAACCTATCATCCTTCATGGGATTTCCACAATCTCTTAGAAGTGCCCTATACTCATTAACTTTAATAATGTAATCTTGAATTGTGTCAAAATTCTTTAGATACAAGAGAAGTAGATCATCTTCAATCTGAAATCCCTTTTCTTCATCCACCTTACCATACAACTATTCAAGTTTATCCCAAGCTTCTTTAGATTTTGAACAATTTTTAATGTGAAAGAGAAGATTCCCATGTACACAACTCCTGATAACTCCTAAAGCCTGTCAGTCTTGAGTTTTCCAATCAATGAGTTCTTTAGGATCAATAGGTTTGGTAATTGTAGCATCCACATAAAGACTATATCCTTTTTCCATTAATATACTCCATGCAATACCTTTCCATGTAGAATAGTTGCGTGATGTTAGAGTAGGAAATTTAAAACCCATGATACATAAAATGAAAAGAGCACAAAATAGAGACACAAAAACATAGTACACCCCCCCCTTTTCACTCAATCAAAAGACCCCTCTAAAAAAGATGCTTTCAACACTTTATAAGTAGTGTGTTTACAACGGGCCACTTGTCAAAATGAACAAAGTGGTCTTTCCAATTTTGCTTTTACAATTGCCTTATGAGGCTCAAATCTATCACTTAAGCACTATAGCTCAAATTTACAACAATTTTGAAAAAGAATCAAAGCTTTATAATGCCTAAAAGGCCTAATTCTGAAAGTGAGAAATTGGTCCACACAACCCTAGAATTTGACTTCAAAGTAGATGAAAAAATACGCACTTTCAAAAAAAATGGAACATGAAAAAGTGACTAGATGTGCCTGTACAGAGCTTTTGAAGTTGTAAAATGCAAGATTATGTAGGTACAGTCACCAAAAAATGTAATTTATGCAAAATATGTGCACCAAAACCAAAAAAAAAATACCACCACTAGAAAATTTAGGATATTCTACCCAATTTCAAAAAAAATTGCACCTAAATTGGAGTCTAGATGTCCAAGTTATGGGCTCACAGAGTCAGGCTGCCAAACTGAAAAGCAATCTGGAGAGGGGTTTGGAGAAAAAAATGCGAGTCTAAATTTGACGATCAAATGACCGTCACTACAGATGTAAACTAGTTGGTGCTTTTGAGACATATTTTTACATCTTTTGAGGCAAACCTCATTTTTACTTCCTCATTATCTTCTCTTTATCATTTTCTCACATTTTCTTGTTAATCTGAGATTGGTTTTGATATATGAGTGACAAAAAACTTAGTCATATTCATAGCATATGTTGAGTGATTAGAACAAGTTGAGTAATCAATGCGAGCTGAGTGGTCAAAGCATGCCAAGCATCGGTTTCCAGACAATACATGTTGAGTAATATACATAGATAGTGTCAAGCACTAGTATGTGCAAAGAAGATAGTGAGTGTTGAGTCACTCATGAGCTGAGTAAAAAAAGTATGCCAAGTCATTCAAGAGATGAATTAGAATATTGAAGATGTAATGGATGCTGAGCATTAGAGCTTTCAAGTGCTAAATACATAGTTTTGGACATAGTTGTTTGTAATGGTACATACTCCTATGTAAACCATTTTTGGGCTGACTTGAGGGTTGTTTTATGATTCTAGAATATATATATGAATGCATATTACAAATCCCTATGTATTACATGTGACCAATCAGATTAAGAGATGTTCTAAGTAGTAGAATCAGTAAGAGAGAACAAAGAAGAGAAGTTAAAGGACATAAGAGATACATCTGATCAGGAGGATCAAGTACACACTAGGAAAGAGAAGATTTGACATCTAGCAACCTAGTGCTAATAGAAGGATCAAGTTTGAAATATTTTAATAGGTGAATTAGTAACAATCTCTTAACATAGTAGCTCTAACAAGTTTCAAGTTCAGTAGACTTTTGCATAAATCTCTTAACCAAGTGCTTACTTTATTTTAAGTTGAAGCCCTCTAGCTAGGCACACTTTTAACAGGGTAAGATTTAATAGTCTTTGTAAGCTTTTAATAGGGCATATGTTTTATAAGGTAGATCATAGTTTATGATCAAACAATTGTGACCTTCATTGGATACACTTTACAATTGCAATAGTGAAGATCTGTGGGTGTCATCCCCACTCAAGTTTTACCTTCTCATTGGAAGGTTTTTGGGTAATAAATTTACTATGTTATGTGTTATTTGTTTCATGCTATGGATGAACATGTTTATCTTGTTATTTTAATTTAAATGAAAATTATGAGATGGTTGTGTGGTGAATGATTTTATGGTTGAAGTTTTGAAATTTTGGTTCACCCCCCCACCCCCCTCTTCGAGTTTACTTTCCCAATCTTAATTCCAACAATTGGTATCAAAGCATTGGTTCTTTAAAAAGGAAAGCTTTACAATTTTGAGGAAAGAACTTAAAGATGGAAGTGTACAAGTTGGGAAAGCCTATTATAAACTAGAAGATTGAAATCCAACTTGCTCTACATTAGTTGAATGAAGTAAAAGATGAGTTGAAGTTCTCATTAAAGAGAAGGAAATAGATAGCTATTGAGGAAAATGACACACATCACCAAGAGGAAGAGACTGCTGAATTGTTCATAGCTGGAAAGTCAAGTGAATTTGATGCAACAGTTGATATTTGATGGAAAACAATGGTGCCTTAACTCAAGAGGTCAAGAATCTTAAGACAGAATAAGAAGTCCAATCATTATTTCTATGTGAGGTGACCGAGTAGAAAAATAAAGTTGAGGAAGATAAAGTCATGATTGAATATGAAAAAAGAACACTGACCAACCAATTGGAAGAGAAGACACAAAAGGTACAAAGGATTTGACGTAGCACAAGGTAGGAAGAATCTCCAAAGGAGATGTCCTAGCCCCCAACAAATAACCACACAGTGGAAACACAATAACAAGGCAAGATCTGATATCAAATCACAAGTCTTTATTCATAAAATAACTATTACATGCAATGTGCCAAGCTGTAAGGCCTTCCCAGTTATGACCATATAGAAAGCAAGTGATAGTTCTACAAGATCCCTCAAGATCCAATCCAAACACTAGCTAGTCCAAATCCACACTTTGGTAGAAACCTCCAAGGAAGATCTCAACTTGTGCTTGCAAGCCCACCAAATAATCTCCTTGTTTTCCAAGCTATAGTTAATAACTTTTCTCCAACTTCATCCAAGAACCAAGTGTAAACTACCTCACATTCAACACTCTATACACACATTCACAACTCCATCACAATCCTTCTGTAAATTGCCTCACATTCGACACTCTTTCCATAGACTCAGGAAAACTCACTCTTTAGCTACTCTCCATAATCACTCCTTTGAATGAATGAATAATCCCTTTATGAATGTCTAAAGTACTCCATAAGACCCCCTACTTATACCCAACTAAGCCAAAAGTTGGCCACAACACAAATTAAATACCCATACATAAATTAAATGCCAAAAATCAGCCTCCAACAAAAATTAAATGTCCAAAAAATTGATACTCGAGAAAAATCACAATATCTCCTAGCTCTAATTGAATTAGAACTCATGCTTCAAATTAAAGGTAGTAATTTTGGTCCTCTACAACCCTTGAAATGCAAAAATTCTGATTCATTAAGGATATCTATGCACAAAAACCTATCGCACAAAAACTTATCGCACAAACTGCTAGAAATTGATACTCCAAAAGAATTCCCATGTCTACCAACTTATAATAAATTAGGACTTTCACCTTTGATACAAGGAATTAATCTAGGTCCTCTTCAATCCCTAAAATGCACATCCTCTCATTCATTAAGAATAATTAGTTACTCAACCTACAATAGGCAACCATAAACCAAAAAAATACAGCTCCAAAAGCAAGGTAAAAATGACTCAAACTTTAACATGATAACTACAATATCTATGTGTACATAAGACAATGTTACCCAATGTGTCTCCAACACATCCACCAAAATCCAAGCTCAGCCCAAACTAGAAAAAAATACGGAAAAATAATATTAGTGCTCGACACATATAGGAAAATTCAGCACCAATAGGAACACTCAACACATGAAGGAACACTCGGCACATGAAAGAACACTCGACACATGAAGGAACACTCAACACACATTGAAACTCGAAAAACTCTAAAAATTTACTGGCACTTGGCAATGTCTATAATAGAATCAGTGGGATAACATGATGACCAAGATGCTCTTGCATCAAACTATCAGGTTAAATAGAAAAGACCTCAAATGCTCCTGTATCAGAACCCCTAGGTAAATACTTTGATGCCCAAAGAAAGATCTACAACCAACTTCATCTTTACCAAAGGCTTTCACTTCATCAAGGTCAATAGAATAAATCTAAAAATCAACCATCTATGCTTCATCCATTCAAAAATTAGTATCTCATGCAACTAATCAACATATGAACTCAACTAAAAATCACAATGCTCCACCTGCAATTTTTCATCAACATCATCCATAACATCATCCTCATACACAAAAACTAGACCAGCAACAATATCCAAAACACAAACCTGACCATCAACAATATATAAAATCAGATCCATCATAGGAAAAGCTTATAAATCTATAACATAAGAATCCTCCATCAAATCAACAACAAATGAATCCATATTAGGAACATGCAATAATAACCCTATCTCATCCATACTCATAACATTATATATATATATTCATTCTTCTAGCAATATGTAAATCAAAAATATCATGAAAATCCACATGAGTAACAACATTATCATGTAAATCCATATCAATAACACCTTTGAAACCATCAACCATATTACCAGCAAGTAAATCCATTTTTTTACTAGAAACAACATCCAGATCAACATCATTCATAATAGAATGAACATATAACTCTATATTAGCAATGATAACAATAGATACGTTCTCAATCACATCCATTCCAACATCAACATCATTCATTAGAACAACATCTAATTCCTTACCAACATAAGTGAAACTCTCCTCTTTAGCAATATCATTGTGCACAACAAGATACTTTGCAATTTCCATGTGAGATCTATCCATCTGCTCATGAAAACCAAAAGATACTTCTTCCATTTCAGAAAAACATCATGTACTTCCATGATCTATCTTCTTCTCTTCATAATCTCTTTAACTAGCCAACATACCTTCTTTCTAATCCTCAGATGCCAACTCAAATTAGACTTATCCAGATCATCAATCCTTTCATGTAAATCATCCCAAAAAGGATCATACTCATCACTCTCAACATCATCAAGATGCCTTCCATGATCTTGCGCTAACTCAATAGCTTCTACTTAGGCTGCAAGTTTCCTCAACATGTCGAATAATTTTGGATCAAAATTTCTCCTTCTTCAAACCATCTTTACAAATTAGGTTCCTGCAAGATCATAACCCTTTGCAAGTTATAGGTGAAATTTTTAGATCTGCCACCCTACAACCAAATCACTAGCTAGCTAGGACTTCCAAAATCAAAACTCTTCTATGATAAACTTCACCCAACCAAGGTCCTGGTACAAACTACCTTACACTTCAATGATCTACTTGCACACGCAGGAACAACTAAGCTTTGATACCATCTGACATAGTACAAGGTAGGAAGAATACCAAAAGGAGATGTCCTAGCCCCCAAAAAATAACCACATAGTGGAAACACAATAATAATGCAAGATTTGATATCAAATCACAAATCTTTATTCATAAAATAAATATTACATGCAATGTGCTAGGCTATAAGGCCTTCTTGGTTATGGCCATATATAGAGCAAATAATAGTTCTAAAAGATCCCTCAAGATCCAATCCAAACATTAGCTAGTCTAGATCCACACTCTAGTAGAAACCTCCAAGGAAGATCTCAACTTGTGCTTGCAAGCCCACCAAGAAATTTCCTTGTTTTACAAGCTGTAGCTACTAGCTCTACTCCATATTCATCCAAGATCCAACTTTAAACTACTCACATTTAGTTCTTTGTCCACACATTAACAACTCCATCATAATCCTGCTATAAACTGCCTCACATTTGGTGCTCTGTTAATGGACTTAGGAAAACTTGCTCTTTAGCTAGTCTCCACACCCACTCCTCTGAATGAATGAATAATCCCTCCATGAATATATAAAAGACTCCAAAAGACCACCTACTTATATCCAACTAAGTAACAAGTCTACCACAACACAAATTAAATACCCTACATAAATTAAATGCCGAAAGTCAGCCTCCAACAAAAATTAAATGTCCAAAAAATTAATACCTGAGAAAAATCACAATATCTCCTAGCTCTGATTGAATCAAAAATCATGATTCAAAATGAAGGTAGCACTTAAGTCCTATGCAACCCCTAAAATATAGAAATTCTGATTCATTAAGGATATCTACACATCTATCTCAAAATTCATGCATAGAAACTTGTCACACAAACTGCCAAAAATTGATACTCCAGGAGAATTTCCATATCTACCAACTTATAATGAATTAAGACTTGCACTTTTCATAAAAGGAAGTAATATAGGTCCTCTTAAATAATTTAAATTCACATACTATCATTCATTAATAATAATTAGTTACACAACTCACAACAAGCACCCAGAAACCAGAAAAACACAGTTCTAGCAGCAAGGTAAAAATGACTCAAACTTTAACATGATAACTCCAATATCTATGCACACATAGGACAAGGTTCCCCAATGTGTCTCCAATACATACCTATCTATGAAAAGAATAAATCCACCAAAATCCAAGCTCCACCCAAACTAGAAACAAATGCAAAAAACTAATACTAGCGCTTGACACATACAAGAAAATTGAGCACCAACTGGAACACTCAACACATGAAGGACCACTCAACACATGAAAGAACACTCAAAACATGAAGGAACACTTAGCACACATGGAAAATTTGAAAAATATAAAAATATACTATCAGTTGGCAATGTCTATAACAAAATCAATGGGATCACATGATGGCTAGGATGCTCTTGCATTAGACTATTGGGGTAAATAGAAAAGAGCTCAAATTCTCCTCCATCAGGATTGCAAACATGCAACTAGATACAATGAATTAGATAATGATTTTAAATCATTAATTGAATGGAAATTACATTGAGATAACAAATTTGAAGTTACATAATGAACAACTAAGGAAAGAACTAAGAAGAGAAAAAGAATTGTAAGGAAACTTGCAACAAAGAATAAACCATTGCCACATAACCCATACTAGATTTGAAATAAATATGCAAATAAAATCCACATGCAAGCGAATAGACAACATACCCAAAAAATTTTGACACAAGATATACCCTGGGAAACCCTCATTGAGGGAAAAGCCCAGCCTCCAAAAGCATCCATCGCCATGTATTATTCAGTAAAAAACACCATTTCAATACAACCATGGAGGCCTTCAAAGCCATAGCCACTACTAAGAAATCCATGTGAACAAGCATGAATCCACACATCCCATGCCATGCTTCCAAACTTCACAAATGCTCCCTTGGCTAACTTGTCAAGCCTTGTCCTACTCGAGTCTTTCCCTTTTGCCCTTCTATCTTCTCCTTATCTCTAGAACTACCCTTGTGGCTGCTTATATAGTAGCAAGTCCCACAAAACCACCAAGTGATTTTACATAAACCATGTGCTACCTAACCCATTGACCCCACATTTAATATTATGAATTTAATTCTTTTCCCCAATATTAAATTGTAAGAATTTTTCTTAGGAAAAATTCACCCAAGATCCGTAGAACACAAACACAAGCACAACTATACATCAAAAAGGAGTATGATCACTATATTAGAGTATGTCCTCATACATTACTCTGTATTGTATGTACAAATATAGTAGGAGTGCCTGTATATAAAGGCCTCTTAAGAAGCACCTAGAATGTCTCTAGAAAGAGCTAGGAGATAGGATAAGCATGACAGCTAAGCACATGTCTTATCCATAATTCTAGATGAGAGGATAAGAATGAAAAGGTGCATGTCAAGTAGAGATGTTGTAGACACCATGTGCATAAAAGAGGTGTGAACTCCAATGTTATCAACATGACAACTCATAAGAGTGCACATACTCCTAGGTGACTAATAAATAAATATTAAAATAATACATTAACCTAAGTAAACTTAAGTAAGTGTAAGTTTAATTAGTAAATACATATTTACACCAACATCCCCCTTAAGTGACACTTAGGAGAATGCCCTTAAGCTGATGAAAACTAGAATAAAATGCATGATTGGTCCTAGCTACTAGGCCATGTAAGGTACCCATGTACATAATGATATGCAGTCTCTCATAAAGTGGAGAAAGAGGGAAAACCTCATGGGAAAAACCCTCCCCCAAAAAGAGAGATAAAAAGACAAGATGCATGGATGGATGGAGTAATCAAGACCCCCCCATTATGACATACATCAAATATATGCAAGAGAGAAGTGGGAGAAGGAAAAAATCCCTGAAGAGGAAAAAGTCCCCCCCATTAAGGAGAAGAAGAAGGAGACAAGGTAGTCCTCCCCTAAATGTAAGGTGTCGACTAGTGAGAAATGCTCCAATGTACAAGCTGATCCATGATCGTTGAACGATGTTCCTCCCCTTTGGAAGAAATAGTGGTAGAGGTATTTGTGAGACACTTCCCCTAAGTGTGGAAAGAATCTTGATGATGAAAGGTGTCTTTGAAACTTGTTCAAGTGTCCCTATGTCGATATTGATGGTAGATCCTTCCAAAACTACTGACAAGAAGTGCAGATCTAGCAAGAATTGTTCTAGAACCTATTTTAAAGAACCAATAGTCTTCTCAAATGACAAAGAGACCTCCTACAACTACTGTACATAAGGATCCACAATCACATCAGCCTGTAAAGATTGATCATGTAGAGAATGGACATGAGGGTTAGAGTGAGCCCTCACAACAACTGTAGAAGGATCATCCTCATCAAAGAGAATCAGTATTGTTGGAAATATAGAAGGAGTAATTAAGATGGGGGGGGGGGGGGGGTGGTGAATCAGTTACCACAAAAATAAATCCCAAATCCCTTAGATGTCAACAAAAGTAAACTGATAAAATTGATTACTGCCATAGCTCAGTAAACATACAGTAATTGCTGTAACTTGATAAATATAGAGTATGTATTACTATAGCAGATCTAATATTAACAGAAATAACTTGCAAACATGGGAGAAAGGAAATGAACACATGAGACACCAGATTTAACATGGAAACCCAATATGGGAAGAACCACCAATGTAACTAGTTACTATTTTTTACTCTTCTAGAGTGAGCCCTGTTAGGAGCCAACCTAGTTAAAGGTTACAAAACACACTGTTAGGTATGACCTTATTAGAGAATTTAATCACCCTATTAGGAGTGGCCTTGTGAGAGGTCTTAAAATGATTCAATGGAATTGTCACCTTGTTAGAGGATTTACAACTGGCTATTAAACCAAATCTGTTAAGAGATTTTAGATCACTACTACAATGGTTATAGAGTAACAATAAAATGACCTGATTGTGATGCAAGTAAATTGTTGAATCTAGATCTTTGTTTTGCTTAAAATTTGATCCTTCCTAATCAAATATTACTTTTTTGCTCCACAAGGATATCTAATTATCCTTCAAGTTCACTCTCACTCTTTCCTTCTTAATTTAATCAACACACTTGCACACACACTTGAAAACCACAACTTGACCTTATATTTATATCATCCAGATTGTCAAGTCAGCTCAATACAAATTATAATGAGCACTAATCATTACCATAGTTGGCTAGAACCAATACTTAAAATAACTAAGCTTCTCATGCCAAAACAAAAAAATCCTTTATTAGCTGACACTACTCAGTAGACACTAGTTCTTAGATGATTTCTTGTATTAACCAATAGAAGCTCGGTTAACACTATGAACTTGTAAAAATCATTTGGTAACCGAGTGAACTCAGTTATCACTAACTCTGTCCAACTTTCCTTTGTTAACCATGAGAACTCAGTTAACACTATTTTCTACCATAATTTCCTTCGACACTTGAGTGAGCTCGGTAGACACTATCTTCATAGAGTAAACTTTAGGAATGCTTAGTAGACAAGGAAAACTATCAGTAGACACTAGTTCTTAGATGATTTCCTTTGTTAACCAATAGAAGCTCGGTTAACACTATGAACTTGTAAAAATCATTTGGTAACCGAGTGAACTCAGTTATCACTAACTCTGTCCAACTTTCCTTTGTTAACCATGAGAACTCAGTTAACACTATTTTCTACCATAATTTCCTTCAACACTTGAGTGAGCTCAGTAGACACTGTCTTCATAGAGTAAACTTTAGGAATGCTTAGTAGACAAGGAAAACTATCTTGCTAACCAAGTGAACTCGGTAAGCACTAAAAAAAAAATTTGATATAGCATTTTTGTGACATCAAAGACAATACACAATTAGACAATTGTATCCAACAATCTCTCTCTTTGGCATTGATGGCAACACAACATGTCATAGCACAATGAAATTTGAGAACAAGACTTTCTCTACTAGAAATTTTCTCCCTCTTAGATTTTTCACAAAAAAAAGCTTCTTCTTTCATGCAGTAGTCTCCCTCTATGAAGGAATTACATAACTTCTCCCTCTTGAAATGACAAAAACAAATTTTAGAAAGATATGATAGTAATCTTCTCCCTCTTTGACAAAACATGCCAAAGACAACACATACCAAATTAGTATTAATATACCTTGAGTATTGATTCATATACAATATTCTCTTGACTATGCTGCATCAACTGATTGATCTTTAACTTGGTTCCTGTTGATGCATCACTAAAATTTCATTTAGTAAGCTTTAGACAGGGGAATGACCCCTAACTTACATCTTAGATAAAGGAATGCATCCTTAGGTAATGGCTTGGTGAATATGTCTGCAATATGTTCTTTTGTATGAACACATTCCAATCCGATTTCTTTTTCGTGCACCAGTTCTTTGACAAAATGATATTTTATAGAAATGTGCTTAGTTTTGGAATGCATCAATAGATTCTTTGATATGTTAATTGCATTGGTGTTATCAGAAAACATGACAACAGGTTCTTTGATCTCAACCTTCATACCTATTTCCTATAATCAAAATATTTATTGGTTATTTAATTTATTTAACTCATTAATATTATAATTATAATATAATATTTTACATTACAATTATGCTATAATCTTATATATTGTTTAATTTTTATATTGTCAAATATATCACTATTATATAATAGATTATAATATATTTTACTTTAATATTATTATTCTTAATTATTATTATATAATATGTTATTTGAATATTCATATATCCTTTTAATTTGGTCTCATGACACTATTCTTAAGCAAATGGTAAATATTGTTGACAAGATCAATGATGATGACCTAGACTCAAATATTAAATTATTAGAGGGGTCAGAAAAGAAGTTTTAGGCAAAAGTTCTTAAATAGATATCTAGTGCCATTGCACTAAGATAGGTTGAGTTAGCAACCAAGATGGCAGATATGAAAAAGGCATTGGAGAATATCTTTTTTTCTATACACAAAGCTCTATGATGTGAATATATTCACACAAGAAGTACATAGGGCTATTGATCGACTACAAGGAGATCTACAATCCATTGGTACTACATTAAAACTATCTCTGGGTCAAAGCCAGACTCATTTTTAGAGATTACTCTCTACTCAAGGTCAGCTAGTAGCACTACGAGTAGAAGATGCTAACATTCGTGCTACCTTGATCAACATCCAAGCCATGTTGACCCCACACATAGAATTTTTATATAAGGAACTAGCCTTTGCTAACACATTAATGAAGAAAGATTCTAATCTTTCTAGTCATGAAGGCTTAGTTAACCGTGCTGCCAAATGTTTCCAAGTGGCCTTTTGGTGGTGGTCTACCTATTTTCATGTCAAGTCCTCAATAAACTAATGTTGCACACAAAATATATGTTGAATCCATGGCTTCGTGCATGGAGAAATAATCATGATGTTGGATTTCTTATCTACAATAATATAAAAAGGAAATGGAAATGCAACACTATTTGTGAAATGCTTGAGCAGAAGCAGTATCAATCAAACAACTTAGAAGAATGTCAAACACAATCTCCGTGAGAGGGGCCAAAGAGGAAACTGCATGACCTATGCTAAACAATGTATGTGTGTGATCAACATAGTAAAATGTATTTCTAATAAAGAAGAATTTTTTTTCTTTTTAACACATTCTTCACATGTTTTCCACACCTTTTTATTGCTTAACATTGCTTTTATAAGGTCCTTTCAACATGGTGCAACTTCATTCATGTACCACAAATTTCCTCCTTCTGAAGCACACTCCATTTTCTCTCCTATAGGTCTACCTAATATTGCAAATTTCTTCAATTGAACAAGGTTTACTTTAACTATTCTCTTCTAAATCTATTTATTTTTTTATTATCTTTTTATAATAGTTGATTTCAATAGAAAATATTTAATACATAGCATTATATAAGTATCCCCTAAAATCAATGAGTAATGAATGCGATTTTGTGGAGTGTTTGCCAAGAATCACTTGCCTCTAAATAATGTATACTAACATATTGTGAGTATTATCTTAAAATCATGCTTAATAACTCACAACATTATGTAGAAGATCGCGTGATTCAAGAACTTGTTGTGATGGTTCTAGTTGCTTCTGTCATGGTTCAACTTTCTCTTGTTGTTGATGGTGTCACTAGAGCTCCTTTGTTTTTGTTGATCCACTCTAGTTGTTGGTATTTCAATGGGATATGCGTGTCTTACTTTCTCATCTCTTTCTTAGAGGCTCCTCTTTCTCATATAGTTTTGGTCACAACTTCTATTGGTGGGGCTATCCCCATGGTTGCTAAGATTTGAACTCTGCAATCATGTATATTCCATCTCTAAATTAGTACATTGTGACAAGGCTCATTCAACATAACATAGATTAAACTAATATTCAATAGAGGTTAATTGAAATTAGATCACAAAAATTAATCAGAATGTAGTTCTCTTATTTTAGTACTTAGCTAATGGAGAAAGTGGTATCCCAAGGACTGAAAATGTCTAAATTATCAAATGGAAAGGGCACAAGTACAATGTTGTACATCTCTTCTTCAAGCTTATACATATATGCTTGTTAGTTAATAGTTTGTCCCTCTTTCTAACTTGGCTTTACCTTGACTCTAGATACCTAGAATGTGAATGATGAAATCTAGAGACAGAGCAGAGATGCATATGAAAGCTAAAATAGAATCCACCTTGACTGATAAATCTCCACTAAAATAGAATCTAGTAAGATATCATCAGCTTCAAATACATTTTTCCTACAATCCCATAGAAATTATTTTAAAATGAAAGGTTAGCTTAGCTGAAAGAGATAATGAAAGAAACCTAGGGATGCTAGTCCTAAATGGAATTAAAAAAATCACATTACTTAACTGCAAAGATCATACAAATCCTTCATTCCATCTAACTCTTTGATTCTCACTCAACATTTCGAAATGTAGGGGAAAAAGTTAGACATAATTGCCAATTCTTTTCTATTAACTTTAAAAATTACATATATAGGCCCCCTTTTAGGGTTCTTGACCAGTTAGAAATTCATCACTTACATTAACAAAGCATTTGAATTACTTAGAAATCTAACTATCATTGATTACAATTCAATACATCAAATAAAGAAAGCAAAAATGATTAGAAACCCTCAAAGTGGTTCATATTCTTTTATGATCTATAATAGTCACCTTGGTGCAAAATCCATATAATTTGAATCTTAACGATCACAACATATTTAAATATCTACTGTTGATCTCCTATCAATGATCATGATTAAAGCATGAAAAATCCTTTTTAGTTTTTCTCTTGTCACTTCTTTGCAACTATCATTCATTCTACTAACTATAATGACTTAGTAAAAATTGCACATTAATCATTCTCTCTTTAACAACATTAAAATTAACTATCATTTCTAACCTGTGACCTTGTGATGACTGTTTGTTGTTGATGGTTATCACTTTTTCCAGGTCGCGACTTAAAATATATTGAATGCTTCTTAACTGATGACCTTGCAAAAACTATCTGCCTTAACCGCTATTGTCTCTTGTACTGTCACTATGGTTTATCCCTTAACATTTCCTCAAACTATGACCACATGGATAGGTTTAACTTATTACTTCACTCAGTCACTGCTTTAACTATAAGTTACCCTTAACTGTACATGACCATGCAATACACTAACTATTCGTAGTTTCACTAGTTAAATTTAGGTTACTTTCTAACCACCCATGACCATGTGATCATTTCACCTTTAACTACTTTCGCTTAGTGATTGTGTTAACTGTAGGTTACCTCTAACCACCATCAACCATGTGATCATTGATTTTTTCTTATTTTCCATGTTAATCCAAGGTTGACTTAAATTATCTAGGACTCTATGAACACAAGCTTTTCGCTCTATTGCAACACTAACATTAGATCATCTTTAACCATCCATGACCATGCGAACAATAGTTTTCACTACTTTGCCATGCTAACTTTGGGTTACCTTAAGTTGTCTATGAACATGTAATGATCGTTGATCTTTAAGATTTGATAGCTAAGGAGATACATCATTGGATGCTTAATAATTCCATCTTAAATCACCATTCGTCGATCTAGCTTTCATTTGATGGTTGTGACTTATTTCTAAGGTGACTTAACTATTCAATTTGATGACATGAATGTTTAGATGTGTTTTGGATTGTCGATTCAATTTCAACTTTATTTTTTGCCACCTTTGATCATGTTCTTCATCATTTCTACATCTTTTAGTGCTCACTCTACATCGAACTAAACTGGTCTTGCTTCTAGCTTATTCTCACGATCTGTATATCATCCTTTATCCTCGATCCTCGTATTTTTCACTTTCATTTTCTCTGAATATGCTAGTTTTTTCTCCATTCTATCTGTATTATGGCTTTATGAAAACACTTGATCATAGAGTAAGGTTTTTTGAATAACTTCCCTCTTATTTGAGAAATGCATAAAGTCACCCTCCCTTTCCTAATCACCTAAAATGAACGAATGCATTAGATTGCTTTTGAATGCCCACCTAGGTGCACACAAAGGAATAGATGAGAGGAGAAATACCTTAAGGACAATCTAGACACATATATGACATCACATTGACTCAACCCTAATCTTAGAAGTTTGAAAAATATAGGGGATTGAAATCATGGCAACAATGTTATACTAAAATTAAATATTTGCTAGATATATTTATCATTGATTTGTTCATTGTTAGTTGTAACTAACTAATATAGACATGCATGTGGTTAAGAATATTATTTACAACTCCACACAAAATGTTAGAAAAGGAATGATTGTTAAAGCACCTTCCTTTGAAAAGTATATCAGTGAAAATTGAGAAATTCAACAACCCTCTTTAGAAAATTTATAATATTTTTATATGGGGTGAAATATTGATTTCAAATGTTGCGGATCACTTTTGTTTGTTGTCTATCCATTATGTGAGAAGCCCACCCATGCCAAAGTTGATAGAATATTTCCTCCCCTCTATGAATTGTGGTTACCATATGTCTCCATGCTATTAGTTCTTCTTCACCAATATTCATCAATCTTTTAGCATGATTCCTATTGCTTTGATAAGTTTTTGTTTCCAAATACATCAAGAACTTCTTCCCTAAATGAATCCTCACACTCTAGAGTCGGAGATTAGAAATGGTAAAATTATTGTGCACTTATGAGAAATTGGTTACATGGAAAATATCTTAACCTTAACCTCCTCCAGAATTTTAAAAAAAATACAATAGCATATGAATAGGTTCTTTCTTTAGTGGCAGATACAAATTGCATGTAGGATGTCTCATAAGATCTATGCAATAAACTCTACATCTAGAAAAAAAGACCTATTTCATGCAAACATGAAATAGAGTGATTGGCCATGTACTCCATAACTGTTTAGATTAAAGGCCTCTCCTCAATAGTCTAAATCTTCTTCAGCTCATATCCCCATAAATATCTGATTGCATTTTTCTCTTGGAATAATTTTGCTACGTTGATACCAAGTGAGACTTTGGGCATAATTATGGAAGCATGCAAATATTTTACACAAATAATACCACACTTTAATTCTTTGTCTCTATTTACTAAGAATAAACATAATGCTTTGCTTTTTTAGATCCCATATTATAGGAACCACCCTAAAAGGACTTCTTAATATATGAATTGTTTCAAAAAGTTAGAAAAACAATCCTATTTAAAGTTAAAACAACTACAAGAATGGTGTGATATTCCCAACGCCTGGTGAATGTATTCAAAATTTCAAAGAAATAAGAGACATAATACATTTTAGACACCTCTCAAATAGCCATCTGTCAAACACCATGACACCTATGCCATCCATTCATGCTTTCTCCACTTTAAATTCATGATTCAAATTTTAGACATTGTCAATAATTGCAAATATAGGTCTACACACTTTATAATCTCCAATGACATTGTAAATAACAAATATACTGAATTGCAGTAACATTCTCTGCCATTGAATTCAAAGGGAACCATAAGTTTTGTGGAAGGTGGCTAGATGGTGCTATGATAGGGTCTTGATCAATATAAGTGTTTTCCAAAAAAGTTGTTGGGACAAAATGCTACTACTCTATTGAATACAGGTAATAATAATCCTCTGTTTGAAATTTTACTTCCTTTTCTTATTCTTTGAAGGATAATCAATTATTGAGTTTGTGGGAAAATTTTTCTAGATAAGGCTAGATAAGTATTCTCTAGAGATGCTTAAAATGATGTTATACTCATATAGATTTCATTTCATCCTTGTATTTCAAAAATCTACATTATTTCATGAAGATGTCAAGATATAAAAGATATCGTGATCTTTGCAAGAGCATGGGTTGTGAATAAGGAAGCACACAAAAGATTAATGCAGATCTATTAGCAAAGATAAAGTGAAGATTGATGAAGGCTTCTATGGGAAGATTTATGAGTATATAGAGGACTATGCAAATTTACAAAGCATTTTGAAGAGAGTATTGTTAGAAGTTTCTATGGAAGTTTTATGAGATTTCAAACAATTTTGGTGGAAAATTTGTTGTTATTATAATAGGAATTTGAGGAAGATGGATTGTGGAGAACAAATTATCCATCATCTATAGGAGAAGCAACATTTCAAACAATTTCTTGGCACCTCTTTAGGATTGTATCTAAACAAGTTGAACTTTGCATTATATTAACCAACTCTACATATTAGTGGATATTTAATACTAATTTCATATGTGTTGTCTAACAACATGTGCATTCAAGAAAGAAAAACAACTATTAAATTTATCACCTTTTTTCCAAATTGTACTAGACACTCTTCAATTGCTTCCTGAAAAGACTTGTTCCAATTGTTTATATCATCACTAAGATTGGAAGCCTCATAAGTACAATGGATGCTCTTGTGAAAATTCCTTTCTAGATCAGACATGGCACTGACCATTGCTATAGAAGATTGTGATTTTGAATATTGTGCAAGGATAGAAGAAATTTCAATGATATTAATTTGCATTTGAGAATGACCTGTAAATTGACCAACATAAAAACATGAAATATCATAAAATATTAAAATGAAAAGGTGAACTTGGCATTTGGAAACAATAACTAAAATATTCATGTATAAATTATAATTTAACCAAAATTATTTTGAAAGTAAAATTCAAAATTCAAAAAAGTAGATATCATATATAAACCTAGCTAGAGATGTAGCCAATGATGTTTGACTTTTGCACATTGTAATTTGCAACAAGGATTATAAATTGTGAAATTATAAATGTTACCTCCTTTCTCCATTGAGTGTTGCGTTTCATATATACTTTATGATCCTTCACTTCCTCCCTATAATATTATTCAATATATCACCACACTCAAAAGAAATAATGAGAATAGTTCATGAATCAATGTATACTTTAGAATGATCTAATATCATTTGTTTCCACTATTCAAATTCTTCTTCATGTCTCCAAATTTACAACAAAAGTTATCAAATACAATCAAACATGATTGTAGATAAATAAAAATAATAGAATACCTTAGAGAGGAATAATTTGAGGCAATCCCGTAGACAACCATTCTTTCAAATACTTCATATGCTGCAACTAAATTTTATAAATAAATGAGTTTGATGATGACATTTTTCTACATTTCTTGAAACCAAGAGATTCACATGGTTAGTTGTCATACAATCATAGGTTAATGTTGAGCTTCAATTGTTTTTGAGAATATTTTAATATTCTCTACTAATCAAGGCCAACCAAATAAAGGTGGAAGCTCATTTGGCCCCACCCCCCTAACATCTACATTCCCCATTAACATCTAAAATTCATTCATTCTATTAATAAAATGTAACATTCATGAATTATCACATGATAACATTCATTAACACATTAATTTTATTAGAACATTCACATTAACATTGAAACATAAGATTCATTAGAACATTCACATGAAAATTCAATAGAACATAAATAAAACATCTATACATAAACATCAATCATTATCAAATAAGTTACACAAATAAGTTACATAAGTTCACATGAATCATTTCTTTTTT
Organism: Cupressus sempervirens; assembly: GCA_028749045.1. Lineage (NCBI taxonomy): Eukaryota > Viridiplantae > Streptophyta > Pinopsida > Cupressales > Cupressaceae > Cupressus > Cupressus sempervirens. Next base: position 755,564,260 of record CM053783.1, on the reverse strand, counting down.
CTTTTTTTCTTTTTTTGTCCTTCCCTATATTGTTGCAGAGGCATATCCATGTTGTCATTGATATTTCTTCTCAACCATGGACGTGCATTCATTATCCTTTACAAAGGTTGGTCCTCTGTAATAACAAATAAAAGGGTTAAATTTAAAAAATTTGAGACTTTAAAGATTTTAAAGAACATTATAATGCTCTTTACCTTGTCCAACAACATCTGTTGACATTGCAGTCAAGTTTGTTTATGAGTGACACACACTTATTTAGATAGTAAGTATCTACTAAGCTTGTTGTACAGTTAATAGTGTTAACCAAGTATTTTAGACTCTATTGAGTTTTATAGTTGCTACTGAGTTCAAGGAACAATATCCAGTTTGCACCAAGCAATTTCTCCCAGGTTGGTGATTATCAGTGTAAACTGAGCTTCTTAGTATTTATCAAGTTTCTTAGTGCAAACTGAGTTGTGCAATCTTAATGAGTTCATATTTTTAGTGATGTGAATCTAGTGTTGACCAAGCCACTCAATGTTAACCAAGTGTATCAATTTATACCAAGCTTGTAGTGATATCATTGATTGAGTTATGCAATGTGAATCAAGTGATTTAGTTTATATGCCAAGTTTTGCAATATTCAGTGAGTCACCAGTGTAGACTGAGTTCAGACTACTTAGAAGTGATTAGTATGGACCGAGCTTCTATGTCTATCGAATGCATGATGATGTTGGGTATTAATAGTGGATGTCAAGTATCAGAACCTCACCAAGCTAGTCTTCAGAACCCGAGTTCCTACAGTTGAGCCGACTTTGTGTAAACTTGTATTGTAACTAACTTTGATAATTTTTAATTTGGATTGGTACATATGTATCACATCCAAAGAAGATATATGACATTAGTATGAAGAAAATTTAAAGAGAAAAGGTGTGAAGTAAAAGGCTATAATAGTATAAGAAGCAAAAAAGATTTATCTATTACGAAAAGGTGATCATTATACTCAAAGGAATCTCATTCAACAAATCAAGTTGCAGATTAGAGATCAACCACTGGTTCATCCTAATAGGTGGAATAATTAAATCCTTTCACAAGGTAGACTTAAAAATCATTTGTAAATCTCTTTACTGAGTGCATACTTCAATGTATGTTTGTAAATCCTTTTGCAAGGTGGACCTAGTAGTCCTTATTGCTCCTAATAGGGTAGATCATTAGAAGTGATCATTGTAAGCCTTAATAGAAAAACTTTATACTACAATACTAAAGCTTATGGGTATCATCCCCACCCCAATTTTGCTTTCTATTTGGAAGGCTTTTGGGTCACCATATTGTGTCAAAGTGTTATGAATGTTTTAATGCTTTTAGCTTCTTATGCATGAAGTTAGATCAAAATACACATGAAGGATTAATTGGTAAATAAGGATTAAAGTTTTATTAGTTACTGATTCGCCCCTCCCTTCTTAGTAACTTAGCCTATCATATATATTTTCAACAATTGGTATCAGAGCATTGTGGTTCCCAGAAAAGAAGTTTAACAACTTGAGCAAAGATCAAAGGCAATGGAGGTATTCAAACTTGATAAGACTATTGACAATGAAAAATTGGATTTGGAATTGGCTATTGAGCAACTCAAGAAAGAAAATGAGAAAATTTCTCAATCCTTGGAAAGAAGAAAAGATCTTGCAATTCGGTTGAATGAAAAACTTTACATTGAAGAAAGAATTGAAGACATCCACTCAGAAAGTAAGTTAGATGAAGTCAATGAAGCAATCAGAGAACTATTAGAAAAGAATGGTTCAATTCAAGAAGAAGTCAAAAAACTAAAAAGAGAACAAGAAATTCAGTCAATAAGATTGTGTAAATTCATGGAAGAGAAAAACAAGATAAAAGAATAGATAGAAGGAAAGAATAATGAAATTCAACATCTATCCCTTCAACAGGAAGAATTCATTGATCAACTTACCAATGCAAATGAAGAAATCATGAATCTAAGATTAGAGAATGAAATATTGTAGAATGATCTAAACACTAAAAAGAAAACCAATGAGAGGATGATGAAATCTCAAGTAGAAATGGATCAACTAAATGAGAAAATCCAATACAGATAAAAAGGAAAAGCATGAATTGGATATACAGAAGAAGGTGAATCATCCAAGCAAGGAGCTTAAAAGAATCAAAGAGCTACTTGTAGTCACTATGGTAAGATAGGTCATACATCAAATTTTTTTTGGAGTAATGGGAAAGCTAAATTAAATGGAAAATGCTACAATTGTAATCAACATGGTCATAGAGAAAATGAATGCACAAGAAACCAAAATTTGAAGGTAGATGTCACAAATACAACAAGTATAGGCACAAATCTTATGAATGCAAAACAAAGATATCAAATCTAGCATAACAGATTGTAAAAGCTATATTTGGTTGGGACTACAACACTTGGTGCAGATGTCATTACTGTGGAAAATTTGGACACATTAAAATGAATTGTGTAAAACATCACATGAGGACAAGAGACACTACTAGAAGATGTTTCATTTCTATAGAACTTGGCCATCTTGTCAAGAACTATATGAATATGGGAAGAATTGAAGATGAAAAGAAAGTTAAGGCTGACAACATTAGAAAGAAGATGAGATAGCAATGGATTCCAAAATTTTTTGAGAATGCAAGTTTGAGAAATGAAGCACATGTCGCTTAAGGATTGGGTGACTCAAGCATGTCTACTTGATCTCCCACAAGGAGAACTAGAACTAGCATCTTGAAGCAAACATCTTACACCACTTCCAGTTAGCTAGAAGGAAAGATCTATATCAACATTCAAGATTTCAAGGGATCACTGGGTATCACAAAAATGTTAGTTTGTGGTGATTGACTAGGAAAGTCTTGTATATAATTAATAATTTTTTTGAATTTTTTTTGGGTTATGGCTGATGTTGTGGCTGACATATGGCTGACATATTGTAACCCTAAAGAGGCATAAAATTATTTCTATAAAAGGGCTTAGGGTTAGGTATTTTTATTAGGTTGTGATGTGAAATTGGTTCTTGTGGTGGTATTGAGTTGTAAGGGATTATAGATTGTAATCAGGTTGTAATTATTGGATTGTAATAATATCAGACTTGCTATTTGGTGGACATAGCCCAAGGATTGGGTGAACCACATTAAATCTTAGTGCCTTGTGTTCTTTTCTATGTGATCTATTATTTTTTTGTGACTAGTTATATTTGCATGTAATTGTTATTTTCTGTCCATGGTTTAATCCTAACAAGTGGTATTAGAGCAAGGTTCTTTTTTAGTTATTCTTTGTAGGAATGTCTCATGGTTAAGTGGGAGTCTTATAGTTGAGTTAGAGAAATGGAAGATGAGGGTAAGCTAAGGGTTAACAGGTTTAATGGGCAGAACTTTTAGTTATGGAAGATGTAAATGGAAGACTATCTTTATTAGAAAGATTTATGGAAGCCATTAGAAGGCAAAGCCAAGAATTAGGGATCTATGTCAAATGATGAATGTGATCTTTTAGACAAAAAGGCACATGAAAGAATTCAATTATGCCTAGCACCATTAGTGGCATTTAATATTACAAAAGTGAAGATGATAGAAGATTTGATGCAAACCCTAGCGAAACTATATGAAAAGCCCTTTGCTTCAAACAAGGTATTTCTCATGAAGCATTTATTTAATATGAAAATGCCAGAAGGTGGATCTATTGTAGATCATTTAAATGAGTTTAATACTATTACTAGTTATTTATCTTCTGTGGGTATCAATTTTGATGAAAAAATTAGGGCTCTCTTGATTTTCTGTTCTTTTCCTGAAAGCTGGAATGGCTTGGTAATGGCTGTGTGTAATTTTGTTCCTAGATCTAGTACCCTAAAATGTGATGATGTGATCAGTGTTGTTTTGAGTGAGGAAACTTGTAGGAAAATCTCAGGTGGATCTACATCAGAAAGTGCTTTGAATGCACAAAATAGGGGCATAATGACTGAGAGAGGAAGTAACTCTAGAAATAATGGGAAATCAAGAGGAAAGTCAAGGGGAGGAGGTCTCAATCAAGAGGACCAAATGACTGCTAGTACTATGGGAAACTAGGGCATAAAAATAAATATTGTTGGAATTAAAAGAAAAATGAAGGAGATAAACTAGATGGAGATAAGGAGGCAAATGTGGTAAGTGACAAATCTGAAAAGGATGCTTTGCTTCTATCTTTAGAAAGTGTTGATGATTCATGGGTTTTAGATTCTAGCACTTCATTTCATGCTACACCTCATAGAGGTTATTTCATTAATTATGTCCAAGGGGATTTTGGACTTGTTTATTTGGGGGATAATGAACCCTGTCAGATTATTGGAAAGGGAAAAGTTAAGATTAAGTTGTAGAATGAGAATCATTGGCTACTACATGAGGTAAGACATGTTTCAAGGCTGAGTAAGAATTTAATTTAAGCAAGGCAACTCAGTGATGAGGGTTTTTCTAGTTACTTTTAATGATAAAAATTGGAAGGTTTCAAAAATTTACCTTTCAGTAGAAAAATGTGTGAAAGTAGTCACCTTATATCTTTGTACAGGTCATATTGTTCCTCCTACTTTAATTGTTTCAGAAAAAAATGAATGTTTAGGAACAATTGCTATAGTTGAGCAGGGAGAACAAATAACTACTATAAATTATGATACAAAACTATGGCACAATAGACTTGGGCAAATTAGTGAGAAAGGTATGAAAGTACTTCATTCAAAGTGAGTTTTGTGAAGATTGGGAAGGAAAATAATAAGGAAAAATTAGAGCTTGTACATATTGATGTATGGGGACCAGCTCAGGTATCTTCCCTTGGTGGCTCTCATGATTATGTTATATTTATTGATGACACAACTAGAAAAGTATGGCTTTATTTCCTTAGATAGAAAACTAATGTATTTCAAAATTTTAAGAAATGGAAATGCTTGGTTGAAAATGAAACTGGTAAAAAATTAAAATATCTCAGATCTGATAATGGTGATGAGTATTGCAGTCATGAATTTGAAGATTATTGCTTCACTAATGATATTTTTAGATAGAAAAATATTCGAAAGACTCCATAGGAAAATGGAGTGGCTGAACACATGAACAAGACTATAATGGAGCATGCAAGGAGCATGAGGTTGCGTGTTAGTTTACCCTTACACATGTGGGCAAAGCCTGTTAATATTGCTATATATTTGATTAATAGAAGTCCCTCTACTCCTTTGGGTTGTGGTATTCTAGAGGAAGCATGGACTAGTAAGAAGGTGAGTTATTCTTTTTTCAAAACTTTTCGTTGTGAAGATTTTGCTCACATAGATTCTAAAAATAGAACCAAGATGGAAGCTAAGTCAAAGAAATGTGTATTTGTTGGATATGACATTAATGAATTTGGTTATAGGCTTTGAGATTTTGAAAATCATAAAATTGTAAGAAGTAGGGATGTCATAAACAATGATAAAATTTTGTACAAAGATCTGTTGTAGTAACATGAGAAGAAAGACGATGATTATGTAGTGATGGATGATACTCCAAAAGATGATGTTCCAGCCATTCCTCATGATGTGCAACAACTGTAGCCACAAATATCACACACACCAATGCATTTTAGATGGTCATCAATGCAAATTAGACCTCCAAAAATATTTTCTCCCTCTTTGTATTCTATTTTACTTACTAATGCTGGTGAACCTGAATGTTATGATGAAGCTATGCAGGTGGATACTAAAATTCAGTGAGAGTTTGCAATGAAAGATGAAATGGACTCTTTGCTGAAGAATAAGACATAGGATTTATGAAATTTGCCTACAGGTAAAAGAGCTTTAAAAAATAAGTGGTTTTATAGGTTAAAAGAAGATGAAGGAGGTAAGAAAAGATTTAAAGCTAGGTTAGTTGTAAAAGGATTTGCATAGAAAAAGAAATTGATTTTGATGAGATATTTTCTCCTGTTGTTAAAATAACTTCTATCCTTATTATTTTAAGTCTTGTGGCTACTAAAGATTTTCATTTGGAGCAACTTGATGTTAAAACAACATTCCTTCATGGTGATTTGGATGAAGAGATATATATGGCTCAGCCACAGGGATTTGAGGTCAAAGGTAAAGAGAACTTAGTGTGCAAATTGAAGAAAAGTTTATATGGCTTGAAGCAAGCACCTCGGCAATGGTATCTAAAATTTGATAGTTTTATGCATGAGCATGGATACAATAGGTGTCATTCAGATCATTGTGTTTATTTTAATAGGTTGAATGATGATAGCTACATTATTTTATGTTTATATGTTGATGATATGCTTGTAGCTGGGTCTAACTTGGATCATATTAAGGGGCTAAAATGCCAGTTAGCACATGCATTAGCTATGAAGGATTTGGGGGCAAAAAAACAAATCCTTGGTATGAAGATTTACAGAGATAGGAAGAATAGAAAATTGATGCTATCTCAGGCTGATTATGTTGAGAAGGTGTTGCAATATTTCTCTATGGAGAATGCTAAAGTTGTCAGCAAACCTTTAGTTGGTCATTTGAAGTTGACTAAGGAGATGTGTCCCAAGACAAAAGAAGAAGAGGGGAAGATGTCCAAGGTACCCTATGCTTTAGCTGTAAGAAACTTGATGTATGGTATGGTCTATACTAGGCTAGATATTGCATATGTAGTGGGAGTTGTTAGCAAGTATATGAGTCATCTAGGAATTGATCATTGGATACAGTTAAATGGATTCTTAGATATTTGAGAGGAACATCTAATAAGTGTCTACACTTTGGGGGCTCTACTACTAATTTATAGGGCTATGTTGACTTAGATTTGGTAGGGCATATTGATACTAGGTGAAGTACTATAGGTTATGTCTTTACTATTGGTAGAGTAGCTATGAGCTAGGTTTCTAGATTACAGAATGTTAATGCTTTCTCCACTATAGAGGTAGAGTATGCAGCTGCTATAGAGGTAGCCAAGGAGATGATATGGCTTAAGTTCTTCTTAGAAGAATTAGGACACCCTCAGAAGGATAATTATTTGTTTATAGATATCCAGAGCACCATTCATCTTGCAAAGAATTCAGCTCTACATTCAAAGATCAAACACATACAGTTGTGGTACCATTTCATTTGATCAATTTTGCAGGATGGACAATTAAAGCTAGACAAGATACATACAAATGACAATCCAACATATATGTTTACAAAGGTAGTAACAAGGGAGAAGCTAAACTCCTCTTTAGCTTTGGTTGGTCTTCTAGATTGAACATGAATAAAAGAACAGTAGAGTCCAGGGTGGTTTGAACTAGTGGGAGCCTCATGGAGTAGTGACATAGCTATAGGACCAATCTCCAAGTGAAAGATTGTTGTTTAGTGTGGAGCCTAATCAGTCCCCAAGTGGGAGATTGTTAGTTTGTGGTGATTGATCAGGAAAGTACTGTATATACTTCATAAGTTCTTTGGGGTTTGGGGCATCACCTTGAATTTTTTTGGGCCATGGCCAACGTTGTGGCCAACATGTTGTAACCCTAAAGTAGCATATAATTACTTGTATAAAAGGGCTCAGGGTAAGGTATTTTTAGTAGGTTGTGATGCAAAATTGGTTCTTTCGGCGGTATTGAGCTATAAGGGATTACAAATTGTAATTAGGTTGTAATCATTGGATTGTAATAATATCAAACTTGTTATTTGGTGGATGTAGCCTAGGGATTGGGTGAACCATGTTAAATCTTGGTGCCTTGTGTTCTTTTCTATGTGATCTATTATTTTTCTGTTACTGGTTATATTTGCATGTAATTGTTATTTTCTGTCCATGATTTAATCCTAACAAGAAAATGCTAGTCATCACCTAGTGAAATCAGGTTGCAAGACCCAACCCAAAAACACTGAGTCATGGATGACTCTACCAAGCATAGTGGAAGATATTTTTTCATTGAGAAAATTAATGTACCATGAATTTATGATAATTGAAAGGAAAATTTTGATAAAAAGTGAGCAATCAAATTCATTTCTCACTATGAATTTTCAAGATCTATTTGAAAAGATTGATTTCAGTACTTCCGAGCGATCTGTGTGAATTACTGTTGAAGATTTCCATTTTTTTTGAAACCCTACCAAGAAATGCCATCCTCTTTTAGCAAGACAAAGAAAGGGTTAGAAATTTTGGTTGAAGGCATTGAATGGAAAGCACCTGATTTCAAGCTTAGTCTGGTGATTTGCAGAAACCCTAGATCCAACTAGAGCACAATCTCAAATCCCAGCTAAGGTACTATTGATTAATGATATTTGTTCACATTTTTGATGTTCTATCCAAGATTGGAACCCTAGAAATGGATGAAACTTTGGAAAAATTGTGTGAGTGGTCTATTAAAATTGGAGCATCAACACCTTGAGGCAAAGAGTTTGACTCACTTTCCACATATGCCACGAGATTTTTAGATTAAATGGATAAGATTTATCCTTAGTCATGTGCATAATGGGTAGTTATGGTTGGAACACCATATTTTGATGACAAAGCAAATGATCCATAGGATCACAGGGCTTCCAATGCTAACTAAAGAAAGAATGACTAAAACCCTAAGTTGATTAGAATTGGAGAATAAAACCCTTGCCAAATGGGATGGAAGGGGAATGAAGATCAATGGTGTAACTGATATGGAGCTAAAGTTTGACATATATGTAATTACACATAAGATATACAACTCTAATCATCTAAAAAGTGTATCTTGTGAAGCAATGTATCTCACATTCAAAGTGGTCATGAACAACATGTCATTTGACCTAGCCGAGTTGATGTTGAATAAGTTCAACAAAAATATGGAAAACATTAGAAATTCAAAGGATAACCCTTATAAGTTTAGTTCACTCTTAAATTTTTTATTTTTCTTTGTGTAAAATTTTTTCCCATCAAAAGGTTCAGTTGTATGGAGAAAAGATGTACCTGTTCTTTACCAAATCAATGAGTATATAACAAAAATGGGAGAAAACTATGTTAGTATCATGAACAACTATTTTGATGCATTTAAGGACAAGATGAACAATAAATTAAAATCCATAAGAAACTTGTTGAAGACTGCAATGATGATATTTGTTTTATGGTTTATTGCGATAAAGTGTATATATAAGTAGTTTGACCAAGAATTGTATGGGTCAAGGCTCTATGTTATGAGGTTATTAGATGAAACCAAAGATATTATTGAAGCATTGTTAAATGAACCTATTGATCCAAAGGCTATATATTTTGGGACATATGATGAAGCCAAAGCAAGAATTGAATTAGAAATAAAACTCCCTCAGGTGGTCAACAAAGGGAAGAAGAGAATAGCAAAGTTGAAACAAACCAACTCTACTCTCCTATTGATTAAAGGCAAAGGATATGACATTGAAGAAGATGATGTAGAAGTTGAAGAGAAGTTAGAAGAAGAAAAGCCAGTAAAGAAGAAAGATAAGGTTATTATAACCAAACTTGCAAAGGCATCTATTGCAATGCTTACAAGGAGGGCATCCAAAAAGAAAATGAAGTTGGGTCAAGAAGCAGAGGATATAATTTTTAAAAAGCCTCCACCCATATTTCAAGAGATATTAAAAGAAATTGATTTGGGAGCTGACATAATTTTTTTTAGATCATTGAGATATGAAATTAGAAATATAGAGGAGAAGCAACAAGTTGAAGATATGATTGTGTCAAAGCTAGGAAAATGCAAACACTCTCTACACCAACTTGCATAACAAATTCCCAATGAACTAATGGAGAAAATAAAGCCAAGATGAGAGCATGCAAAGCAAACTAAAAAAGATATTAATGAGCAAATCCTGAGGCAACTCATGTCGAGCTTGAATGATAAAGAAATAAAAGATTTCATCAAGAAAAATGAAGAAAAACTTACTTTGAGATTTAACACTTGTCTGATATTGATTAATGACATTGAACATGTGGTAAGGAATGCCACCAACACATGGAAGAACATTTATAATCTTCACAAATAGAGTGATTTTTTTGTTCATGTCAGTGACAAGGATGAAGATGATGGTGAACATGACAAGGAAGAGGAAATTGATAATGAAGAGGTGACACATTATGACAATGTAGATGATGAGGAACAAGAATAGGAAGCTACTAAGGAAGATCTCCCTGAGGTTCAAAACATTGAGGAGACTGACCCTTAGAAGATTGCAACAATAGTCATAGCATCACTTCCTCATTCCCTGAGTGAAACATTGAAGACATCAAGTTTAGAGAAAGCTACTATAGAATTGGTTGTGTGAAACATTGCAAGTTCAAACACTCAACCAATATTTGCACTTGTTCAGCTTATTACTTCATTGAAAAAAGTGACAAGCACTTCATCTACCAAGTCAACACTTCCTCCTCCATCAATTTTGGTCACACAAGGTATTTCTTCAATAAGTGCAATATCTACTTTTTTTTCTAGTCCTACTATTTCTAATCCTAGCATGCAAATAATAATTACAAGGATAGTTGAGACCAAGCCTCAACTGAGTACAAAAGTTTTGAGCAAAGGAAAAGAAAAGGAAGAAGACATTGATCTTGATGAGGAGATAGTTATCCTAAATTAGGATATCTCCAATCTAAATCCTGATCAGATGCACATAGTAGAAGAGTTACTATAGAAGAAAGCTAAGTGATAGAGGATTAGAGAGGAAAGAAATAAATAATTTCAAGTGCTTGAAGATGAAAAGAACATTCTGGCAGAAGCACTCAACACTAAGATTGATACTTTTCAGCCAATTTTGGCTCAGGTAGTAGAAGTAGTCTAGAAATTCAATGAAGATTTGAATGGACAAGAGAAATTGTTATAGAGAGCAGAGAAGAAAATTGAAAATAAAGTTTTCGAGCTAGTAGCACAAAAGATTGCAATACACCAAGTAGACTTGTCAACTATTCTAGGCTCTTTGGAAACCTCTTGCAGCAATGTAACTTGTTTATTTGGTAAACTCTGTGACACATCAATTTTCACCAAGGAAATTAAAGATAAACTTTCAAATATTGATGAAGATCTGAAGGCAAGTGCACAATAGTCAACTTGACTTGTGGTATAGTTTTGGTCACTATACAAAGATTAGATTTCTAACTGATATGTAGGAAGAATTGCTAAAGGAAGAAGCCAAGCTAAGGGTTACACTTGTAGATATACAAGGCATGATTCTCCCAAACATGAATGCATTGTAGAAACATATTGCACATGATAAAAGCCTCATCCATGATAACAACTTCTCCATTGCTGGTCACATGATAGAACTATCAAAAGAAGTTCAAATTGCATTGCACACAAGCAAGGTGTTGGAAGAAAATTGGGACAAGACAATGTCACTAATTCCTAAGGTACATTCTAATTTCTTGTCACATTTTGGCATTACTGTATAGAATACACCTTTGGAATTTATGTCAAAAAGGGGGAGAAGATGTATATAATATAGGGTGAAAGGGGGAAGAAGATAATATAGTGTAAAAGGGGGAAGAAGATGTATATTGTAGAGGATAGAAGATGTAATAAAGAGGAAAAGATGAGATGATGTATATAAGATGTATAAAATATTGAATATATATGTCTGGGGGAGCAACATCATATTATATACATGTACAAGTATTCAAATAAACATCTCTTACAAAAGAAATTTTGAAAAATCTCAAAAACATAATACTTTATTGAGTTGGAGATAGAGTTTGAAGAATAAATATTTTTTGAAACTTTTTGAGAATTTAGTTTTGATTGATAAGTGTTTTTGTCACTAATGCCAAAGGGGGAGATTTTTGACATAGTAATCAAGTTTGTTTATTAGTGAGACACACACACACACACACACACACACACAGAGGCACAGACACAGACACAAAGATAGATAGACACAGACACAAACACAGATACAGACACACACACACACACGCACACACACACAGACATACACACACACACACACACACACACACACACACACACACACAGATACACACACACACACACACACACACACACACACACACACACATATTTAGATAGTAAGTATCTATTGTGCTTATTTTATAGTTAGTAGTGTAAACCAAGTATTTCAGACTCTACTGAGTTCTACAATTGTTACCAAGTTCAAGGAATAATATTTAGTTTGCGTCGAGTAGTTTCTACCAATTTGGTGATTATCAGTGTAAACCAAGCTTCTTAGTGTTGATCAAGTTTCTTACTGCAAGCCAAGTTGTGTAGTGCTTATTGAGTTTGTATCTTTAGTGATGTGAATCTAGTATTGATCAAGCCACTCAGTGTTAATCAAGTGATTCAGTTTATACCAAGCTCATATTGATAGCAATGACTAAGTTATGCAATGTGAATCAAGTGATTCAATTTATATGCCGAGTTTCATAGTATTCACCAAGTCACTAGTGCAGACCAAGTTCAGACTACTTGTAAGTGATTGGTATGGACTGAGCTTCTATGTATACCAAATGCATGATGATGCTGAGTATTGATAGTGGATGCTGAGTATCAAAACCTCACTGAGCTAGTCTTCAGAACTCGAGTTCCTACAGTTGAGCTGACTTTGTGTATTTTGTGTAAAGTTGTATTATAGCTGACTTTGATGATTTGTAATTTGGATTGGTATATATGTATCACATCCAAGGAAGATATATGACATGAGTATGATGTGAATTTAAAGAGCAAAAGTGTGAAGTAAAAGGCTACAAAAATATAAGGAGCAACATAGATTTATCCATCACAATAAGGTGATCATTACACTTAAAGGAATCTCATTCAAAAAATCAAGTTGTAGATCAAAGATCAACCACTGGCTCATCCTAACAGGTGGAACAGTTAAATCCTTTCATAAGGTAGACTTAATCATCTTTTGTAAATCTCTTTGCTGAGTGCATACTTCATTATATATTTGTAAATCCTTTTGCAAGGTGGACCTATCAGTCCTTGTTGTTCCTAATAGTGTAGATCATCATAAGTGATTATTTGAAGCCTTAATAGGCCAAATTTATATGATAGTACTAAAGCTTGTGGATATCATCTCTACCCTAGTTTTACTTTCTATTTGGAAGGTTTATGGGTCACCATATTGTGTGTCAAAGTGTTATGAATGTTTTAATGCTTTTAGCTTCTTATGCATGAGGTTAGATTAGAATACACATGAAGGATTAATTGGTAAATAAGGATTAAATTTGTATTAGTTACCAATTCACCCCTCCCCTCTCAGTAACTTAGCCTATCATATATATTTCCAACAACATAATCTTGCCCACCGGCTTGGACCTCAACACGCTCATCATCTACATCCCTTGCAACTGCAATACAATAAGTTTTCTTAATCCCAACACATATTATAGTTAAATTTGTATTACTACACCAAATTCAATTTAAAATGTTTACTTGTATTAATAATTCAAAAATAAAAAATTGAATATAAAATGTTTAGTTGTATGTACATTGATATTATTCTTCATTTATCTCATCATTAGGATCATCGTAGTTGTTGGCATTGTCACCACTACTATCCTGGTCATCATCATCATCATCCTCATTGTCATCATCATCATCATCATGATTAGTAGAAGAATCATCATCATGATTAGTAGCATCATCATTTGCTTTGGGAGCATCATCAACTAGCTCTCGATCATGATCCACTTCTTCCTCTTCCTTGGTATCGTCTTCTTCCATCACATTATACTTTATTGGCCTTCCCCTTGGATCATTTCTAACAAAAAATAGCCATCCCAATTTATGTGGAACCTCCAAGTACAATACTTGCTCACATTGGCTTGGAAGAACATAGGGCTCATCCTCAACTAACTCAAACAACCTTGTATTAATCATTGGAAATCCATTCTTATTCTCAATAATAGTTCTATCAGGATCATTTTGATTGAGTCATAGTCTATCCACTTGACAATGAAGAGAACTAATTTGAAGGAATTAAAGTCATAGTCAAGTATATCAACCAAAATGGCATAGTATCTGTAAGGACAGATATGAAAACAACTTCCTACACTAATCCCTTAAGCAAAGTATTATGCAAATTCTATTTAAATCTTTACAATTGCAGATTTGATATTATGTAAACAACAATATTGCAGTCAACCATGAATAAAAAAATAGATAGAGGAAGAAAACACAAACACAAAGATATGCCTGTGGGGAAAAACCTTTCGGTAAAATAACCCCAACCCTCCAAAACCTACACAATGTATTATCTTCAACACAAAGGTTACAACACACTTGCAATGCAAGTTCTTTTAGGACATAGAACACAAATCTAGTCATAACAAAACACTACCAATAATACACCTTCACTCTCACTTATCTAAAACCCCTAAATTCACTTATATCATGTACATTCCATTTTAGGGAAACTTCCAAAGAAGAACTATATTAGGGTTTTACTATTCTCCAAAAAAAGTAGGAACCCAATTTTTTTTTTCTAGATTGATGCCCCGAACCTTGCGCACTAAATGGAGACTTGAGTGTATAGTACTCAATGATCACTTGCCACATGTCTTCACGTCTTCACCCATCATCATATCTTCCAAAGATAGCTCTTACACATCATAGGAATGCGTCATAACCATTTTAGTCATGATCTCCTTACACATTATTCAAGATGCCAACACATGCAAGTGGAGTGACACATCAACATGCCAACTAGACATGTACACTCACACTTATTTACATTATTTGTAAAAAATACATTTACAAAAATAATAATAAGAATAGGAATTATCCAAGGTTGAGACACCTTATTCCTAATATTCTCCCACTTGGCGAACACCTTGTAAGAGCAACATGAACATAATAGGAACTAATTGCTATAGGTCGAAAGGCCCATAGACTCTGAACACCATTTGAACTTCTCTATGCCTACTCGTTTTGTCAATGCATATGCAACATTCTTTATAGTATCTATGTTCTCCAAATTTACCTTTCCATCTTCCACCATATCTCTCACAAAGTGAAATTGCACATTAGTGTGCTTTTTTTTGGCATGGAAAGTTGGATTCTTTGCAAGGAAAATAACACTCTAACTATCACACCAAATAGTAATATGTCTTGCATGATTACCAATATTAGAACACAATCTCCTAAACCAAATGGCTTCCTTACAAGCACGAGTAGTAGCCATGTACTCAATTTTTGTAGTGAACAAAGCAACCATAGGTTATTTCTTACTCATCCAACTGATGGCACCACCAAACATGGTGAGCACATAAGCACTGGTCAATCTCCTACTATCAATATCACCTGTCTAGTCTGAATCTACAAACCCATGAATACAAACTGATTATGGAGCTCCAAAAGAGTTACCATGATAAGAAATGGAGTAATCTAATGTACCCATCAAATATCTGAATACTCACTTAATTGCATCCCAATGTACCTGTCTAAGATTAAACATAAATTAGCTCAGAACTCCCATTGCTTGGGCAATGTTTAGTCTAGTATAGAACATAACATACATAAGACTTCCAACTACACTAGCATTAGGTACTTTACTCATGTCCTCCACCTCACTAGGATATTTTGGACAATCATCTATATATAACTTTATTCTCATAGAAATAGGAACACATATGGTCTACAATCTACCATGCTAAACCTATCCAATACATAGTTCACATACTTACTTTGACTCAACCAAAGTTTTCTATTAGACCTATCTCTACTGCTTTCCATACCCAAGATGTACCTTTCTACCCCAAGGTCTTTCATCTCAAACTGTGCTAACAAATGAGATTTAAAATTAGAAATCATAGCCTTACCCTTCCCAAACACCAACATATCATCAACACATAATGTAACAATAAGGAGATCATTTTCAACTCTGAAATAAACACAATTATTTGATTTCGATCTTACAAATTCAATTGACAAAACAAAGGCATCAAACTTAAGGTACCACATCCTAGGAGATTGTTTCAAACCATATAGAAACTTCTTTAATCTATAAACCAAAGATTCTTTACCTTTAAGAATGTAGTGCTTAGGCTATGACATATAAATCTCTTCCTCGAAATCACCATGAAGGAAAGCTATCTTCACATCCATCTATTCTATCTCTAAATCATATGATGTAGCAAGAGATAAAAGAAATATAATAGATGTCAACTTTGCAATAGGAGAAAATATTTCACCATAATCTATTCCCTCTACCTGTGAGTATCCCTTTGCAACCAATCTAGCTTTGTACCTTTCAACACTGCCATCTACACAAAATTTCTTCTTGAACACCAATTTGCTACCAAAAAGTTTCCATCCTTTAGGTAAAGGTACAAGGTTCTTTTTTTAAAAAATCTAATGAAGCCATCTCATCATCTATGGCCTCAATCTAGGAACTTGCTTCTTCCATATCCAAAGCCTCTTTTATAGATCTAGGCTCATCAGTGTTAGTAATTAGAGAAAAAGCACAATTGGAATGTAACATAGACTAACCAAACCTTTCTAGCTACTTTCTTACTCTTATAGATCTCCTCAAGGGCTTAGGTTTAGGTTGTTCTTCCTCTTCTTCTAAACTATCAGAGCTACTAGAGCTCTCCTCATCATTAGACCCAACATGGTCTTTCTATTTAGTCTTCTCAGGGGTAGGAGGCAACTGAACAATATCTTCCTTCTTTTCTTTTTCATCTGGTTCTAGCACAATAGGAGAAGATGTTAGCTCTCTAAAAACAACATTTTTGCTATACAACACTTTACTAGTCACAAGGTCCCAAAGCTTGTATCCTTTCACACCAACATCATATCTGATGAAAATACATTTGACAGATTTGTTTTCCAACTTAGATCTTTTCTTCTTTGGAACATGTGCATAAGCTTCAAAACCAAAACACAAAGATATCTAATTGAATGCCTCGTACAAGACCACACCTCCATGGGTGTCTTACCAACAAGGGTTGATGTAGGAGATTTGTTAACCAGATAGCAAGTAGTGACCACAGCTTCAGCCCAAAACTTTTGTTCAAGACCAACTCCACTAAGCATACTCCTACCCTTCTCCATGAGTGTCCTATTCATTCTTTCTACAACTCCATTTTGCTATGGGGTATAAGGAGTTGTCTTATCCTCTTGATACCTCATTCTTTACAGAACTATTCAAATCTACTAAGCAAAACTCACCACCATTGTCAGTTCTCACACACTTCATCTTCTTACCAGTCTAATTCTATACACGATCTTTAAATTCCTTGAACTAACTAAAGAATCGTGTCTTACTTTTTAGGAAATAAATCCATGTCCTTCTACTATAATCATCTATGAAAGATACAAAAATATAGACTTGGATATTGAAGGAACTTTTACAGGGCCAAATACATCAGAATGAATAAGATCCAAAACATTAGAAGATTTGTGAGAACTAGAGTAAAATGAAATATGATTTTGTTTACCATAGACACAATTTTTGCAAAAGTCAAACTCGAGATTACAATCATTTAACCCCTCAATGATGTTCTTATTTTGAAGGTTCTAAGACCCTTCTCACCAATGTCACCAAATCTCATATGCCACAACATTATCTTTTCTATAGGAAGCTTTCCTTCCAATGTGTTTGCACCCTTAGGTACACATGCTACACTACCATCAGAACCAATAACCACAGTCCTTTTTACTGCTCATTTAGATGGCATAGATAAAGTGATAGATGCTCTCTTCTTTGAAACAAAATAACTATTGCACTGAGAAATTCATGCATCAAGCTAAAATAGAGTACCTCTCCTAGTATGCCTAACAAGCACCATAGCTCCTCTCATAATCTTACATCCATATTTAGAAAAAAAAACTTGCACACCTACATCATTTAACATAGATAATAGGTTTCATGCCAAACCACGAATGTGCATTACCTTATTGATCCCCTTTACTCATCAATTAGGGAATCTAATAATGAACCATCCTTGTCCAACTATATTTAGGTGAGAATCATCACCCAAGTATAACTTTCCAACATCGAAAACTTCATACTTTGAGAACCAACTTCGATGAGAGGTCATGTGGAAAGAAGCACCCATTATCAACCACACACCATTAGATCTATGCACTGCCAAGGCTACAATGAAAGCATTTCCATCTTCTTGAGAATTTTATGAACTTGAATATGAGGCCTTCTTCTTCTTCTTTGGCTCTTTATAGTCTTTATAGAAGTGCCCAATCTTATCACAGTTCCAATATTTTGCATTGGACTTTCCAAGAGTCTTTGATTTTCCATAGGGTTTGGATCTACCCTTTCCATACCTGTTTTCATTTTTCTTCCCTCTGTCATTGGATGTACCATGAATAGCAAGAGCTTCCTTAGCCAAATTTGAAGACTTTCTTTGTGTCTACTCAGATAATAGTGAAGACACCATATCATCCATTCTAAAAGTGACTAAAGTACTTCCAAGAGACATCACAAGATGGTCCCATGAATCGAGCAAGAAAAATAATAGGGTCATACATGAATCCTCCTCCTCTATCTAGACACCAGATGATTTCAACTGTACAATTAGTAAATTAAAAACATTTAGATGATCTATAAAAGATCCTCCTTCCTCCATTCTTAGAGAATACAACTTCTTCCTCAGGAACAACTTGTTCACCAGAGATTTGGCTTGATACACAAACCCAAGCCGTGTCCACAAACTGTTTGTGGTCTTCACATCAAGAACATTCAGGAGAACTAAATCAGCTAGATAGAGTCTAATAAAACCCTTAGCTTTCCAATCCTTGAGATCCCAATCCACTTGAGATATTGTTGCAGGTCTCACATCAAGTGTACCCACCTCTCATAGATCATGATCTTTAAGCAAGTCTTCCATCTTGAGTTTCCACAACTCGAAATTACTGCCATTAAATTTCTCCACCTCCATTTTTTTGTATGATGAACTAGCCATCTTAATCTGCAAATAAGATTTAGAATGCTTTGCATAAAAAACTCCCACTCAACTTGAGATTAGCTCAAAAACCCCTACCCAACAACTAAGATCAGAAGTTGATCAAGCTTTGATACCACTTGTAAGGAAACTCAGGTGCAAAAACAACTTCCTACATTAATCCCTTAAGAAAAGTATTGTGTAAATTCTATTTAAATCCTTACAATTTTAGATTTAATATTATGTAAAAAATAATATTGTAGTCAACCATGAATATAAAAAACAAATAGCGAAAGAAAAAACAAGCACAAAGATATGCTAGTGGGAAAAAACCTTTTGGTAAAACAACCCCACCCCTCCAAAACTTGCACAATGTATTATCTCCAGCACAAAGGTTACAACACACTTGCAATGCAAGTTCTTTCAAGACATAGAAGACAAATCCAATCACAACAAAACACTACCAAAAATACACTTTCACTCTCACTTATCTGCAACCCCTAAAGTCACTTATATAATGTACTTTCCATTTTAGGGCAACTTCCAAAGAAGAAATGTATTAGGGTTTTACCATTCTTCACATCTTCACCCATCATTGTATCTTCCAAAGATAGCTCTTATATATCATAGGAATCCATCATAACTATTTTAGTCATGATCTCCTTACATAGTATTCAAGATGCCGACACGTGCAAGTGGAATGACACATCAACATGCCAACTAGACATGTACACTCACACTTAATTACATTATTCATAAAAAATACATTTACAAAACAAATAATAAGAATAGGAATTATCCAAGGTTGAGACACCTTATTCCTAGTAGTATCAATTTTGAGATTGTCGAGGATGTAAGTCATTTCTAGATGAAATATTTGTCACATGGAAGCTACACTTATCCTAGAATCACAAGTTCTCTTTACGTTGTCTCAATATTTGATGCAAAATTTATAACCAATGTAGAACATAATCTTGTGGTGTTTCACCTACAATAATGTCAAACATGTATAAATTATTCCATCACTAGTTCAAAAACATACGATTGATTAACAAACTTATAAGTACCTGGAGATCTCTTAAACCATATGCTAAATCTATTTCCTTTTGAATAACATTGGGATCACCATTAAAATGAGCTTGTTTAACCAATGAAGACATAGATTCCCATTTTAATCCATGACCAAAATGTTGACACTATTCAATCCATACCATCATCCAATCTTGGTTGTTTGCAATAAACAAATGTATTACATCCCACTCTTTAGTAGTTGTACAAAATTAACCAGATGACTTAGAACATATTTATTTTGAAGATTAAGAATTAATTAACTACAATAACATCTCATAATTTATTACCTTTCACTTTCCTAAATCTACCTTTCCCCACAAAGTACTCCCCTTCACTTTTTTTAATGGAGTTGAGATCCCAAATGCAATCTATATGGGTCTTTGCTGCAAGATTAGGAAGGTATTGAGTAATGTACATAATCATCTGATATTCCATATATCCCTCAATCATAGAACCTTCGGGACATGCTCTTTGTCAAACCAAACTCTTCAAAAAATTTAAGTATCTCTCAACCATCCATATTGACCTAGGTTATATAGGTCCACACAATTCAATCTCCTCAACTTGGTGTATGAGGTAGTGTCCTTGTGTATTGAAAAAAGTTGAAGGTAAACACTTTTGCATTTCACACATTAGTAGAGGAATTCTTTTCTTCCAATATTTTATATTTTTTTTTATAGATTTCTTTAGATGACAACCACCTATAAGGGATTCAAGACACAAAAACAACAAATACAAGACTTTATCATATATTACTTGTTTGATATATTGAACAAATATCACTACTTACCTCATGTATTTTCCAAGATTATATATCACTTGTTTGATACACAGTCATATTTGTTTGGGAGTGATAGAGGTAACACATACTACAGTAATTTTTAACTAATCATTTCATTTTTTCTAACGAAATACAATGAAAATTGAATGCAATTTCACAACTATATTGTAAATACAAAAGACCGTGACTTACCTTGATGAAGGTATGCCAATCATGCATTTTCAGCCCTGGGCCAAGTTCACTTTTCTTTGATATGAGATTGCTTATATTTGCAGCAAATCCTATAGGAAATCTCATTTTTTGTATGACTTATTTTATGACATTACTTTGTTGCTCTGTTAATAACCAAGGAAGTGCACTTGCATTAATTTAGTCTCCATTTCTATTTGATTCAATGATATTTTTCATTGCATGATTGGAATCATAAATGTCACTACACATTTTGGTAAGTTTTTCTTTATCACACCTTCCATCTAGTATTTTCCATAGTGTCTTTGTTAGATTCTTTCCAATATGCATGGTATCAAAAAAATTCACAATTTGTAGCTTCTCATAGTAGGGAAGCCTACTAAATTCTCTGGGATATCATTTTGGTCCCTTTTGAAGGTGGTTAGTACTAATGCCTTGACGACCTCAAATTATATTATATTCCAAATTCCATAGGTGAGGTTTCATTCTTCATGGCTTTGATGTAGTCTCTTCTTTCCCATTGAAAAGATATTTTTTGACACTTCAAAACTTATGCTTTTTGTGGAGGAAGTGCCTATTCTCATCAAGCACTTGCTTTCTTAAACTTTTGGAATGATGAGACTTCATCTTTGAACCACACATTGGACATGAAATTTTTTCCTTTGTCTGAAGACCTACAAGATAATGATACAATTTAATTAAATATGTTCATTTTTAGAATTAGCATTATTGCATACAACTAGATTTTAGCATAACTTACCACATAAATATGTCAAAGCTCGGGCATCATGAATTGTCCACATAAGCATTGCATGAAATTGGAATTATTTTTGTCCTATTGTTCTAGAGATGTCATACATAGTTAAACCATTCCATAACACTAGCAACTCGTTAATAAGAAGCACAATATATACATTCATATCTTTCACTTGGTACTTACCTAGTTGAATGAACAATATTAGATAATTATTGTGCTCATTTCACTCCAAGAATTGTTATTACATGTAGGTAAAAATAAAATAATTATGTATCTCGAACAATAATTGCCAACATAATGTGCTCCCTCTTTATTGACATCCATGGAGGAAGGTTATTGTTGATAAAAAAAATAGGTTAGACCGAGTAAATGGATCTCATCTCTCCATATGGATTGACACAGTCAATTGCCAGAGAAAGCTTGATATTTTTAGGTTCTTCTTTAAAGTTTGGCCACTTTTCCTCTATCTCCTTAAATGCTAAACCATCCACAGGCATTCGAATATTGTGATCTCAACTTCTATTGCATGCATGGTAATCCATAAATTGTGTCAAGCTACTGCACCTAAATAATAATTTAAGACATAGAATAATGGGGATGTAATGAAGAACCTTGTGAAGAAATTTTTTTGTCACTTGATCATCTTGATATCTAGTCATATGAAATTTGAGGCATTCTATTGCATTTTCATGTTCTTTATGATAAATTACATGATCTTGAGGTCAAGCATCTATTGATTGATACTCCATTCCAATATGTTTCACAGTGACACATAATTCTCAGTATGAGCAAGGGAGAACATTTGATGATGGTAACAAATAGTCACCTATCAATCTATAGCAAAAAATATTAGTTTTTAGTATAAGAAATCTTAATGGTACATATTTCACCTTTTATAGACTATAATGATGTATATCACAAACCTTAACATACGTGACATTATTATGTTGGATAAACCATTCATAACCTTCAAATTCACCAACAACAATACAAAAAAGAGAATATTTGATTTGGATCCTTCGTAAAGGGTTGTGTTTGCCTTCTCAAGTAGAGGTATATCATGGATGACCTTAATATCACTACCATCACCACCATCATCATTATCATCATCAACAACAACACCACCACCACTAGTACCAAATGTGTCATGGATTAATGCATTCGTACCATCATCTTCAAATGTATTTTTTGGTGCATGAACGTCACTTCCATGGGATCATGATCTTCTCCTTCAATACTCACACCTCCATGTTCCTCAATTTTCATACCTCTGTATTCCTCCATATTCACACCTCCATGTTCCTTTGAGATGTGTTGGTCCATATAACATACTACCCTAGGGAGAATGACCTATATAGAAATGAAGATAATAAAACCCCTGTTCTATGATTCATAAGTATATTAATTGTGAAAAAAATATAACAAACAACTTACCAATTGATGATAATCAAACCCCCCTTCAGGGTGACCATTCTCCCAACAATGTCTCTTAGATGTTTTGAGTTCGATTCTTCTTGTCTTTAAGTCATTACAATGCTTACAAGGACAATAACATTTTTATTGCCTAATCTTTGAAAGTTAGACAACAATCTAGCGATTGTCTACCTATTTTGATCAAACTCCCTTGTATTATTTGACATGATCCTGTAAGGAAACTTGCAATGAAAAATATAACCATTTCCACATAACCCATAATAGATCTGAAATAAATATGTAATTGAAATCTATATGGAAGAGAATAGACAACATACCCACATAAAATGTGACACAAGATATGCCCTGGGAAACCCTCATTGAGGGAAAAACCCAACCTCCAAAAATATCTATCATGATGTATTATTCAACAAAAACACCATTGCAATACAACCATGGAAGCCTTCAGAGCCATAGCCACAGCCAAAAAATCCATATGATCAAAGCATGAATCCACACATCCCATTCCATGATTCTAACCTTCACAAATGCTCCCTTTGCTAACTTTTCAAGCCTTGTCCCGCTCGACTCTTTCCCTTTTTTCCTTCTATCTTGTCATTTCTTATGCAACAACTATCCTTGTGGCTGCTTATATAGTAGCAAGTCCCACAAAACCACCAAGTGGTATTACATAAACTATGTGCTACCTAACCCATTGACTCGACATTTAATATTAGAAATTTAATTCTTTTCCCTAATATTAAATAATTACATGAAATATTATCACAATGTTACAATACAACTCATCAAGTATATTCCATGGGAATCTTTACGTGTTGCACGTCCATCTATGTGCAACATTACATAATAAAATAAAATAATACAATATAGCAATATTATGCAATGTGTGCAATACTCATTATGTCAACAAATCTTTCTCCATAGGAATAACTTATTCATGTACCCTTATTGAGCGGGTTGTAGTTAATGCTTATATCTGCACGTATGGTTTTGAAAGAAATATTTGGTGTAATTAATGTGTATATTTGTAAAAATATTTGACATGTTGTACGTAATGTTTATATTTGCACATATGACTTTGAAATAGAATTTTGGTGTAATTAATGTGTATATTTGCAAAAATATTGGAAATGTCATACTTAATGTTTATATCAGCACATATGGTTTTGAAAGAAACATTTAATATAATTAATGTGTCTATCTGAAAAAATATTGGACATATTGTACTTAATGTTTATATCTGCACCTATGGTTTTGAAAGAAACATTTGGTGTAATTAATGTGTATATCTACAAAAATATTGGACATGTTGTACTTAATGTTTATATCTGCACATATTGTTTTGAAAAAAAATTTGGTGTAATAAATTTACATATTTGCAAAAATATTGGACATGTTTTACTTAATGTTTATATTTGCACATATGGTTTTGAAAGAAATATTTGGTGTTGAAACAATATATAAAGTTTTACAAAATTAATGTTTTACAAGAAAATGCACTTGAAGAGCTATTGGCTTAGAAGCAAGAACATGGTGTTGAAATAGTATAGAAAGTGCTTGACATGATATGTACACAAATGAGGGTGTTGACCAATCTTGAAAACTTGAATGTTGAAATGAAAGCTACCAAGGACCAAACACCTATGCCAGAGTTATGACACAATATGAAGTTGAAAGCTATTGAGAATAAAACACCTACGCCCCTTATCCTCTATCCCCTTCCTCTTTATTCCTCTTGTTTTAAACTCCTTGTCACTCCCTCCTTTCTTCTTCTTGTTTTGGCCTTCTTATTTGCTAGAACATTCAAGGAGTTGTTCACATGATTCCTCATTAGTTCATATTTCAATCAAATTCTTTTTTCCTTCAACTTAGCCATCTATTGGCTTATCCATGTGCAAGTGAATGGTGTTAAACATGAGTTATTACTATGTCAAAAATTCATCTTTGTTTGACCAAACTATAGTAGGAATTACATTATTTCTTGATTTGTCATGATCACCTTGGAAATAACATCTGCATTTGCTTAAACCAACATGTCCTATTATCTTAAAGGTTGGTTTCTCAAATTTGTTCATTTGAAATATTTTGTTGGTTTTTGTGTATATTATTTATCTACTTTCTCCTTTCAAAGTTTGCATGTAGGGGATCTTTAAATAAAACACACTTCTCACAAGATTCTTACCCTCCAATTTATTGCATTTAAGATATTAGGATTTTTCATGATCACCTTGGAATTTGTCATGTATTGCATCTACATATGCTTTTCCATTGCTAATAAGACTATTTCAAGGTTGGAAACCACTTCAACATCGTTTTCATGGTTTAGAGGTTATGTCATTGTGGTAGAGGCTTGTGCAATGGAATGAGCCTCATGATTATAACATTTACATAGAATTAGAATTTTCTTCTTCAACTTCTTTCACTCAACTCTTTACTGAAGTTATTCTTCCAATAGTGAGAGTAGCTACTACAAATTCCTAGGAGCCAAGGGACCCTAAACCTATGCTATGTTTTCTAGAGAGATGGAAAAAGTTACTACCAGATTTAGTACTTCATAATAGTTTGGATTATATAGTGATGCCCAAATTAACAACAATAATAGATACTTGGGATCATCACAGGGAGACTCTGCAAATACATGCATGGTTACATCCTTGGCTTCCATTGTTGGGCCAGCATATGGAGCCTTTATATCCAACCATTCATTATAAGTTGAGGAATGCACTTCATGTCTAGCATGCAAGTGATGCATCTACATATGCAATTTTATGACCTTGAAAATTGTATTTGATCCTGCTAGTTACGAACAATTGATTGAACATTAAATTATTTTCAATTGAAAAATTATTTCTTCATCTTCAAGTAACCTAAATCCTTGCTTCTCCCAGCTATATTGTGTCTCTATTGTTATATATTCTATAATAGATTTTCGATTTCTTTCTCCATGTTTTTATGATGCATGGAAAAGCCCATATCATCTTAGTTTAACACTAAGGAAAGTGGTTGTAAATATATGAATAATGAACTCAAAAAGGAGGAGTTCAATTAAACAAATAATTTGTGTGACCGATGCTATTTAATGAAATGCTAAACCAACTATTCATCATATACTTATAACAATCAAAGTATACACAAAGAAAGATCCTGGTACATAAAATTTCAGCAAAAAATAGAGGGAATAAAATTCAAATAGGGAGTCATATAGTATTTGTCTATAATTATGAATTAAACATAATATCAAATACAACCCTGTTTACAATGTAATATCATTCTATGTATTTTGTTAGTCCACACCAAAATCTATAACCTTGTTTTTTACTATACAAACTTTTTGTTATTCAATAACCTTTTTATTTTTTAAAATTTGGGAAGTAATCCCCTTGAATTGGGAAAACCATATTTCCTATCCAAGTAGTATCAAAAAAAGCACAAATGACTCTTAGAATTGTTGTTCATAGACTCAGTGGATATTTATGCACACCCAATTTGAAAGCTGCTACCATTAGATATCTCTATTTCATATAATAATATAAGAATTTGGGTTATGGTGCTCAACCCATGAGCACTCTAAGCCTTATCTTATCCTAGAATTCAGCCAGGTACATTCTATTTCTCCTTTGATTAAATTAGAAAAAAGACTTAATCCCCACATGCCTTTCAAGAATCAATCACATTTGGCATTGAGATCATTGCAATTCATTAATGGTGAAATTTAGTTTTTATGATTATAAAGGAAACTATTGGAGTGAATTGGTTTCTTGACCAACATCAATAAGCTAGAGAGTAAAAACTCATCCATACCCCAAAATGACCAAGGAAATCAAAAGCTTAAGAAAACAAAAAATGGAGTATATCATAGAAGTAGAAGATCACCTAGCATTTGGTGGAGCTAAGAAAAGAGTCTAGGGTTGATAAAATTGAACTAATATTGCATAGCTCATGCTTTCAACTCTATTTAATTTTATATTCAACAAAATAGGAAGAGTTTGTATAGTAAAAAAATCATTATGTGTATTTAGTGTATTTTCTAATATCTACTATGATATGTTTGTGTAAAATTTCTTGCAAACTTTGCCTATTTTTTGTGGTCTGCATTATTTTTGTCTAGGATCTTGAGGTAAGTCACTTAACATGGGTTGAATGAGTTTTATTATTTTATTATTTAGATTTTGGAATATGTATGCAACTAGATCATTTTTAGAGATTACTTTAGCAACAAATCTTTGCCATTTGGTGATCTTGTCTCATTGGTCAATCATCATTTGGAAAATAGCGCATGCAACGTAGGTCAACCACGTTGTCAAATATTTATCAAATTTGGGTGCAACGCCCATAGTAGTCGCCCATTAGTTATCACATGATTGGTAAAAAATATCGGTCCAATCACTAATGCAATATACATTTTGGCTACATTTATTTTAAACATTTTTCCATCCTTTGCATGTTGTTTCTTATTGGCCCATGTTCTTTCACCATTACTACAACTAAATAATTTTTCCTTAGATTGGGCATCACCTACCATTTTTCCAATGTGTGTCGACCACTAGTTCCATTTAACCAACTATTTCCTACTGTGGGCTTGCATAGAAAGGTGCATTTTGTGCTACATTTGACATTCCTTCTTGCTAATCCCGCATAATTCACCAACCTAGATTGGACCATAAGATATTATTATTCTACACAATTCACTCTTTTTTGGACTAGAGATTGACATTTCTTATTGCTGCTAAAGTTTTCGAGTGCTAAGTGCATTGACCATTGACTTGTGGACCTTGGTTTTCATAAAAGGTAAGTGATTTTTTTTTTTTTATGTCAACAGTGGTACTGGTTATTTTTTTAGTTTTTCTATCTAGTGTCCACTAGTGACTAGACATATCACATGCTAAGATAGCCTATAGATTTGTAGATTATATTAGGTAGTACTGTAGACTATTGTACCATAGGAGTAGCACCCTTTTTTGGAGAATGAATCATATTATTATTATTATATGTAGTCCAAGTAGTCTATTGCCACTGTTCACAGTCTTTGAGTCATCACTATTTGAGTCTTTTTTTCAACAACTAAGTTAATTTTTTTTGCAGCCTTTATCAGTTTGCAATGTCAAACAAGAGGGGTAATAGGGGCTCTGGTAGGATCCTTGAAAGAAAAGAGAGGCCACCATTACTAAAATGCAAAACCATAGCAACATATTTTGGTGGTAAAAATATTGGCAATGTACAAGATTCACAAGTTAGATCTCTAATGCTTATTGAAAAAGGAGATTCATCACAAGTTGGAGACCTAGACCGTATTGAAGAAGTTTAAGTTTGTGAACTTGATATCTCAGTCAAGGATGAACTTGAACACAATTTGGAGGTACTTCCCTTAAGTAGGGAGTCACAAGATGATATTATAAAATTGGAGTGAGTCCTGGACCAGTCTGGTGAGAAAACCAAAAGTGATTCTATAAATCATGTTCAAGCACAAAAGGGGAAAAGAAAATTGGAATCAAAGAAAGATCGATCTTGCTAGGATCTATCCAAAAGGAATTTTTAGTTAGAATGGGTGAAAAAGTACTAGCTCATTGAACAAGTGGCCAACATCATTGATGGTGAGCCTCTTGTAGAATGTAGATGTAAGATTTTCATAAAGATAATAAAGAAGGAGCAGAGGTTGCAGCTTACACTTGATACCATAGAAAAGCATGTCGGTAAAGTTTATAAAAAGGAAACCATAGATGGATTTGAAAAATCCATGCTAACTTGGAAAACAAAGGACAATTTTTTGCATATTAGGAATGTCAAAATATACAAGTTACACCAGCAATTATGGGATAAGTGTTCTATAGTAAAAGGTTCCTGTGAGGCCTGGCCTCGACCCCTCATGGCCTTAGTTGTTACTTTATCTTTTTGATACTCACGACTCCAGATGTCGAGACATTATCAGATACTTGAACATATTATATTATTTCATGCTATGTGATGTTACTTCTAGATATTTTATGTTCATCATTTAAGGTGTTAGGTATATGTACGTTGAGGAAATTAGTAAATGTAGGATTGATACTTTGATTTAAGAGTTTCTAAATGGTTAAGAATTAAGTAGGATGAAGAAACCCTTATTAATGTATGTTTCAATTTATGAGAATTACTGATACATATATATGTACATGTGATTTTTGGGACTACTGATGTGTACAATGAGTGTGCAGATATTTTAGTTGAGGAAATCGACAGAGGAATAGAACTGATCTCCATGTGCTAAATTTGGAAACCTTGTTGTTGTAATTCGAGTATTGTATTGTGAGATGTATGAATGTATCTTTCCATGTTCAGTAAATGTGAATGTCTCGTAATTATGTTCTATTAGTGTTGCTTGACACTTGTGAATTGTGTATGCTCTTCAGCGTGCTAATTAGGGTTAGCTATGTACCCTTTGGACCTTAGTTGGTTTAAATGAGTGTCAGTTTGCTAATTTGATTGTTAATCGAGTTTAGTCATCCCTAATCTAGATTAGCGCTTAATTTGCATGTTAGAGTAGTTAGTAGGTCCTATTTTATTCCTAGATTTTGTTTGGCTCTAAACCTTTTCCTAAGGCTTAAATCATGAAATTATTATACCCAAAGGGTATGGGTATGGGTTAGGGGTCTTTTCCAACCCCTAAGCCCCTTTTATTGACTTTTGAGGTCACTCAAAAAGTCTCTTTTTGCCTTTGTGCGAAAATTGACCATGGCTATCTTGAGTTACCTCACCTCATCTCCACTTAGGGTTTAACCATAGTGTAGGTGGAGTTAGGAGTTTCTAGAATTGCTAGTGGGTGGAAATAGTTATTGCTCCTTTTGGTGGTTGAGTTTGAGGCTTATTTAGAGGCCCTTCTTAGACTTGTGGAGGTTGTTACCCAATCTCTACATTTAGAGAGGAGTTCTTGAAGATTGAAGCAAGGAGAAGGAAACTCTACTCAAACTTGTTCATTGCCATTACCTCTTTGTGAAGGTTGGATTTCTCTTCTCCCTTGTTCAGATTTTATTTTTGTATCATGCTTATGCTACCTTGTTGTTGTTTCAATGTTTGTGTGTTTGTGGGTATGTTGGGAAGCTTTGAAAACCATGTTATTTTTTGGATGATTTCCTTTCATGTTTATGTTTGCAATTTTGAGATTTTTCTTGCATGGGCGTTTTGGTATTACTCACCCTTGGAGAGGGCAGAAGTGACCAATTTTGGGAAAGGTCTGTTTAGTCAGACTCCAACCAGTGTAGAGTCTCTTCTCAGGATGAGAGGAGGGAGAAAAGGGTAGGGTGTTATGGGCCTCTACCTATCAGCACAAACCTTGTATGATTTTGGTATGTTGAAATGGAAGAACGAAAGTTCTTGTTTTATAGCCCCAATTGGGCATCTGTTGGTGTTGTGCTTGACTTCTCCTGGTTGGAAGAATCCACCTTTCCCTAGTTTTGATTCATTGTGAATCCTATTGTGTAAACCATGTATGAATATGTATGTTTGATTGTCTCTTGGTCCTGCTTGTTGTCACCTGATCAGAATTCTGTTCCACCCATGGTTCTTGAAATGTTTTGTAGAAATCGTCATGAATCCCTCGATGAAGATCATGAAGAAAATTCAAGTAAATTGTTGAAATTTGGGATTGATATCCTATGTAATTGTATTTTCAAACTTTGTTGGATTGGCAATGAAGCCAGGTTTTCTTCCTGATTCTTTCCCGGCTGAGCCCTTGAATTAGGTTTACCAATAAAATTGGTATTTGAGTATAACTGCTTGTCATGTGATTTAATTGCAAATTTTAATTTGGATAGATGCACATCAAAATAGGATGAATATGATGACATTCAATTATGCAATTTTGAGTTTAAGTATGTTAAGAAAAGAAGATGGATATGATTAATATTTCAATACAATTATGTACCTATTAGAAGATCAAATAAATATCGCATTGTTGTGAGCAAACTATTGAACCTATGTTTTAAAGCCATTAAGAAAATAAAATAATAATACCCCTTTTTGAACAAATCATATACATTGCTAAAAAAATTCATACTTAGAAAAAAATAAAGCTTCAAAATTTTTTCCCCAAGAGCAAAATGCTCTCTGGATTTTGCATGGAAGAAAGAATTAAATGGTTTTGTGGAATAGAGAATATTCCCATTTGATTCGTTATTTCAAATTTAATTTCTAAATTAATAATCAATAAAATGAATATAAATAACTAAAGTAATATTATGCTAATTCTAATATCCTAAAAATGCTCCTAAATCTCATAGATTCAACAATAAAACTTTATAGCATTAACTCTTTCTTTAAAAAAACAACAAACATCCCATCTCATGAAGGATGATGTCACCCTTGAGAAAGCTCACTTCTTTTCCATGCTAGTCACGTCAACATTAAGGTTGGAGTAAAGTTTGGGGGAAGGAAAAAAAAAAAAGGTTATTACTCTTCCCCTTTATCCTAGGTCTTCACCTACCATGTAAATGTTAAAGAGGGCAGATTTGAGTTTAGTATTTAAACCTCTCCCATCATATTTCTCCCTGCAGCAAGTGGTTGACTTGCCTTGAATCACGTGGGCTCCTTGGCATATTCTCCTATTAATTGCAAAGCAAATCATATTTGTGAGAATGCAGATTTTTTTTGTACAGTTTTAAACTTATTTCCTTTTACCCTTTTTTTTTACTCGGTCTCCCCTTGGTGTGTTCAGCTTTTGGAGGTTGCTGCTGCGTTTTCCAAGCCTTGGGAAGAGAGGGTAGACTTGGGAAAGCGCACCAAAATTTTGGGAAAGGGAAAGGCTAGTGGCCAAGTGGCCTAGGGTGGGTAAAATATTAGGGAGGTTAAGTTAGAATGTTAGATATTTTATTTTGTTTTATTAATTTTGTATTAGTAAGTTAGTTGGTAGAGTAAGTAAAATTTAGTATTATTTCATTTTAATAAATTAAAAAAAAAAATTTATGATTAATGATTAGATGTTAGTTTTGGTTATTACTTTATTTAAGTAGTAAAATTTGGTAAATGTGTTAGTTTGACTTTTAAATATTTTTATATTAGTATATATTAAATGATTAGATTTATAAAGTTCTAGTTATGATTTTATAAATTTAGATTTTTGTTTATTAAATAGAGTTTTAAAATTTGATAGTTATTTTGTTTAAGTCCTTTAAACTATATGTCTTTTATGAGATAGTTCGGTATTTTTATTTTAGCATTAGAAAAATTTAGTTAATGTAAAATTAGTTTTATTTGTTAAGAAAGTTAATTAATACGTTATTTAATATAAGTTATTTTAGTATAATTTAGCTTAGATTTTACTTTATTGAATTTTAGCTATTATTATTATTATTATTTTAGAATAGATCATAGTTTTAAATGTAATTAGTTTTTAGAATGAACTGTAAATATAGTTTAGATAATTATTTTACAGGTTATAATAGTTAATTTTTCTTTGCTTTTATGCTATGAAATAATTGGACTTATAATTCTTTTAGATTGTTATTCGAATAATCTAAATATATTTTTCGTTAAATATTTTGCTTTAATGATGCTACAATGGTTAATGTTAATAAGATTTTATATTAGATGTAAATTATGTTATTCTTGTAGATCTAATAGATTGTTGGTCTACGTATGAGTTATTGAAAGGCAAATTAAAAAAATATAATGTTTAATATTGATGTAAAATGAAACAAATGTTGAAATCAATTTAATAATGAATGTGCAAATTTAACGACCTATTTATACTCATTGACTTTAAGCTTAAAATGGGATGTAATTTAATAATGAATGTGCAAATTTAACGACCTATACTTTAACGGGTGCAAATTAACTTATCAACTTAGTGATGTTATTTATCTTTAAAAAAAATTAAAAAAATTGTGTGTGTGTTTTTGCCCTCGTAGGTTTGGGCATGACATTTTGGTATCAGAGCCTGTGTTTCAACACTAGGAACCTTAAACCCTTACACTTCTGAAACTTTAAACGAAACATTTAAATTGTGTAGGATGCCTCCTGTTACTCGAAGCAACCCACGAGGTAGAGGTCGTAGGGCGAGAGGTGGTAGAGCGGGACAGAGGGATGGACCACCTCCACCACCACCACCTCCACTTCCACCACCACCGAACCTAAATCAGGACATTATAGATGCACTTCAGACCTTGATCAGTGTAGTTTAGCAGAGATTAGTACCTGTGGTTCAGCCAGTTCAGCAGATTCTAGTAGTGGAAGCAGAGGGACCCGGAGGAGGCGGACCCAGAGTCAGAGAGAGGACTAGGAGTCCCCCACCGAGACAGTTAGAGGGGCAGGATGAGCATGAAGGTGAGTCAATACACCATAGAAGACCCCCACTTAAAAGACCTCCTAAACATGTAGGAGATGATATCAGGGAGTTGATTCAACTTGGGCCACCATTATTTACTAGTTCTACTGAGGGGACAGTAGCAGAGGCATGGTTGCAGAGCCTACAACGGTGCTTTGGATTACGACCCTATGGGAGTAATCTAAAGGCACGCCTAACAGTTCATCAGTTGAGAGAGGATGCCTCTAATTGGTGGCATCATGAGGAGATCATAGGTGGAGTGAGGATGGATACCCTCACATGGGAATCATTCCTAGAAAGATTTTGAGAGAGGTACTTGTCAGAGCATTTTTGACAGAAACAGATAGAGGAGTTCCATTCTCTTTACTAGAGAGGTCTTACAGTGGCTCAGTATGAGAGAAAGTTTCTCGAGCTCCTTCCTTATGTAGACTACATGAAGGATGAGAAACTATGGGTACATCACTTTATCATGGGTTTGAATTTCTCACTTCAGGGTCTAGTTCGGATGGCCTTCCCTACCACCTTCAGACAGGTAGTGGAGATAGCACTAGTGGTAGAGGATACTCGAGGCGGACATGAATCACGAGATCGGTCTCAGAACTGAAACTCTACTTGGCAGAAACCCCCTTGGAAAGGGAATTAGAACTATACACCAGGGTCCTCTAAGGGCCAACAATCTCAGCAGCAATAGGAACTCTCACAGGGTTACCAGGGCCTCGAGCCTAAGCAGTAGCAGTTACAGCAGGATCAGAAAGTACATACCCCACAGTCACAGTTAGTGCAAACTCAACAGTCTTTTAGGGGTGGATACAGTGGGTCCAACAGGTCAAGGAACCCACAGCAGTCTGGATCATAGGATACATGATCTTATACCCGAGGACCATGCTACGCTTGTGGTGGCATGGGTCACATAGCTAGAGAGTGTTCACATGGACAGTCATCCAGTGGTCAGAGAGGGGCTTTTTCAGAGCCGATAGTAGGAGACATGGGCAGGTCCCACAAAGTTTTTAAAGCAGTTGACAACCGCCAGACTAGGCATCAGGCTATAGATATTGAGGCTATAAGTGGAGTTGGTCGGCCAGTTAGTGCTAGAGACTATCCATATTATTTCCCGACAGACCCTACCTCCTCGAGGTCGAGAACTGGACCAAGTTAGGGTCTAGCGGGAATGTTATGATGAGGTCACGATTTCTTGGGAGGATGCAGCACGTATGCAATCTCGATACCCTTATCTTTTGATGAACTCTAGGAGGAAGTTCATGCCTAGTGGGGGAGGGTGTGAGGCCTCGCCCCGACCCCTCATGGCCTTAGTTGTTAATTTATCTTTTTGATACTCACGACTCGAGATGTCAAGACATTATCAGATACTTGAACATATTGTATTATTTCATGCTATGTGATGTTACTTCTAGATATTTGATGTTCATCATTTAAGGTGTTATGTATATGTACATTGAGGAAATCAGTAAATGTAGGATTGATACTTTGATTTAAGAGTTTTTAAATGGTTAATAATTAAGTAGGATGAAGAAACCCTTATTAATGTATGTTTCAATTTATGAGAATTACTGATACGTATATATGTACATGTGATTTTCGGGACTACTGATGTGTACAATGAGTGTGCAGATATTTTAGTGGAGGAAATCAATGGAGGAATAGAACTGATCTCCATGTGCTAAATTTGGAAACCTTTTTGTTGTAATTCAAGTATTGTATTGTGAGATGTATGAATGTATCTTTCCATGTTCAGTAAATGTGAATGTCTCGTAATTATGTTCTGTTAGTGTCGCTTGACACTTGTGAATTGTGTATGCTCTTTAGCATGCGGATTAGGGTTAGCCGTGTACCCTTTGGACCTTAGTTGGTTTAAATGAGTGTCAGTTTGCTAATTTGATTGTTAATCGAGTTTAGTCATCCCTAATCTAGATTAGCACTTAATTTGCATGTTAGAGTAGTTAGTAGGTCCTATTTTATTCCTAGATTTCATTTGGCTCTAAACCTTTTTCCTAAGGCTTAAATCATGAAATTATTATACCCAAAGGGTATGGGTATGGGTTAGGGGTCTTTTCCAACCCCTAAGCCCCTTTTATTGACTTTTGAGGTCACTCAAAAAGTCTCTTTTTGCCGTTGTGCGAAAATTGACCATGGCTATCTTGAGTTACCTCACCTCATCTCCACTTAGGGTTTAACCATAGCGTAGGTGGAGTTAGGAGTTTCTAGAATTGCTAGTGGGTGGAAATAGTTATTGCTCCTTTTGGTGGTTGAGTTTGAGGCTTATTTAGAGGCCCTTCTTAGACTTGTGGAGGTTGTTACGCAATCTCTACATTTAGAGAGGAGTTCTTGAAGATTGAAGCAAGAAGAAGGAAACTCTACTCAAACTTGTTCATTTCCATTACCTCTTTGTGAAGGTGGGATTTCTCTTCTCCCTTGTTCAGATTTTATTCTTGTTTCATGCTTATGCTACCTTGTTGTTGTTTCAATGTTTGTGTGTTTGTGGGTATGTTGGGAAGCTTTGAAAACCATGTTATTTTTTGGATGATTTCCTTTCATGTTTATGTTTGCAATTTTGAGATTTTTTTTGCATGGGCGTTTTGGTATTACTCACCCTTGGAGAGGGCAAAAGTGACCAATTTTGGGAAAGGTCTGTTTAGTCGGACTCCAACTAGTGTAGAGTCTCTTCTTAGGACGAGAAGAGGGAGAAAAGGGTAGGGTGTTATGGGCCCCTCCCTGTCAGCACAAACCTTGTATGATTTTGGTATGTTGAAATAGAAGAACGAAAGTTCTTGGTTTATAGCCCCGATTGGGCATCTGTTGGTGTTGTGCTTGACTTCTCCTGGTTGGAAGAAGCCACCTTTCCCTAGTTTTGATTCATTGTGAATCCTATTGTGTAAACCATGTATGAATATGTATGTTTGATTGTCTCTTGGTCCTGCTTGTTGTCACCTAATCAGAATTTTGTTCCACCCATGGTTCTTGAAATGTGTCGTAAAAATTGTCATGAATCCCTTGATGAAGATCATGAAGAAAATTCAAGTAAATTGTTGAAATTTGGGATTGATATCCTATGTAATTGTATTTTCAAACTTTTTTGGATTGGCAACGAAGCCGAGTTTTCTTCCCGATTCTTTCTCGGCTGAGCCCTTGAATCAGGTTTACTAATAAAATTGGTGTTTGAGTATAACTGCTTGTCATGTGATTTAATTGCAAATTTTAATTTGGATATATGCACATCAAAATAGGATGAATATGATGACATTCAATTATGCAATTTTGAGTTTAAGTATGTTAAGAAAAGAAGATGGATATGATTAATATTTCAATACAATTATGTACCTATTAGAAGATCAAATAAATATCGTATTGTTGTGAGCAAACTATTGAACCTATGTTTTAAAGCCATTAAGAAAATAAAATAATAATACCCCTTTTTGAACAAATCATATACATTGCTAAAAAAATTCATACTTAGAAAAAAATAAAGCTTCAAAAATTTTTCAAATTCATACTTAGAAAAAAATAGAGCTTCAAAAAATTTTCCCCAAGAGCAAAATGCTCTCTGGATTTTGCATGGAAGAAAGAATTAAATGGTTTTGTGGAACAGAGAATATTCCCTTTTGATTCCTTATTTCAAATTTAATTTCTAAATTAATAATCAATAAAATGAATATAAATAACTAAAGTAATATTATGCTAATTCTAATATCCTAAAAATGCTCCTAAATCTCATAGATTCAACAATAAAAGTTTATAGCATTAACTCTTTCTTTTAAAAAAAACAAACATCCCATCTCATGAAGGATGACATCATCCTTGAGAAAGCTCACTTCTTTTCCATGCTAGTCACGTCAACATTAAGGTTGGAGTAAAGTTTGGGGGAAGGGAAAAAAAAAAGGTTATTACTCTTCCCCTTTATCCTAGGTCTTCACCTACCATGTAAATGTTAAAGAGGGCAGATTTGAGTTTAATATTTAAACCTCTCCCATCATATTTCTCCCTGTAGCAAGTGGTTGACTTGCCTTGAATCACGTGGGCTCCTTGGCATATTTTCCTATTAATTGCAAAGCAAATCATATTTGTGAGAATGCAGATTTTTTTTGTACAGTTTTAAACTTATTTCCTTTTACCCTTTTTTTTTACTTGGTCTCCCCTTGGTGTGTTCAGCTTTTGGAGGTTGCTGCTGCATTTTCCAAGCCTTGGGAAGAGAGGGTAGACTTGGGAAAGCGCACCAAAATTTTGGGAAAGGGAAAGGCTAGTGGCCAAGTGGCCTAGGGTGGGTAAAATATTAGGGAGGTTAAGTTAGAATGTTAGATATTTTATTTTGTTTTATTAATTTTGTATTAGTAAGTTAGTTGGTAGAGTAAGTAAAATTTAGTATTATTTCATTTTAATAAATTAAAAAAAAATATTTATGATTAATGATTAGATGTTAGTTTTGGTTATTACTTTATTTAAGTAGTAAAATTTGGTAAATGTGTTAGTTTGACTTTTAAATATTTTTATATTAGTATATATTAAATGATTAGATTTATAAAGTTCTAGTTATGATTTGATAAATTTAGATTTTTGTTTATTAAATAGAGTTTTAAAATTTGATAGTTGTTTTGTTTAAGTCCTTTAAACTATATGTCTTTTATGAGATAGTTCGGTATTTTTATTTTAGCATTAGAAAAGTTTAGTTAATGTAAAATTAGTTTTATTTGTTAAGAAAGTTAATTAATACGTTATTTAATATAAGTTATTTTAGTATAATTTAGCTTAGATTTTACTTTATTGAATTTTAGCTATTATTATTATTATTATTTTAGAATAGATCATAGTTTTAAATGTAATTAGTTTTTAGAATGAACTGTAAATATAGTTTAGATAATTATTTTACAGGTTATAATAGTTAATTTTTCTTTGCTTTTATGCTATGAAATAATTGGACTTATAATTCTTTTAGATCGTTATTCGGATAATCTAAATATATTTTTCGTTAAATATTTTGCTTTAATGATGCTACAATGGTTAATGTTAATAAGATTTTATATTAGATGTAAATTATGTTATTCTCATAGATCTAATAGATTGTTGGTCTACGTATTAGTTATTGAAAGGCAAATTAAAAATAATATAATGTTTAATATTGATGTAAAATGAAACAAATGTTGAAATCAATTTAATAATGAATGTGCAAATTTAACGACCTATTTATACTCATTGACTTTAAGCTTAAAATGGGATGTTAGGACATTTTTGGGAGATCTCATATCTGTTTTTCATTAGACCTATACTTTAACGGGTGCAAATTAACTTATCAACTTAGTGGTGTTATTTATCTTTATAAAAAAAAAAAAAAAATCGTGTGTGTGTTTTTGCCCTCGTAGGTTTGGGCATGACAGTTCCATTGAAGATTTCGTTGGGAAAGTAATGGAAGTGCAAAATATAAGAAAAATAGTTCAATTAAGTGTGGTCTTTTATATTTTGAGTGGAGGACATCCTAGGATGGACTACCCTTCAATTATTGCTGTATTACACTTTTTCAAAGTCTAAAAGTATCCAAATAGTCACTGGTCAGTAAACAACAGGTGGGAATGGGCTAGATGTCTTGCATAGGTTAAAAAAGAAGATATGAAGGAAAAATAAAACAATCAAATTTCATTGCATTATCTCTAGATGAAGTTACAACAATTGATAATACTTCCTAGGTGTGCATGCATGTTTATACTATAAACAATATTTGTCATCAACCCTTTCTACTATCTGTTGCTAAATTGAATTGTAGTGCAATAACTAAAAATTTATATGAATTATTTAAGACTACTCTAATTGAGTGTGGAGGTTTGGATAACATGGAGATTGTCAAAAAGTTGGTGTGTGTTGGAGTAGATGGAGCTTCAGTTATGCAAGGTCATAAATACGGTCTTTGCAAAAAGATCAAGAATGATTTGGCACCCTACACTATTCCCATTCATTGCATGGCCCATTGAATGAATCTAGCTTTTGTAATTGTTAGGGATTTTGGTTATGTATTTAAATTAGAATCTCTAATCAAAGAAATTTACCAATACTTTTGTCAAAGTAAAAAATGAGTCTAGGAATTTCAACACTTTGCTCAAGGACTTTCTGATGGGAGGAAGCTTCTTAAAGACAATGATACTAGATGGATCTCTTGGGATGGACCAGCACATCGAGTAATCTTTGAATATACATCATTGCTTGGACTAATCCACTCTGTGTGAGATAGATTCCCTTGGCTATATTCAAGTCTAACTAATGTTGAGATACTCTTAACTTTAGCAGCTATTCTCCCCATGCTACAGGACATGAGAAATATTATTAAAAAGATTCAACAAAGAGCTATGTACATTGTAGAATATAATAAGCTGCATAAAATGACATGTGATAGCTTGGATACTCTGTATTGATTACTATCATTAGATGAATCAATGTTTGTAAAGTTGATAGAAATTACAAATTTGAATAATCTTAGGAAATTTTTACATATTGGTGCAAATGATGAGGTATATGCTAGGGTAAGTGGAGTTGACATACCAATGTAGTACTATGCCCGCATCAACCTTGACTCCAACCCCAATGAAGTAGGAAGTGAAGTTGAATTAGAACCAGAGAAGGTACTTTCACACATTACAAGTGAAGACTTCAAGAAGATCAAAGACTCTGTGCTTGACTCTGTTAAGTGAGTTTGCTACAATATTTTATCAGAAATTAGATTCAGATTCCCCCCAGAGGAATTGATTGAAGAAATGTCAATTGTTTTTTTACAATATTGGTCTCTAAACTATTCAACTAATTTTCAAAGAAGGATGATGACTTTGATTCAACATTTTTGAAAACTTAAAGTAATCAGTGAAGTACCTATAAATGGAATTTTAGATAAATCTTGACTAAGAGATCAATCATATTCTTTTGCAAACATAATGAGGGGACAATATGATCTTATAGAGAGCCCAAATGAAGAGGGAGCAGTAACAAAGCTTTAAGAAAACCTTGGTGAGAGTAATCAGTTGAGAGAGTCAATACCAGAACATTTCAAGCTTACCGATTTGTGTTTGACAATGATATTGGGTTCAATGGAGGATGAGAGAGTTTTCAGTACTTTGGATTTCCTAAAGTCAAAGGTTAGAAACAAATTAGACAAAAATTTGGATAATTCTTTGAGACTATATAATTCTAGGTAAGAGGTAGATTGTTTCCCTTATGAAAAGGCTCTTAGCATTTGGAGAAACCAATGTCAAAGAAGAGAGATTGCCAACATTTCAAACCAAAAAGGTAGTGGTAGCGGTTCATGTCTTGATATTGGAAGCAATGAAGATGATGTTGACTTTGGCATGCATACTGATGCTGACAGTGAATCTAAAGAAAACAAAATGAATAATGAAATGTTATATGCAATAAATGAGGAGGATTCTGATGATAGTGATGTTGAGCTAGTCCAAGCAAATTGGTAACTATAGCAACTTCTCAACTTCAAGTTCTAACTTCTGCATGAGTCGAGTAGTAGGCTAGTAGATCTAATCTAAGACTCTATCTAATAATTAATTATGTTTGTAGAAGTTAATTTATAGCCTTCATTCATTATCCTTTTATAGATGCTTAATTTTTTTTTTGAACATGTTGATGTTACAAACTTACATGTTGAGATGTTCATTGAAACTAGTTATTACTTTTAGAGTCTACACATGTTGAGATTCTCACTGATTGTATTTTTTAAACATGTTGAGATTTTCATTGATTCTAGTTTTAATACAATAGTACATGTTGAACTTGAGATTTTCATTCATTCCAGTTTTTAGACATTTTTACTTTTAGATTTTCATTGATTCTAGTTTCTTTAAGAAATTGTAACATAATGTATTTAACAGAATAAGCTCTATTTAAAAAAAATTGTATTATAATTTATAACTATAAATCAGCCTATAACATAATACATTTAACAATTACAAACAATTACAACCTTTTGCAAATGACTCAATGTCAAATTGAAATGACCTTGATTTCCCTTTTGCAGATACAAGCGAGCAACAATAGCTGTAGGTCAGTTTGTAATTGTATATATAATTAGATTATTATTACATAATACATTATATGTATACAATCACATTGTCAATTTGCCACATTGCCAATTGTACAATTTTTTCAATTAGGAGTAGGAAATTTTTTTCCATTTGCTTTGTGTAGTAATGGTATGCTAGTGCCTCTCGATCCAACTATCCTGATATGTTGGCTCTTGATTCCTATAACAATTAACATTAAACAAAGTTGAAATTAAATAAAAAATTTGAAATTAAAAAGCAACAAGAAACAAAATGGTTATAGTACTATCACTTACTAAGTTGTTACTTCTTAGTGCTATCAGGTATGACTACCACTGATAGCAATAGTAATAGTTTGAGGAGATGACCCAACTCCAATGAAGTTCTTTAGGGTGCTCCATTCTACATCATTTGGAAGCTCCATTTCTTTAAGGTTGTAGCTAAATAGTTGTAACCTCATTAACAATGAATACTTTAGAGAGATAGTTTTATATGAATTAAGGAATTTATCTATAACTGCATTTATTATTGATAGTGGTTTGATGCAACTTGCAATTCTTTCTAGAGTGGTTTCCTCAGGAAAGTTGCCTAAATTAGAATTCATGGTGTTCTACAACTTTTTCATGTAATCTTCTTTTCCAATGAATCTTCCCTTTGAGTTAGCTAAATTTGGTAATCCAACATTTAGCAAGTTTAGTATGCTATGATTCATCTTCATCAAGTCTTTGGAAGCAAATTTGAGAGCTTCATTTATTTTCATTACTTGTTCACAATTGTGACAGACAACAATGGACATTCTAGAGGCATCCAAGCGGTTGTTTATTCCATAGTTTGCCAAATCCCTGTCACTAAATCTCCATACTTTACTCAAAAATTGTTTAGCATAATTTTTTAAGGAATTGTTGAAGATTCCTCTTTCAGCCTGAACATCTTTTTTTACATTTTCAAAGAGAAGTCTGAGATTTCTATTTAAATCAAACCATTCAAACAAACTATCACTATTCTTCATTACTTTGTCCCAATTTTCTTATTTGATGAGCTTAACCATGTTTATCATAGTATCCTTTGCATGATGGTTTTCGAAAGATGTCATTCTATTTTGTGCAATTACACTCTCCATCTTTTTCTTCATTTCAGACATCTCTTTTTCACTCTTTTTCTATATTTCCTCTAGTTGCCCTTTCCAATTAGTTGCTTTCTTCCTCTCATCCTCCAATTTCTTTTTCAAATCTTGGATCGTATTTGCAGTAGTGACCTC
Source organism: Cupressus sempervirens (assembly GCA_028749045.1). NCBI lineage: Eukaryota > Viridiplantae > Streptophyta > Pinopsida > Cupressales > Cupressaceae > Cupressus > Cupressus sempervirens. The sequence goes on along the minus strand of CM053783.1, from coordinate 755,521,639 downwards.
TTTTTTCTTCTCATCCTCAAGTTCCTTTTTAAAATCATGGATTGTCTTTGTAGTGGATTCCTCCTTTTTCTTCACATTATCCAATTCCTTCTACAAATCATGGAGTGTTTGTGTAAACTCCTCTTTCTTCACATTCTCCAATTCCTTCTTCAAATCTAGGATTTTCTTTGTAGTTAACTCATCTTTTTTCCTTACATTCTCCAATTCCCTCCTCATATGGTGGATTGTGTTACTACTTGCAGTAGCACTAGACTCCATTTTCTTTGTATTCTCCAATTCCTTCTTCAACTCAAGGATTGTTTTTGCAATTGACTCTTTTTTCTTCTTCATGTTCTCCAATTGATTGTTCAAATTGTGGATTGTGTTTACACTAGAATCCTCTTTTTTCTTCTCATTGCCCAGTTCCTTCTGCAAATTATAAATTATCCTTGCCTTAGACTCCTCTTTTTTTTTTTTCATTCTCCAATTCAATCTTCAAATTATTATTTTTCTTGACAATAGAGTCCAGGTCAGTTTTCAATTTATTAATGACCTGTGCAGTACTCTCTACAGACTTGAACAACTATGTAGTCGAAGTTTTTTTATGCTGAATTCTTTTTTGGCACTCATCCAACTCTTTAGTCAAAATTTTCACTTGTTCATTTATCTTTTTTTGTTGGACAATTGCCTTGGTAGGAGAAGAATTATTTATCCTATTTTTCAATTCTTTGAACCTATTGTCTATTGCTTTCTCCTTGGCCTTTACATTATCAAGGTCTGCCTGTAATTTTTCTATTTTCTTTGTAATCCTTTTGTTTTCCTTCTCTACTTTTAGATGTGTAGAGTAGACCATTTTGTTGCTCTTTTTTGATATATTGATTTTGTTAATATTTTTCACTTTTGACAAATCTATTTGAAGACTAGTAACTTGTACATCATTATGATTTATTACATTTTTTGGTGGATTATTATCTCTACCTAGGGGCATAACAGCCATGAAGTTCACCATTTCATTATTTGGATCATATGTTGGAAATATTTTGTTAGTAGATCCTTGACATTGAACAACTGTATCACTTTTCTAATTCTTCATAATTTGCCTATTTCTTTCGCTTGTCTATTCAAACTTTGATGCAATTCGTTCAAACTAAAATCTAGATTTGTTGACATAATTCAGTGTTTGAAAGGTGAATTATTAGTTGTATTATTGTATGCTCCTCCAACTCTAGTTAAACTTACTCCACCTACAATTGTATTATGAGGATTTCCAACATACTGAAGATGGCCCATTCCAAATCCTAATGTTTTAGGACTATTTTCAAGGTTTTGTACAAAAGCTACTTGTTCATACGTTGGTGAAGTAATCACTAACATTTCTTGCTGTGTAACTATCATAAATTTTTGCTTTTTTGCACAAGGTTCATCCATGCCAGTGCTAGTGCCAATGGGATCAACTACAACTAGATTTGAAGATTTAACAAATAATGTGTTGGGATGACCTTTAGAAGTAGAAGTATAATGTTTTTTGCCCTTTCTAGATGAATTATCTTCAATCTCATCAAATAGTCCAATGATTGGTTTACTTCCTCTTTTGGGTGGGTCTGGTACTAGAATTGGATTCCAAATTCCTTTACCACTTGCACCAATGGGCCCTATACCTAGATAACCCATTTTTTGTATCATAGTTGCCCCTTTACCATATGTTTGTTTAGTAGAATCACTCATTTGAAGATTAACAATATATCTACCCCCAGTTGACCTAAAATCCTAAATACCTTGAATGTTGGTATCAGACTCAAGGTCCTTCTATCTTTCAATATCACTGTCACTGTAACTACCAAAATCATATAGTACAGTTGGATGCTCTTTATTCCAAAAATTTCTAAAAAGTTCATCCTCCTCAATTTTTTCAACCCTGCTAATGTCATTGGTTCACCCAAATTTTGACTCATTTTTCAAAAATCAGTCATCTTGATTTGACACCACAATTTAGCTACACATGCTTCTTTAATTTTTTTCGCCATAGACCTCTTAGAAGGTTGAGATGCTTTCTTGTAGAAATTTAAGTATGTTAGAGGCTTTGATTTGTGTGACTCTGATATGTGCAAAGTTGTAATTTGGGATGACAATTCTTGCATTGAAATATTATTCTCTATTGCATGTTTCTCCATCTCTTTCTTAACCTCATCCCATGAATCCTTGTTTTTTAACTTTTCTATCAATGAAATCTCCTGGTGTTGATATTTTCTCGCAAAGTTTCCATTGAAAATAAGTCTTATTTTTATTATGTTCAGTGGATCATAATTCCAATGACTGACAAAATCAAAGCCAAAAAAAGTTATCAATTCATTTGCCACTTTGAAAGCCTTTCTCTCAAATGTGAGACCTCCAATTGTGAAAGGCAAGGAAGGAAATGTCATTTTCTTTTGTTGTCTGGTAAAAAGTTCAGCTGTGCTCTCCATCTACCATACATATTCCAGTGCAAAAACCTTTTATGTAACATGCATTGGAAGTTTGTAGGGTTCAATTGCTAAACTGTAAAACCTTAAGACAATGTAATCTTCCATGAAGAACCAATCAGCTAATTGAATCTAACTTTCCAATTGAATGCAATCTTTACAAGACACAAGCAATCTAGGCATTGTAGTGCCTATGATTTTTTGGTAAATAGGTGCCAAAAATAAGTTTGCAAAATTGTTGTATTTTTTATTGTTAACAATCATCCTCATCTTATGTGTCCACTCATATATTGGATTTGGAGTCTTTGATTTCTTTTGGCTTTTCTCATCGAACTTATAGACCTCAATATCAAGCTTTTTGTTCTCTGTCTCAAATATTAGGTGATACTTTGCTAAAAGAAGGTAGCACATGTAACTTGTGAACCTAAATGTCTTCGTCTTATCTATAGTTGTACTTTTTTTAATCATTAGCAATTATTGTTGCATAGATTCAACAATGTGCTGAACAAAATTATATCTTACATCTACCTTCTCAATTAACTAACCTTGACAATGGATATTATAAATAATTTCAAGAACACTAGCCCCCACTTCCTTATTATTGTCCAATCCTAGACAAAATGATAACAAAGAAATAGTATTCTAAACCCATGGCACAAAAATATCATATTGATAAGGAGGTTTATGGTCTATGTTTAGTGTAACACTAGTAGAGGACTTTGAGTTTATTAAACCCTTAGTATATGAATCTTGAAAAACTCTTCCAGTTTGTTATAAGCCTATGCTAGTTTATCCAAGTCAATGCACTTGTTAAAGCTTTCTAGATTAAACCCTAGCCCTAGGTCTAACAAAGTGAAAAATTCACTCTTAGTTATAGATAAAATTTCCTCCTGAGTGTTTTGGTTTACAATTTCTTTTCTATTTTTATCATAATTCTAAGTGCATAGCATTACAATTTCAGGGCAAGGGAGTACTTTGAGTACAACAAAGTTTTCTAATCCAGTAACCAAAATAGCTAGTTTATTTGTATGTGCACAAATATTGTTGTTATATTTATAATGAATTCTCCCCTTCTGTGGATCTTTCCACTTATTAAACAATGAATGTCTAATTCTCATGATTCCAAAATCTCCATGGATAACAGGATAAAAAATAATATGACATTCATCGGTGAAACCTGGAGTTTGTAGCACTTGCCTGAGCTCTTTAATGTATTTCTTTTCCTTTATGCTTGCACTCATATGGAAGGTTTTTGACTTTGTTTTGCTTATGCCCGCTATTGGTTATTACATAAAATTCTTCTTCAAGACCTATTTAAAAAAATTGTAAAGTGTAGACCTAAGACAATTAAAATCAAGATTTCTATTGCTACAAATTGCAATAATTTTTTAAATACCTGGAATCAAGACTCAATAATTAGTGTTGTCCTCTGATACTCAATTTTCACACTTTCAGAATTTAGTCTTCAAAACATAAAATGGAATTTTGTCAGTCTTTGAAAAGTTGGAATTTGAAAATCCTATCATATCAAACTCTTGACTTGCAGAACTTTAAACTTCATACTCTAAAAACATAGAAGGTTAATACTTAAAAGTTAAAACAAAAGTATTAAGTAATTAATGGTATTATGTACTTTACTAATAGTATGTAAAATGTACATGTAAACAACATAAAGACTCAATAATGTAGTTCTGTACATAACTACAATAATAAAAAGTAAAAATTTATTACATTAATATACACTTGAATTTTGAAATTTGTTCAATATTCATTTTAAATAGATAAATAAATAAAAATTGAACTTAATTATCGATATGATTTTTGGGTCAATTTGTGAAATGCTATTGCTGTTGTTAAGAGTCATCTAGAATTGTGACACTTGTCAAGGACACATGTTATGATTTTGAGTGTTTCTTGATAACAACGATGGTGGACCCAAAATTTACTTGAAATTCATCCCGAGCCATTGGCGTTGGCATTGATATGCCTTTTACTTAACAATCGCGACTTCGCTGAGTTAGGATTAAGTAATAATTTTTTTAAAAGACTAAACATAATTATTAATAATATTAACTGAGTTCTGATACTTAATTGAGCTTTGTAATTACCAAACATGTGTCACGATTCCAGATGAATCTAGGCACATGAGAAAACATTCTCCAAATCATCCCAAAATTCATCTTTTTTTTAGTCAACAATCAAGATTTCAAGTAGAATTTTTGAGTACACGTGTACCAATTTTGGGTTAATTTAATTATTTATATAAAATATTATATATATATATATATATATAAAATATAATTTAGAATAATTATTATACTAGTTATAATATAATAAACATAAAAGATTTTTTTTTCTATTACAGAAATGATTTTCTTTTCTATCATAAACTTTTTATTGTAAAGATGATATGAAAAATTCAATGAGATATATTAAATTTTATAAAATAAAATTGGTGCAAGATATGAAACAAGTGCCACATAGTGGCTTAGTACTTGCCTTTAGTTTTTATATAAATCTAATTTAAATTTAATAAATTTATTATAATATATAAAAAATTTTAATTAATAAAAATGTTGTATAATTATATTTTTCTGTAATGACGTTAATTTAAATTTAAATTTTATTCATAAATATAATCATTGATATATATGTTCTATTACATAAATATCATATGATTATAATTATATTATATTATACATAATTATATTATATGTTCTATTATATAATAAATAATTATAATATAAAAATAATAATATTTTTATAATAATAATAAATCTTAAATGATTATATAATATAATTAATATTATATTATATTTAAAAAATATATTATTAAAATATAAAATAGAAACCAATGCACTTAATTTAAAAATAAAAAATATTAACATTAATGAATCACATTGAAAATGAAATATTTAGTTCTTATATCTGGCCAATATAAGAGCTAAATGAATTCATCCAATCTTAACTTAGAAAAATATTTTATAAAAATTTTAAAGTTAAATTTTTTGCATCTATGCCACATAATATATTAGTTTGATAAAATAAATTACAATGATTTATTCTTACTCATAAAAATATGAAACAAATTTAATCACTAATTAAAGTCTAAAACCCAAAATGTATCAAAATTGTACTTAGCCCTAAGTCTACTAGCAAGTACTAATAATAAATTATAATAACAATAGTTTAATTCAAATAAAATAATCAAAATTTAAAAATATAATTACAAATGCTATATTTTTATTCATATTTATTATTTAGTTTTAAAATTAAAATGTAATATAGTTTAATTATCTATAAATTATTAACATATATTGATAATTACGATAATTGTTTATAAATATAATTATTAATAATATTAACCGAGTCTTAATAATTAAGTGAGCTTTGCAATGACTAGACAAGTGTCACGATTTCGGATGAATCTAGGCACATGAGGAAATATTTCTCAAATTGGCTCAAAATTCATCTCGGACCGATGATCTTTCTTTTAGTCAATGGTCAGTATTTCAAGTAGAATCTTTGAGTACACGTGTCCCAATTTCAAGTAGAAATAGAATTTAACTTCAATCATTTAAAATTTGGCCCGAACTAGAGTTGCGGTCATTGAAACTAATTTAAATAACATATTAATTAATATAGAGAAAAATATTGAAATAAATATTGTTAAAGAAATTGTTTTTTTAAATTTAATTTAAAATAATTATTATAATAGTTATAATATAATATAAATAAATGATCTTCTTTTTCTATTACAGAAATGATTTTTTTTTTCTATCATAAACTTTTTATTGTAAAGATGATATGAAAAATTCAACGAAGATATATTAAATTTTATAAAATAAATTGGTGTAAGAAATGAAAAAAGTTTAATGTAAATAAAATAATTAAAATTAAAAAATATAATTACAAATGCTATATTTTGATTCATATTTATTATTTAGTTTCAAAATTAAAATGTAATACAGTTTAATTATCTATAAATTATTAAAATATATTGAAAATTGTGATAATTGTTTATAAACTATTCTTCATCATTTAAAATATTTCATAATGAAAAAAAGTTAAGTGACAAGATAAGTATGAAATAAAAAATTGACACATAAATTATCAAAATTTTATTTAACTTTGAAACTTTGTTAAGGTTATAATCTTTAGTTTTTCTTGCAATCCACTCTTATCGCTCCATTTGTTTTAACCAATCAGATTAAAGAAAAATAGTTTTAGAAATTACAAAACTTTTAATTGGATAATTTTCAATTGAATAATTTTTTACTACAAATCATTAATCAAATATATTATATGATACCATAAAGGGATTGTTGAAACCATTTTTTGTTTCTGAGTTCTAACTTTATAACTATTAATAGTTAATTATTTTAAACAAAGTTGCAGACTAACATTTCAACAGTGCATTAAGAATCGAGATGCCAAAAAAAAAGTCGTAGACTAACAGGAAGTTGGAACAATGATTTGAGAAGCCAAAAACTATTGTTTTCATTGATAATATTTTATAATGTACAAAGCATAGATATTCAAAATAGCTAGTTAAATCAGCCCGATTTTACTATTTCATAATTTACATTGAAGGGCAAGGCCTAATCCAAAGAAAAAATAGATATCTTAAAAACATTTTTTGGCCCTAGGGCAATGCCGCAATGGTTAAGGAAATAGGATTCAGGAAATAGGGAATAAGTAACTAGGGAATAGGGAGGCCAGAAGATCAATAGAATTAGGGGACAAGGACTTGAAGCATTCAATCAAAAAGGTCTTCAAGTCCCTCCATGAGGAATCTATTGGAAAAGCTGATGTTGCTGAACTCATCTAGCCATGTGAAGTCGGTCTCGTTGACATCATCCAACAACAACCACTTCCATAGAAAATCCCTTCCAAGCCATGCCCACTTCTGATGGCGAGTCAATTACTGTTCGTTCATGTTGAGTAGGAAATGATGCTTCTGTATAATGCTAACTATGCTTTGCTCCCAACACTTTTCTATTACATCTGCAAAAGGGATGCCAATGCTCAGCCCCTATATCTGCTCGGCCAATACAAGAATTTTGATACCATCTTCTAAAAATGTTTCCTTAAATATGTTACACAAAAGCATCAAAATGTCTATTTGATTTCCTCCAAGATTGAGAAGAGACGTGAGGAAGTGAGAGGTAATATCCATGGACACATGGTACCTCTTATCATTTCTTAAGAATTTATGGCCGATGACCATGCATATAGCATGGTAGATAAAAGGACTTTGGGCATCTGGCTTGCAAACCATGGCAAAGACATCATTAGGAATCCTGTGCAAAAAGGGCTTGTGCAGAGCCATTGTAGTGCATTTTAGGAAAATTGGCATATCCATGACTAAGATTCAAGAAACTCTACAAACTAAATTCAGATTGAAGAATTTGAGAAATGATAATGAAAGAGGAATTGAAGAGGCTATTTAATGGTAGTTGCATTAAATTTTTTGGCATTCACAATCTTTCATTTCTTATTTTTTTGTATTCCTATTAATTTTCAAGTGTGTGAAACACTAAAATGTACTGGCATTAATGTCAGATAGTCAAAAGTGCCTGACATTGAGTAAATTCTAGTTAATGGTTTCCGTACAAAACTTTCCATGTGTCTCCATTTTGGAGAATTTCATGCGACTTCAAGTCTTTCCAAGCGAGTGGCCCCGAAATGCATTTTCTGTCATTGATCTCTAATTAATCAACGATCAATAAAACTATTGTATTTACTATTAACAATACGAAAGTGACAGTAGTCTACTTGGTAGTAGTGACACTGATGTAATGATATTACAACATTATTAATAATAAACCTAAGATAGTACACAAGTTGAAACTTGAAGTGACTACTCAGTAGTCAGTACAATCACTAGCCAATACACTTGCAAATTCACTTTTAGATTAAACAATTTTTTAGTTTACCACTAAAGATTAGCGAAGACCATTATTATTCATTTTCCTACAAAATAAATAATTCACCTTTGACATTATCAATTTATTTTTGGCAAGGGAAAAAATAACATCATTTATTTATATGTTAGCACAAAAAAACATTAATTCGCCACATTTAAAATGATTTTTCCTAGGGCAAGAGAAAAATTGCCAACATATAATATTTTATTTCCCTATATGGAACAAAAAAATCGCCCTCGACATTAAAATTTTCTTGCCTACAAAATGTTGGATTCACCAGCATTTTAGGCATTTTTTTGGGACACTTTTCTTAAAGTTATCGTTGATCATTTTTCCTATTGTGTAGATCATATGTAATAAGCACCTTAAAAAATATCTCTCTGAATATATAAAGGGATACCTATTTAGAAGGAAATATAAAGACATACATGTTTAGAAGGAAAGGAAAAAAACATTTACATATGTACCTCTTCTTGCCCTAGAAGAAAATCATATAGCAAGGGCACGACACAACAATGCAATTGTAGAGCAAGGGCACGACACAACAATGAAATCATAGAGCAAGGGCATGACACAAAAATGAAATCATAGAGCAAGGACATGCCAACAAAATGTAGAGATCATGAGGGCATAACAATCAAATGCACTAATCATAAGGGCCACAACAATATTCACAATACTACACTTCATTCATGTGTAGCTCACTCTACCTCTTTCTTTTGCAACTCTCCACAATAAAAGTTAAATGGAAAATGATTTTCTTTGTTTCTTTTTCTTGTTTATGCTCATGAGGGCATTGTAATTATGATGCCAACATCAATATTGTGATGACATCAGCGATAATTGCCAAAAAAATGAAAATCACCATAAATTACACTGTGGTTGGAAATTATTGTTGCAATTTGACCCCAAATGTTGTAGTGTGTGGATGTGTGGATGAGAAGATAAGGGAAACTGTTAAGTACAAAGAGAGCATTCATGGTGACTAAGGAGGTTGTGATAGAGATATGAATTGCAAAATTAGTTTGAGAGATTAGAGAAGAGCAATTAAAAAACATGAGAGATACATTTGATCAAGAGAATCAAGTAAACAATAGGAAAGAGAAGATCTGGCATCTAGCAACCTAGTGCTGATCGGAGGATCAAAGGCTGAAACATTCTAACATGTGAATCAGTAAAAATCTCTTAGCAGAGTATCCCTAATAAGTTTCAAGTTCTAGCAAACTTTTGTGTAAATCTCTTAATCGAGTGACTACTTTATTGTAAGTTGAAGTCCTTTAACCAAGCACACTTGTAACAGGGTGTTGAAATCCTTTAATAGGGCAAGATTTAATAATCTCTGTAAGCCTTTGATAAAAAAGACCTTCTTAGAAATAATAGTCCACCAAGATAATTGTGAGAGGGGGGGGGGGGGGGGTGAATCAGTTATCCAACTAAAACATTTATCAACCTTAGTTAATCTTAACCATGTAACCAAAGCAAACAACAACCATAACAAGATGCACATACACAATTACACTAGATCTGTTAACTAGGGAAAACCTTGATCAAAGGGAAAACCCTAGTTGGAATGATGCCAATAAAGATATACTAATATATATTCCTTATTAGAGGATAGACCCTGTTAGGAGTCCATAAACACATTTAGTACATAAGGTCCTTGTTAGGAGACTTTGAATCCTTGTTAGAAGATTCCAACCATGTTAGGAGTTGTAGAAGGTAGAAAGATCCATTGTCCAAACAACTTCTGGGGAAAGACCATTGAACTTCATTGTCCAACTGATCTATCAACTATTTCTTATAGAATAATTATTTCTATTATACTTTATCCTCTTTCCTTTGTCCTGTCAACTAGACCAATCACTATTAGACCTTGTAGACCAGGTCACAAACCTTGAATCGAAATATCAAACCTTATATCTCAAAATAAAACCCTAGCAATGAAGTTTTCTCCAACTTCACTCTGCTCTACTTATCTTCGCATATCAACTTGATTACTTAGCATTCATATATTTTCTCCTCTTTTTTCTCTTCTTAATTTCATCTACATCAAAGGAAAATGTCCTTCATTTATACCAAGTCCATATAGCAAGTCCCTTGAGTTGGCTATTACACCTTTTCAATTAATAATTATAGGACCTCATTAAGAACACATTTTACTTAGCAATAACGTCAATCTGTCACCTTGTAACTTCAATAACTTTTTGCATGTGTAATATTATGATGAGCAAGCTTAGCCACATCATCTCCAAAATGTCTTCTACATGCTTTTAACCTCACTTCTCAAAACAACAACTCTGCTAAGAGATATAACAAGTTTACTAGAACATGCTTCTGCAAACTCTATCTTTGAACAATCTTCACCAAAACTTGCATAACTTCTTCCAGACTTAATATTTTTACACTCAATGTTAGCTACATATACTAGACACTTAGTAGTATCTCCCATATATCTCACTAGTGAAAATACTCAATGATTTTTTTGTAGCAACTTAATATTTACCACTATTCTTTTGTTAGATACCTAAACTGCTATGTTGACATCAATGACAAACATAGTCATGAATGTAACATATCATCATGATAATGATGTAATCATGTTTCTACAATACTTTCCCATAGGAATATCTTCAAAATTCATGCTTCCAAAAAACCTTTCATAGTGTAGATCATAGTTTATGATCAAACAATTGTAACCTTCATTGGATACATTTTACAACTGGAGTAGTGAAGATTTGTGGGTGTCATCCCAACTCTAGTTTTACCTTCTCATTGGAGGGTTTCTGGGTAAAAAATTTACTATGGTATGTGTTATTTGTTTAATGCTATGGATGAACATATTTATCTTGCTATTTCAATTTACATGCAAATTATGATATGGTTGTGTGGTGAATGATTTTATGGTTAAATTTTTGAAGTGCTGATTCACCCCCCTCTCAGAGTTTACTTTTCCATTGTTAATTCCAAAATTTCTCTCCATTGGACCTAAATATAATGCTATACCTTTCAAAATTAGTCCAAATGGGGCACATTCTCAACGCTTGGTGGTCAAACTTGGTTGTATGATATCTACATTGTTCATCCATCATCATGAACTATATTTATGTAGGAGCATCCAGTGGTGTAAGGGCAATCCTGTATCACCCAAAAATATGCTTAGTATTAGTTTCTATTTAATTTTTTTTCATTTCTAGATACACATTTGGGTCAAATAGAGATTTCAACTCTCATAGTTCCACTATTGGTTTCCCAAGTTAGAGTTTTTGAGCACCTTGGGATATGTGCCAATGCAAAAAATAGGTTATTTTGTAATTGAGCCATAATTATGGAAAGGTAGATGGTTTAAGTTGGAGGGATGTCTGTAATTGTAATTTAAAGCACTCCAAAAAAAGAATAAGGTCAAAAGGCTTTACGGTTTAAAAGTTATTGCAGTTTTAAGTTGCCTGGAGACCCCCTAAGAGCACTTCAAAGTTAGATTTGAGGCACTAAATGACCTTGTACAGGCCAAAAGATGGGGGAAAAGAAAAGCTATCCATAGGACTATAGAGCACTTGGAGAGCTTTCCAAAAATGTAAACAGTTCATCAATCAAAGTCTTGGATCAAAAGTTATGCCTCCTAGAAGTTGGACTACCATTTCTTGATTCTTCTAATTTTACATTGACTTTTGACGTGATTTCTAGAACCTTCTATTTTGGAAAAAAATGCTAAATGAAATATTCTAAAATGTATTCCTAACCCTAAACCTAACTGGGGTTTACTTAAGAACATTTCTAGCATTGTAAAGGCAATTTTTGATGGAGTTTGGGAGAAGGTACTGGAGGAGGGTTTTTCTCTAGGATTAGACTACGTTGTAAGCCCATAGGGCACATCTTTAAGTCTATCCTCATTGGACTGAATGTAATAGCATATCACTTCTAATAATAATATTCCCCTTTTCTTGTTGTTTTCATTTTGGTCTTGGATCATGCCCTCATCACTTATCTTAGCTTGATTTGATCAAATCCATCTATTTTCTACATCTTCCTTGTGCCATTTCAATTTTGATCCCAAGGGGGGAAGAATGCCCTATCTTTCAATACTAAAAATTGATTTTGTTGTACTATTTTCTTCACTTGGTATAGATGGTTACTCAAATCTATTCAATCTTGGGAATCTTAATTTTTATCGCATCACATAAGTTCCGATATTGTTTTATCTATCAGTCTCTACTTTAGTTTTTAGTTTTTGCATTGGAATTATATTGCTATCTTGCTAACCTTTGTTCACTATTAGTTCAGGGTTAGTTATCTTACTGCACTTCATTACTTGCTACTTTAGAGTTGAATCTCTCATGAGATTAACATAATCAGTGTTCCTAAAAGATTCACACATTAACTCAAAGAGGGGAAAATGTAATCACCCAAAAATGGTCTAGTAGACTATAAGCCCCTTTCAGTAGTTGAATCTCTATATTATACTACATCTTATGATTAACCAATCTTGCATAATTTATCAACTATTTATGCTTGATGAAATTATTATTTAATCCTCTATTCAAATGTTATCCTATGGTTTGACTTCCTTCTCTTAAATTTTATTTAATCTAAAGAACATGCTCATTTTTAATTAAATATAAGTCCCTTTTACCCTATGTGTGCACATGAAAAAGGAATATTTAAAAATAAAAGAAAAAGACATTTTGTCTACACATTTAATGTACACTTTCCAAAGTGAGTGGAGTCTCTTTTTCTCTTAATATCCTCCATTCATTCTTTTTCCTCTTAAACATAGCATGGTGGAAGGGCCAGAGTTGTTACTCCTGAGTTTAGAGCCCTCTAGAGACAAGTCTAGGCATTACAGGAGGAGATCTGCAGAGGGATGAATGTTGCCATAGGTGACCAAAGTGAGGAAGAAAATGAAGAAGAAGGATATATTGGGAAGGAAGGGGAAGGAGATATAGAAGTCCTAAACTAGGTAGAGGAGAAGATTTTTAGGGCCATTTCTAAGCTTGGAAAAAGACCTAAAATTGACATCACATGTTTTTGAGAAATCTAAACCTAGATGAGTTGATTGATTAGAGCAATGAGCTGGAGGCATCTTTTGAGTATGAGGATATTGAGGACCTAGATAGGGTTAATTTTGTGAAGCCAAAATGAAAGGCCATGCCAAAATCTAGTGGCAAGAGATTTAGTTGGAAAGAAATATAAGAGGAAAGGAGAAAATCACAAGATGGGATCACATGGTGGAAAAATTAAAGAAACAGTTCATTCCTATTGATTATGAGCTTGATTTTCTCAAGAAGATGTAAGGATTAAAGAAAGTGGGAAAATCTATGTAGTAATACACAAAGAAATTTTATCGAGTCCTTATTAGGGTAGGGCATGTAGAAGTAAACAAGGAGAAGGTTTCCCATTACCTTAGTGAGTTAAGACATAGCATTCAGGAGGAGTTAAGTCTAGTTAGAATGACTATTATTGAAGAGAAATACTAGTCTATCTTGTGAGTTAAAGAGAAGCTAAATAAAAATTTTGATGGAAGACAAAGAGGTCACAATCAAGGAGGAAGGGGTGGTGGTAGGTCATTTGGAGGCCGATATGAGAATCAACAGAAAAATGAAGATGTGGGTACTAGCCGAAACAAGAGGGGGTTTCAACTACTCTTGTGATCAAAAATTTGGAGATCAGAGAGGAAGAAGTAGAGGATGTGGACAAGGCTATAATATCCATTTTCATTTCAATGAAGAAGGTTATTGTGCCTTCAAAGTCCCTCAATGCCAAGGAAGGATAGATAGGAGAGCTGATGGTCAAGCAAGGGTTTCTAATATGAATGATGATGTGTAGTCAAAACATTTAAATGATGTAGAAAGAAGACAAGTTCTAGTTAATGAAAGGGTCTTACTGAGTGGTGAGATTGAACCTGGATAAAGGAGGATTTTATTTTGTACTAGGTGCAAGTGTGAGGGTAAATGTTGTGATGTGATTTTTGATGGTGGAAACAATAACAACTTGGTGTTAGAGGAGATGGTCTCAAAGCTAAAGCTCAAGTGGGAGAAACACCTAAAACCCTATCAGATTGCTTGGGTGTAGGATAATCATAAGGTCCTAGTTAGTGAGCAATGTTTGTTAAAGTTCAAGATTGCAAGTTACCATGATGAGGCTCTTTGCGACATCGTTCCAATGGATGTCTTCCATTTATTGTTGGGAAGGCCATGGAAGTTTGATAGGAATGCTATACATGATGGTCATGTAAATACATACTCTGTGAAAAAGGATGGAGTTCACCACAAATTGAAGCCCTTGTTAAAGGAGGGTGAAAAGGTATGCAATAGTGCTAGGGTATGTCTTGTTGATGGAAGAGATTTTTTGGATGGCATGAAACATCAACATATGTATTATGCTTTGATTACTAGAAAAGATGAGGAAGGTAGTAGTGAAGTTCCACTTGAAGTTTTAGATCTATTAAGTGAGTATGGAGATGTCATCTCTGATAATGTTCTAGAAGGATTGCTGCCAGCAAGGCAAATCAATCATCAAATAGATTTAGTCCCTAGAGCTAGTTTTCCTAACAAGGCTATTCATAAGATGATTCCTACTGAGATTGAGGAGCTAAAAAAGCAAGTTCAAGAGTTGTTGAGGAACAATTTGATTTGAGAGAGCTTGAATCCATTTGCAGTACCTATAGTACTGGCATCAAAAAAGGATGGAGGGTGGAGAATGTGTATAGACTCTTGAGATATAAATATAATAATCATCAAGTATTAGTTTCCTTTGCCAAGAATGGATGATCATATGGACTATTTGAGTGGATCTTAGTACTTCACCAAGATAGATCTCAAGAGTGGCTATCACCAGATATGGAAATGAGAGGAAGATGAGTGTAAGATTGCATTCAAGACCAACGAGGGTTTATATGAGTGGTTAGTTATGCCCTTTGGAGTAGCCAATGTGCCAAGCACCTTCATGCGGCTTATGAATGAGGTACAAAATAAATTTTTGGGAAATTTTTTTATTGTCTATTTGGATGATATTTTGATTTTTAGTAAATCTTTGGATGAACATTTATTACACATTCGTAGTCTCCTTGAAAGGTTGAGGGAAGAGAAATTATTGATTAATTCAAAGAAGTGTAGTTTTGTCAAAAGGGAGTTAGTCTATTTGGGATTTGTTGTATCAGTTGAGGGTCTCAAAATGGACTTAAAGAAGGTGATTGTCATCTTAGAATGACCTACTCCAAGGTCTACCACTGAGGTGAGGTCATTCCATGGTCTAGCTAGTTTTTATAGGAAGTTCATTAGGAATTTCAGTAGTATGTGTGCACCACTAACTAAAACAATAAGGGGGATAGAAATGAGTGCAAGTGGACTATAGGAACTACAAGGAGTTTTGAATTGCTAAAGAAGAAGGTGATAGATCAACTTGTGTTGGCACTTCCTGATTTCAACAAAGTGTTCCAAGTGGATTTTGATGCTAGTGGTAGTGCTATTGGGGCTATATTCAACCAAGAAGGTAAACATATTACCTATTTTAGTGAAAAATTGAGTGATGTAAAGAAAAAGTACTTTGTTTATGATCAGGAGTTCAATGCAATAGTTTAGACCTTAAAGAAATGGAGGCATTATTTGTTGCCAAAAGAATTTGTCTTATATATTGATCACTAGGCATTGTAGTACCTAAATAGCCAATGCAAATTGAATTGGAGACATTTGAAATGGATAGAATTCATGGAAAGCTATACATTTGTATTGAAACATAGAAGTGGAAGGTCTAATAGGGTTGGAGATGCATTAAGGGGGAGACTATTGTTGTTGATAGTAATGCAGGTTGAAGTGATTGGGTTTGATGAACTCAAGAATATGAACCCTGAGGATCCTAAATTTGTAGAGGCTTGGAAGGCTTGTAAATAACCTATTACTGTAGATAGGACCAAGTGGCTAGATTATAGGATTTAGGATGGCATGTTGTTCAAGGGAAGTCAATTGTGTACTCCAAGGAGTTTCATGAGGGAAAACTTGATCAAGGAGAAGCACAGTGGATAGATGAAAGAACACTTTGGTCGAGATAAGACCATTGCCATTATTAGAGAACATTATTTTTGGCCTCAATTGTCATAGGATGTGAAGTAGTTTGTGCAAAGTTGTCAAGTATGTCAAACAACCAAAGGATTTAGTCACAATATTGGACTTTATCAGCCACTGTCTATTCCATCAAAGCCTTGGGAGGACATAAGTATGGATTTTGTTCTTAGATTGGCAATGACACAAAGGGGTAATGACTCAATATTTGTGGTGGTTGATAGATTCTCCAAGATGGCACATTTCATTCCATGCCACAAGACTCATAATGCAGTGCATATTGTAGATTTGTTTTTTAGAGAGGTGGTGAGGCTACATGGTCTCCCAATAAGTATTATCTCTAACAGAGATACTAAATTTGTGGGGTATTTCTCAAGGACTTTGTGGAAGAAGTTAAAGACAAAATTGAAGTTCAGTTCTACACTCATCCATAGACTAATGGAAAAATAGAAATAGTAAATAGAAGTCTGGGAAATTTTCTAAGGTGTTTAGTAGGAGATAAACACCCAAGGGGTGGGATTTGATTCTACCACAAGCAGAATTTACTTATAATAATTTTGTGAATAGGAGTATTGGTAGATCACCATCCCAAATTGTGTATGGGAGTAGTCCAAGGACTGCACTAGAACTAAGGAAGATGGAGAAATAAAAGAGGACAAGTGCCGATGAATTTTTTTTTGCTAAACATGTCAAGAACCTACATGAGGAGGTGTGAGCACATTTTACCAATATGAACCTACAATATAAGGCTAGGACATATCAAAAGAGGAGACATAAGGAGTTCCAAGTTGGGGATCTGGTTATGTTATACTTGAGGAAGGAATAATTTCCATTGGGTACCTACAACAAGTTGAAGATGAATAAATTTGGCCCCTACAAAATTTTGAAGAAACATGATTCAAGGAATGCATTTGAGGTGGAGTTGGTAGATGGGATTCACATTTCTCCTATTTTCAATATTGTAGACTTAAGAAAATATAATGATGATGGTGTAAATGAGGAGTTGATGCTGGAGCCATGTCCAAATCCTACTTCTAAGAAGGAAGAGATAAAAGAAATTCTTGATAGTTGTGTGGGCTAAAGTACCAGAAACATGCAATATGAAGAATACCTAGTGAAGTGGAAAGGATGACCAGTAGAAGATTCAATTTAGATATCCATAGTGGAGGTTTCCCATTTGGGTTTTCCTCTACTAACTATAAAGTGATAGGGTCACTTTTTAATCTACCCTGGGTGTTTGATGTAGGAGCATTCAGTGGTGTAAGGGCAATCTTGTATCACCCAAAAATATGGTTAGTGTTAGTTTCTATTTAATGTGTTTTCATTTCTGGATACCCGTTTGAGTCAAATAGAGATTCCAAACCTCATAGTTCCACTATTGGTTTCCTTGGTTTGAATTTTTGAGAACCTTGGGATATGTGCCAATGCAAAAAATAGGTTATTTTTTAACTAAGCCATAATTATGGTGAGTTAGAGGGTTTAAGCTAGAGGGATGATTATAATTATAATTTAAAGCACTCCAAAAAAAGAATTAGGTCAAAAGGCTTTATAGTTTAAAAGTTATTGCAGTTTTAAGTTGCTTGGAGACCCCCTAAGAGCACTTCAAAGTTAGATTTGAGGCACTAAATGACCTCGTATGGGCCCAAAAAATAGGTGACAAGCAAAGCTGGTCCACATGCCTATAGAGAACTTGGAGAGCTTTCCAAAAATGTAAATGGTTTGTCAATAAGAGTCTCAGATAAAAAATTACACCTCCTAGAAGTTGGACTACCATTTCTAAATTCTTCTAATTTTACATTGACTTTGTACATGATTTCTAGAACCTTTTGTTTTAGTAGCAAATGCAACATAGAATATTCTAAAATGTATTCCTAACCCTAAACCTAATTAGGGTTTACTTAAGAACATTTCTGGCACTATAAAGGCAATTTTTGGTGTAGTTTGGGAGAACGTATTGGAGGAGGGTTTTTCTGTAGGATTAGACTACATTGTAAGCCCATAGGGCACATATTTAAGTCTATCCTCATTGTACTAAATGTAATAGCATATCAATTCTGATAATAATATTCCCCATTTCCTATTGTGTTCATTTTGGTCTTGGATCGTGCCCTCATCACTTAGCTTGATTTGATCAAATCCATCTATTTTTTACATCTTCCTTGTGTCATTTCAATTTTGATCCTAAGGAGGAAATAATGCCCTATCTTTCAATACTAATAATTGATTCTATTTTACTATCCGATTCGCTTGGTATAGATGGTTACTCAAATCTATTGACTCTTGGGAATCTTAGTTTTCATCGCATCACGTCAATTGTGATATTGTTTTATCTACCAATCTCTACTTTAGTTTTTAGTTTTGCATTGGAATTATATTGCTATCTTGCTAACCTTTGTTCACTATTAGTATAGGGTTAGTTATCTTACTGCACTTAGTTACTTGCTAGTTTGGAGTTGAATCTCTCATGAGATTAACATAATCATTTTTTGACTCAATGTGTTCCTAAAAGCTTCACACATTAACTCAAAGAGGGGAAAATGTAGTCACCCAAAAATGGTCTAGTAAACTATAAGCCCCTTTCAGTAGTTGAATCTCTATATTAGACTACATCTTATGATTAACCAATCTTGCATAATTTATCAACTATTTATGCTTGATGAAATTATTATTTACCCTATGTGTGCACATGAAAAGGAATTTCCTAATTTAAAAATAAAAGAGAAAGTCATTTTATCTACACATTCAATGCACACTTCCCAAGGTGAGTGGAATCTCTTTTTCCTATTAATCTCCTCCACTCATTCTTTTGCCTCTTAAACATAGCCTTAGATTTTGCCTCTTGATTAGAATCTTGATCTCAAAGTCAAAATGAGAATAGACCTCCACCCTTGATTTTACTTGTTAATATATAACTATCCAAATATCTTTAAAAGGATGCTCGCTTCTCACTGTATTCATCTTGGAAGTTTATACTATTGTTATGTTGTTGCTTTAATTCTTGATTTCTTGAGCACTTGAGCACTCACTTTGTAGTTATATACTTGCATCTTAGTTGAATGTTTCTTTTATTGCATATATCTTAGCTCACATAGTTTAACTAGGGGGATAGTAATCTTCATCTTGTTAGTGTTGGATATAATTGATTGATTGTGTGTTGTCTTTGATGTTACACAAATCTCATATCAGTTGATAGTCAGTACATGCCAAGATCACTTGGTCAGCGAAGACAATTTTCCTAGTCTACCAAGCATTCTTGAGTCTGCTATGTATAGAAGACAATATCTACTAAGCTCACTTGGGCATCAAAGGAAGTTATGCAGAAAAGAGTGTCAATTGAGCTCACTCAGTTAAGAAAGGAAAAGTTGAAAAAAGTTAGTATTAATTGAGTTCACTTAATTACCAAAGGGATTTTGTAAGTTCGCAGTCTTAACCAAGCTCCTGTTGGTTAACACGAGAAATCACTTTAGAATTAGTTTCTACCAAGCTGGGTTGGTTACCAAAGGATTTTCTTATTTTGGCATGTAAAGCTTAATTATTTTACCTATTGATTCTAGCTAACTATGGTAATGAATATTGGTTATTCTAATTTGTATTTGAGCCAACTTGACAATTTGGAAGGTATAAGTAAAAGGTCAAGTTGTGATTTCAAAGGAAGTGATATGCAAGTTGAATGAGTTGAAAAGATAAGAAGAAAGGAAGAAAACTTGAAAGATAAGCAAGTATCCTTGTGGAGTAGAAAAGTGTTATTCAGTCGGGAAGGATCAAGTATGAACAAGAATAAAGATCTGTAATCAACAATTCAGTTGCATCTCAATCAGGTCATTTCATTGTTACTCTCTAACCATTGTAGCAGTGATCTAAAATTTCTTAATAGAGTTGGTTTAATAGCCATTTGTAAATCCTCTAACAAGGTGGAAATTTCATTGAATTATTTATATACCTCTTGCAAGGCCACTCCTAACAGGGTGATTAAATCCTTTAACAGGGTCACACCTAACAGTGTGCTTTGTAACCTTTAACAGGGTTGGCTCCTAATAGGGCCCACTTCAGAAGAGTGAAAAATAATAACTAGTTGCATTTGGTGGTTTTTCCCAAATTGGGTTTCCATGTTAAATCCTGGTGTCTTATGTGTTCCTATTATTTCTTTTATACTTGCAAGTAAATTATTGATAACATCTTAAGATCTACTAAATAATACACACACTGCATTTACTGAGTTACAACAATTTCTATATGCTTATCGAGTATCAGAAGTAATTAGTTTTATCAATCTGAATTTTATTTGACATCCAAAGGGATCTATGATTTATTTTAGTAGTAATTGATTCACCCCTCCCCTCTTAGTTTCTCCTCTTATATTTCCAATAGTTAGTTTATATATTCTTTCTTTCTCTTACATCATTATTTTATCTTTATCTTCTACTCTCATTATAGCTAGCTTGCATTACATTGTCACTTGAAATTCTTGGATTTTAGCATTCTTTCTCTCACTACTTGAATCTTCCATTTTATGGTGCACCTTGCAAGGGTCTCCATCTTAAGGTTCATTTGAAAGCTACTATCATATCATTTTGATTCTTGCAAATCATGAAAAGGAAGCTATAAACTGCTATTTAAGACTCCATTTCCCATGAGATATCTTAGATAGAAGGGTTTATAGAAGTGTACGCACTTTTGAGGATACACAAATCAATTATTAGTATGAGATAGTATCGAGATTTGGTATCACTAAACTCTCCAAACTAAAATATTTCTTCCTTGATTCTATGTTATGCTTCTTAGATCTACTTGATACTGCAACTTGACTATCATTTCTATTATTTATCATAACATTATCAGATATAGAGAAGTCAGCATAATGATTGATTTGTGCACAATAGAAATAACTAACACTACTCTTACTAGATCTCACTAATTGAACTATATCTCTACATTTTCAGACCTTGTTACCATAGTTGTAATACTGAACAATTCCCACAAAAGATATTATTCATTGCATTCCTCATTTCTTGATTTGAAACTGGACTTTTTCACTTGATTGCTTTATGACCAAACTTATGACAGCTAAAGTATTTAATATTTTGTTTTTTTCTCATCTTACAATAAACTACCTTATGAACAAAATACTTGTAAACATACCAACCATTGAAAGATAATTACTTTAGAGCATTTAGTTGTCTTACTAGAGGTTTTCATGTGGATGTATTACTATTTTTGACCTTTCTTGTCACTTTAACCTTTGCAACATCTTAATTTACTTCTACTTTCCTTGGCCTTTCTCATTTGAGCACTCATCAATAAACCTTTATTCTTCCTTATGACTTTTTCGCATGGCTAGAAGCTGATCCAAAATATTATTGTTTTCACCAACCTTTGCTTCAAATCTCAGTTTCTTAAGTTTTGATTTTAACTTCTCACTTTCTTATGAGATATTCTTGATGATATCCTTGAGAATTTATTTAGATTTCCTCTATTCCTTCATAGAAACCTCCAATTTTGCTTTGGTTATCCTAATAGATTTCATCTCTAACTTTAACCTATGTTCAATGAATTCCTTATTATGTATCTTCTCATTTAACATATTTTCTAATTATTTTAATATTTTCCTTGGATTACTTTACAACATGCTACAAGAAGACCCACAAATAGATTGCACTAAGATGTATACAATGCATATTACATTTACTGATGTTATCAAAACAACACAACCAAGACCAAAATATTTGAACCCACCATTAGATAAAACTTGATAGAATTTGTTAAGAATATGATAAATCCATTATATCAAAAGAATTTGATGAGCTACAACACTTACCAAATATAAGAAACATCTAGAAGAATATTGTAACAATAAAAATCACTATGAACCTAGTTAAAACATCATGAAAAATTGAGTAATAAGAGAATAAAAGTGTATTGAAACATGTGGGCCATGAGTATAGCCAAATAGACCTATCATAGAACATCAAAAATGTTTTTGAACCAAACCTATACATAACCAAAACCCTTTTTGCATAATAACCAACCAATAGTTACAAAATGAAGATTGCTAACAACCAATTGATACTACCAAGATATTGGTATGATGGTTTTGACATCAATGACAACATTAACAACATCAACTCAAAATGTCCAACACATATTGTTAGAATAATAAAATATTAACTTATTAATTAAATCATTTTGATTTAAATATCAAGTCACTTATTATCTCTAGTTTACTTAAGCTAAACTTTAGGCATATAATAATTAATTCTTTTATTAATTATTATCATGCAACCTAGGTTTTACCCTGTTAGAGTTTTCATCTTCTTTTATAAGGATTGATCTTTTTGTAATTAATTAATTCACTTTTGATAATAACAATTTCTCTTTTTGCTCATTAGGCATGTCTCATCTATGGATTTGACAATTTTAGCCTCCATAGCTTTTGCTTCTCTCTATCTGTGATAGGTGTTTGCAAGTGCGTGATTCTTGGGACTTGTGGGCTTGATATTTCATCAAATTCAATATGGTATTAGAGCTCTAGATCTTACTGCCCCTATTCTATTTATGAAAGATCTGGCTTGGCTTTCAGATCTGTGCTTTTTCTTTCAAAGGGTTATATTTTTTAGAGTTATTTTGTATTGAATTTGGGGGTCACTAATTTTCAGGTCACTTTGAGCCCAAATGTACATCACCATTGAGCTTAGAGCACCCAAAAACCCCTATTTTCATATAAAATTTGTCAAATTTGGGCACAATTGGAATCTAAGGCACACAAATTTTGCTCCTAGATTGGGCACATTTCTTGAGGTAGTGTTTTTAAATTTTTGGTATGCAAATCGAGATTTTTTGTTACAAAAATTGAGATTTTTGGCACTTTTCTTGAGGCATCAACTTTTTGAATTTTGGCACACAAATCAAGGTTTTTTCAAAAATTGATATTTTTGACACATTTTCTAAGGTGACGATTTTGTGATTTTTGTCACAAAAACAAGATTTTTTAGCATACAAATTGAGATTTTGGGGCACACAAATTGAGATGACTTTGGTATGGAATTGACACACTTCTCAAGGTAATTTCTAGTACTGGTATGCACATTTTTTGAAGTTTCCTAATACAAATCCTGAGGTAGCAATTTTAAAATATTTTTCTAGCACTTTTTTGGAACTACATGTGGTTTTTTGGCCATAACTTGCTCATCTAGACTTCGTTTTTTGGTCCAAAATAAGTGCCAAAAAGTTGATTTTGAGCCCGTTGTGATGGTGTAGTTTATTTGAAATTTTTATGCTATTTGGTGGCCTGTTTTGGCTTTTAATGTCAAAATTTCTATTTTGCACTCCGAAAGACATATTTTGAGACATTCTATTTTCCATATTCTTCTCCAGGCACATCCCATTTAGTTTTCTGCTTTTCTACATTCGAATGGATATCTTGGTTGTTTTAGGTCCAGAGATTAGTTTTCTTTGTTTCAAATGATTTTTCATGGGTTGTACTATCATTTTATTAGCCTTATGTCTCTTTTGATATTTGTTGACAACCTTTTGTAGTATTTTTGCAAATGCACTGAGATAAAGTACCACTCTATTGCATTTTGGGATCTTGCACATCTTTGTGTTTTGTTGTACCCACACTACATTATGAAGTGCCTTTGGGGGTTTCATGTTGGTCATATTTTCCATCTTGCTTTGTCAAGTGAGTGTTCCTTCCATGACATTAGCCTCATGATGTGTCGATGACAAGTGCCATTATAAGTGTTTGTACTTCTTTTGCACTCTCGATGTTCCTGGTTATTCTTTCTGAAGGAGATATTGCATTGAGTTTCAGTGTTCATATTTTATCTCTCAGCATTATAGGGGTTTATGTTGGTTCTATTTCTTTATTATTTTTATGGAGTGAGTTATGTATTCAGTATTTGATCCTATGTACTAGGTGATTGTAGTGGCTGGATACTTATGCATTTCAGTGAGAGAGATCATTTGCCATGTATATATTTTTTCATTCCTATTTTTGGAGGCCATGGAGATGCCTTCCATCTTTGATTGATCATCTCTTTAGACTTAGTCTTCTCTACATAGTCATGTTCTATATAGTGGAGGTTCTTTAGATCAACAGTTTGACAGTGTTTGTAGCTTCATGCTTTAGTGGTGTTCTTCACGATCATCTTTTGTTCTTATCTTTTGGAACATTCTTTCCATATCTTTTTGGAGTAAGGTTTTTCCCATGTGTTTTTCTTTATTTCTCCTCTTGACATAGATTTGGTTGTGCATTGAGTACCTCATCAAGCCTTGTTGTCAGACCCAAATTTGCTTTCAACAATAGTTTCTAGGTTTTTAGCTACTCCCTAACTTTACCTTAAGGGGGGGTGTTAGAGTAATAAGATATTTCCTTATTAATTAAATCATTTTGATTTAATTATTAAGTCACTTATTATCTCTAGTTTATTTAAGCTAAACTTTAGGCATATAATAATTGATTCTTTTATTAATTATTATCATGCAACCTAGGTTTTACCTTGTTAGGGTTTTTATATCCTTTTATAAGGATTGATCTCTTTTTAAATTAATTAATTCACTTTTGATAATAGAAATTTCTCTCTTTTCTCATCAAGAATGTCTCATCTATGGATCTAGCAATTTTAGCTTCCATAGCTTTTGCTTCTCTCTTTTTGTGATAGGTGTTTGCATGCAGGTGATTCTTGGGAGCTATGGGGTTGATCTTTCATCAACTTCAAAATATCACTCTTACAAAATTGCAACCATAATTATCAAATGTCACTTGAAATTTGAAAACATTCAACTTGGATATAGAAGGAATATTTCTTGTAAATCTTGGAAAATGAAAAGCATTATCAATGAGTTTTATTCTTCTATCATTGAAACAAAATCTCATATTTCCTTTACCAATAAGCTTCTTCATATTGTTTTACTAAGGGAAACATCTCCCCCATTATGTACTTTTTAAGAGGAAAAGAAACTCCTTAAGAGATCATGTGGTAAGAAGCACCTAAATTGAAAAGCCAGAGATTATCACTAAAAATGTTAGAAAAAGTAAACAAAGCATCAAACACATAGAGGAATTTATTAGGAAAAATGATGTAAAGATGCAAAGTACCCAATGAAAGCAATGATTGTCTCATACACCTACAATCCTTCTTATATAAACCCTCCTACTGGACCAATACACCCTAGCATGTCTTGGGGTCCCTCACAATCTCCTAATATCCCTCTTTGTCAACTTGGTTACATTAAATAACTCTTTATACAACTTCTCATGTCATATTTTGAAAATCTAACCACTATGTTAAATATGCCTAAACCTAGGTGCATAGGGTATTCTAGCTCCTATCTCAAAAGAATGAGTTAGACTCCTCTAGTCATCCTCTCTTGATATTAGAACTCTTAGACCTAATCCAATCACTCAATAGATTTGATCCAAGGTTAAACATTAGAATACCCTAATTAGGCCCAGTTTCTTACTATTTGGTTGGGGGGGGGGGGGGTGTGGGGGATAGAATCAACCACCATAACCACTAATGAAGGGGGAAACCCAAGATCTACCTCTTAATGTAAGCTTGATTAACATGAAAGGAAGTGTCAATTTGTTACCTAATGTAAAAGAGTGAATTACTTGGATGTGTTTCCCTCTCATCTCCACCTTAAGAGGTTTTTAGGCATGTAGATATATAGCGTAAAGCTAAAATATAAATAAATGATAAAGTGTATTGAAATGGAAAAGGGAATATGATATACAAAACCTGGAAATCTACAAAACTTGAAAATCATTTAGTTGTTTGGAAAAGTATATTTTCCTTAATAGGGATGACATTTCCCTAGGAAGAGAAGAAATATGACCCTGATCAATAGTATCCAAACTTGATTCTAATTTTGCACTTCTAAAGTTCAACAAAAAGGGTTTTTGAATCTACAACCTATTTGTCTTTCTAAGATCTACAACCTACAAAATAAAAGGGTTTTTGGTTTATTATTTGTGGGTGGGGGTTCCTTAGTCAAACCGCAATTTAGGAATTAACCTTGAATTGAGAAAGAAAGTAAACAATGCTAGTAAGTAGTAGAAATAGATCTAACATGAAGCAATGAAAATCTATGAATATGCTCTTGAAATTAGAATGTAATCAAGTATGTAGATATAATAGCCTTAACTCAACTTCAAAAACCATAGTAAAGTAAATCAAAGTGAAATCAAACCTTCATGAATGAACAATCCTTAAATTTTCCTTAGGAATGAATGTAGACGTTGGAGAGATGAATCTAGAAGATGTAACAAAGGATCTTGAATGTTGAAAATGTTAGATCTTTCCTAAACTATTGATCCCAATTGGTATTGGGGGGGGGGGGGGGGGGGATTAGTATCATTTGTTAAACTAGTTAAATTCTTCACCACTTTTAATAAGCTAATTAATTCACACTTGAGCTAGAGCATTTATGATAGTAGAAAAATAAAAGCATATAAACTCATACACAAGAATTCATCAATGAAAACACATTTTTTTAATGTGGAAACCCTCAATGAGAGGATGAAAACCATAGTGGGGATAATATATCCATTAGCCTTTTACTACAGATAAAAGGTTGCCGAGTTAAGAGCTACAAGCTATTCCTTTTGAGCACACATCATATTAGAAATGTCTATAATATGTTAGGATTACAATCAACTTGTTAAGGTTACCCTATTAAAGAATTTAGCACTCTTTCTGAGAGGCACCTGCTTAAAGGATTTAACATATGCTTACAAATGAAGTATTCTCTATTAGGAGCTTACAACTTTATTAAAATGGTTAAAGAGTAATCAAATGTGATTTAAACATATAACAATTTCATGCTTAGTAGATCTCTAATGAATACATTAGAAATGTTAGGATCTCCCTTTTTCTAATAAGTGTACTTAGTGATCTTCTTTGTATCACTCTACCTTTCTCCTCTACTCACCTTTACAATATGCTCTACTACCTTGAGTTAGGTGTGGTTCTTCATTCTTCAACTCCTAATCTTGCTTACATAGTAACCTTCCTTTTTGTTTTCTTTTCTACACACACTTCTCTCATTCTCACTCTTGCTTTTTTTTTTATGCATGAAGTTTCCCCTTATCTATGAGTGTCAAAATCCTTGGAGAGTATTCCACTCAAAATAGTAAATAGCAAATAGTAAATTTAGATTCAAACTATTTAATAGTTCATGAGAAACCCATGACACCTATGTTGTAGGGTCTAGACTGATATCATTATTAGTCTAATGTGGATCTCATCTTAATTTATTTTTCCTCTTCTACATTTTTTCATTCTTGTTAGAATACAAACTTAATTTTAATTCATTCCAAACCTATTTTTTCATGTCACTGCAATGACCCCCCATGGTAACTAGATTAGTCTTAGCCTGACCTTGTTCTTCTGTACAGACCAATGAATATATCTATCGATAATCAAGAGGTGTAAATTCCTTGATTGGTTGCTAATCAATGACAACGTACTTATTCCAAATATACTTCATAATGCTAATGTGACTGGTTGGGTCAACAATCTCCCCCTTTGGAATTGATTGAAAAACATAGACCTTGGTGGATGGATATTAGTATAATCTTTACTAGTGATTGAACTTAATTATTTTGTTGCACCCCTTTGTAGTATCCCTTTCTTTGACTTGATTGCTTCTCATGAATATCATCAAGGTCAGCTTCCCCTTTCATTGTCTTTTCTACTAATTTTTCATCTCCTTCTTTGTTGTTCATAAAGTTCATTTCCTCCTTTCTTTAGTCCTTCCCTTTTGACATCTCTCCTTTTCATTAGTCTTCTCTCTTTATCATTTGTCATTTTCATTAGTCTTCCCCTTTTGTTCATCTCCCCATTTTTTTCATCAATGAAAAAGGGTGCCATTTCTAACTGTGTCTTCCATGTATCTAGAATTTTGTGGGAGCATATGTCAGCTTGATGATCTCTAGTAGGAGTTGTTCCATTTCTTCAATTGTATCTCTTGTAGTTGAGGATATCAACACATATGCCACTGTGATATGTTCTTAGACAATTCCTATTATAGGAAATAAGAAATATTGTAATTTGAATAGGGTAAGTTTCCTCTAGTGTTGTATTGTAGTGATTGAGTTGATAAGATGATGCTTTCTTAAATTTAACCCATGTACACACTTTTTGAACTTGCTAATACATTGAATGATGCTTGAGTGGTCTATAGTGCCTGATGAGCTATTTTCACTAAGTCATTCAGATCTATCAAAAAGTTCTGAGTTTGAGATCTATTAAAGGACTAGAGAGATGTCCTTCAATAATTCAACTATGGTGTTTTGGTTTTTTCAAGTTAGTGTAGGTGATGCTCAATAAATTTATTGAGCTTGTCTTTCTCCTTCTACTTGTTGAGTGAACCTTTTCCATCACTTAAATTTGCATGGTTCAATATGTGCCTTAGTTGATCAATAAGATTAGTGGTAGTCTCACTTTACACAACACTAAGTGTTCATGTCATAAACTTCTTTTCTTTAATTATAGTATGTGCACATTATGTCATCGGCTTCTTTTCTTTGATTATACTATGTGCACATTCCTTATGTAGACTTATTTTCTTTGTCTTAGTGAGTTTCTTCAATCAAAGATTGTGTTGATTCAATTCTTCATTACTCAATTCCTTCACTCTACTTGCATACATGTCTAATGCACTTTGAATTTTCTCAAGATTTTCCATTTTTTAAGTATGTCACTTGAACAATTCTCCTTCATCTTCAAAGATTGAAGATGAAGACAATGTTCTTCTTCTTG
Source organism: Cupressus sempervirens (assembly GCA_028749045.1). Classification (NCBI taxonomy): domain Eukaryota; kingdom Viridiplantae; phylum Streptophyta; class Pinopsida; order Cupressales; family Cupressaceae; genus Cupressus; species Cupressus sempervirens. The sequence goes on along the minus strand of CM053783.1, from coordinate 755,492,456 downwards.
TCATCCTCTTCCCTTTAGATTGTTCGATGCTTCCCATTTGTAGTTTTCATTTAGTGATTAGGGGATTCATAAAGATTTTGAATTCCTTGGATGCTTGAGGTTGGATCAATTGGTCATTGCCCTTTTGCATAGCTATTTTCTCTTGTGAAGATTTTGTAGCTTTGTCCCCTTTAGGACTTCCTTGGTCTTTTCACCTTCCTCTGTGACCTTGGATGGTGAAACTTTCTCATTGTGTTTGGTTTATGTTGGTTTGATTGGTTGAGTGTCACCTTCTTCTTGCCTTTCCTTGCGTTGAGTTATGTCTAATTCCTTTGTGTCTGCTACCAAATTTATCTTAGTTACCCTAGGGGTTTTAATTGCCACATGTGTGATTGGACTTGCTTGTGACCTCTCAACACTTGGTGACCTTTTTCTCTCTATAACTATTGCATGTTCTAATTTTCTTGGTGAGGTCAAATGGTTGAAGTTAACATGTTCTTCATCTAACACCTCAACAAAGCCTTCAATTTTTACTACTCTACTGGTTCCAACAAACAAAATTATCTTTTTCTTGCCTTTTTTGTTTGGATCTCATTTGGTCAAAGATTTTACCTATTCTATCAGCTTCCTTACACATACTATCTTTGCTTTCCTAGTTGGTCATTTTTAGTTTTTTATTTAATTTTCAATAATTTATCTTTCCCTTCCTATTTTAAAAAGTGCAACATTAGTTTTTGTTAAGAATTCTTCAATATATTTCTCTATACAAGTTTTTTTGTCTACTGGTGCATATTGTGGTTTGGTTTCTATTGTGCATATTCTAGTTTGGTTTGTATTGTATAGGTACATGCTTCTCCTTTCCCCCTTCTTCCATCTTTTTTCTTGCTCACATCTTCATCATTGGACTCTAGTTCCAGTGGGGATGTTTCTCATCTTGAGTTATTATCCCCTTATTCACCTTTCTATTTATTAGAGAATGTGGACTTGATGTTGGTTGTCATCTTCCACTTTCTCATTCTTTTATCTTCTTTTCTAGTCTCTTCCTTATGCTTCTCAATTTTGGCTATTGTGCTTCTTGTCATTGTGTTGGTGCTATGCACTGGTAGCTTGTCATCAATAGGTATAGAAAATATTAGCTCTATAGCCTCTTTTTCCTCTTCTTCTATTACCTCATACTGGAATGTAGTAAGCAAGTGAGTTTTAGACTTCAACATTTCTATCATGCAAGAGTAAGGGTTGGCTAGGAAATACAATCTATTCTTGTATTCTTATACTAGGAAAAATGGTATTCTCTTTGATTTTCTCATTCTACACCTAAATCTATCAATATATCCTTTGAAATGAAGATCTTTATCATCATTTAACATCATATATTCTTTACAATTTTTTTCACAATTGGGTCTATCAGTTAGCCACATCACTTGAACTTGTCTTGAAATTTCTCTCATGAAATAGAACAATATACAAACCAAGAGAGCCCCAAATTTGAATGGATGTACCTTAGGTATGTGATATTCATGATCAAGGCCTTACTTAGGAATAGTTTATTCAATATAAGGATTACTTCTCCCTAGTGCATTTAATTTGTCAACCCAGGGATGTATACTTGGAATGGTCAGCATGGTATGTGCACTAGGTTTTTTAAAGAGTCTTTATGCTTATGCTACAAGAAAGTAAAATGCATATAAAAAAACTAAACTAGTGCTATAGGAAAGTAATACACTTAACTCTCTAATAAAATGAATGCTAGAGATACAACTCTATGCTATGCTATATTTCAACTCAGACCATCCATTATAACTGTTCTTGCAGATGCTACAGGAATATTCAGGAAGAAACTTATAACTTCTATTTGAAATGATGAAAATGATGGAAGTAAATATACATTACTCTAATTTTATCCACCTCCTAAGTGGGACCCCTTGATTGGCTTCTACTCATCTACTAACATAGAATGTAAACCAAGAATTACTTCATTATATTTCAAAATTCCTTACATAAGAACAATACATAAAACTATAAATAACTCACTACAAGAGTCAACAATGCTTTTCCATAAACTTTTCTCAACCTCCAAAACTATCAATCCAATCCCTATAAATAGAGGATTGGCACTTATTCAAAAATAGGAAAGAAAAAAAACATGAGTAAAAATCTGCCAAAGAAGAAGGAAATATAACAGCTTCTGGTATAAGCAATAAAATTTGGGTAACCAATTCAACACAATAGTAAACAAAGAGAGAATATATCAACACTTAATCCCTACATTTTGGAATAATAGCTTCTCATTTTTAGCAACCATGTCTCTTGGTGCCATCATGATTCTTTCGCTATAGCTAGGGTTTGACACTCCTCCTTGAATGCTATTGACCATTCTCCAGCTTCTTTCTTTCCTAACAAGTTAGTTGTGATGCAGAAATATTTGCACAAATGAGCATAATGAAATTAAATCCAAATAATAGAATACACATTTTGATGGTTATATGAAATACTATATTATATGTATAATATTGGCAAAATATGACATAACCATCTACCCATGGTTTAATGGTTCTATTTGGATTTTATCACAAGTTTAGCTAGTAATAAGTTCACAAATGTCATGGTAGTATTAAAAAAAAAGTATTAAAATCAACATAAAATAGAGGCAATAATTGGCCTCATCACTTGTCTTGAAATTTCTCTCATGAAATAGAAAAATATACAAACCAAGGGTTTTCTTTAATCTTTTTCAAGTTCATCATCATCTACTCATGCAACCATCCACTTAAATCAAGTGGTGCACCTGTTAAAAATTAAAGTCCACCAAGATAACTGAGAGGGAGAGGGGGTGAATCAGTTATCTTATCAATATAAATTTTATCAACCTTATTAAACCTTAAACATGTGAACAATATAATCATAAATCATAAGAAGATACATATACACAATAACTCCATATATGTTAACTAGGGAAATCCTTAATCAGATGGAAAATGCCGATAGGGATGTACATAAAAAATACTATACTAATATAAATATTCCTTGTAAGAGCATGGACTCTATTAGTAGCCAATGAAACACATATACGTCCCTATTAGGAGATTTTGAATCCCTATTAAGAGATTTCAACCTTGTTAGGAGTTGTGGTAACCCTATTAGGAGTTGTGGAAGGAAGATGGACCTACTGTCCAAACAACTTTAGGGTAAGACCACCAAACTCATTGTCCAACTAGTCTTTGTATTATTATTTTTAGAATAATAGAGATGAAATTTATATTTTCAAATTGAAATTTTTTTTGTCCTCTAACTATGCCAATACCACACCAAATACTTTCTCAGATCTCAATACCAGATCTTCAAATTTACATCACACTAATCCCTTTGATCACTTACTCGCATTAACCAATCTTCATGAATCTAATACAATTATCTTATATCACACATTCATCACAAGGAAAATAACCTTCCTTTATACCATATCTTCAAAATAATTTACCGAGTCAACCTTGAGGCTTTCCCAATTAATTATAATAGGACCTCATTAATATATTACAATTCATTACAACTTTTTGCAATTAGAAAACACTTTGGGATCATAGTAAATACAACTTCTCACATGTATGACCACAAACCTCATGCACTCATTGACATCATCATCAAGATGCCTACTATCACTATCTAACTTCACCCATCACAATTCTATCCTTATTAAGAGATACAATCAAAACACCAAAAATCACTTCTTAGGTACTATGTCTGCACACTATCTTCTATAAATCATGAATAACTCTCACATGTCCTTGAATTTTTGCATGAAAACTTGTGCACATCATCAGGACATATTGTAAAATATGTCCTCAACCATGCTTCACCTCATCACTAATACACAGTCAATATGATCTTTTTCTTTGTCTACTACTCTATCATTCTTTATAGAAAAAATACTATGTTAACGTCAATGACAAACACAATCATAAATGCAACATGTAAATCATGCTAACAATATCCCTAAGTGTTTTAGAAATGCTTAGGATACTCCCCCAAAGGAATACCATCAACATTCATGATAATAATATCCCCCTTTGGCATTGATGAAAAAATATATGAAAAATATCTAAGTTCCAAGAATACCAAATCCAACTTTGTTATTGTTGTTGCTCTCATCTTTTCAAATCCTCTTCATCAATCAAAATTGAAACTTATAGGAATAACTATCCATCTACACTTTCCTTATCTTGCATGGATGACATCAATTGTTCACACTTCTCCCCTATTAATATACTTTCCCCATTGACATCAATATCTGATGAACAACTCTCCCCATACATTCTCTCTCCCATATACATTTCCCACATACTACCAAAAGATGTTTTTCATGAAATTTCTCCCCATTGACATCAATGAAAAAGACATTATTATATCAATCAACTACTCAAAGTCTTCAACAAGCTCAAGTTTCCAAAGACATTATTTCATACTAGCTATAAGAGTTCTTAGTAACTCTTCTCAACCATAGATACTCCCCCATATAGGAAGGGCAACTCCCACTAGACTGATGCACTATCTACATCATCTACTTAGAAGTAGGCAAGGGCATAACCCCAAGCATACCTTGCGAATATTCAAATGTATCCTTAGGAAAAGGATTCATAAAAATATTTATGATCTTCTCTTTCATTATATTAACACACTCTACTTTGATTTCTTTTTCTGCAACTTTCTTCTCATAATAAGATACTTAATCGATATATGTTTAGTCTTAGAATCTAACACAATATTCTTAGACATACTCACTATACTTGTGTTATCACAATGATGTTAATATATCTAACTATTGTTGTCTGTTAGTGTCAAACACTTAGTCATTTACTAGACAAAGTTAGATGTGTTGGAAATGTAGAATAAACTAGGTGACTGAGAGAGGGGGGTGAATTAGGAACCAATAAAACTTGTACTTTAATTCTCCATTTAAACCTTCACAATATAATTTGATCTAATTTTATGCATGAAATATTAAAAGCAATGAAACATTTATAACATTTGACACAATATTTAGTAACCTAGAAACCTTCAAAATAAAAAGTAAAAATGGGGTGGGGATGATACCCACAATCTTTATTATTATAGTATAAAGTTAGCCTATTAAAGCTTACAATTGATCACTTCTAGTCATCTACCCTATTAGGAGCAATAAGGACTATTAGGTCTACATTGTGAAATGATTTATAGCATATGATGAAGTATGTATTCAGTTAGGAAATTTACCATAAGACTATTAAGCCCACCTTGTTAGAGGATTTGACTGATGCACCTATTAGGATGAATTAGGGGTTGATCTCTAATCTACAACTCATTTTGCTAAATGAGATTCTTTTGAAATACAATGATCACCTTGCTATGATAGACAAGACTTTGATTTTCCTTATACTACTTGTAGCCTTCTTCTAATTTGAACTCATTCTTCTTCTTGCTTGTTACTCTTTAATATATTGGATATGATAAGATGTATTAAATATATACCAATCCAATAAATTACCTTTTGGAGTTGGCTACAACAACTAAATCAAACAATCTTCACTAAGTCGACTTACTTTTGTAGGTCACATTCTGAAGACAACTTGGGTAGTATTCTGGCACTTGGCAATACTGTCAAATCAATAATCTTTGGCATTCATTTAACATTGGTGCTCGATCCACATTGGTCACTATGGAGTAGCATGAACTCAGTTAGCATTGGGTGACTCGGTGAACACTAAAGAAATTGGTAGATACTAAAAGGCTCAGTTATCACTACAGCTTGGGCAACACTATCTTTATTCTACTTCATTAACACTACCAGCTTAGTTAACACTACTTCCTCCAAGGTTTGCACTGATGAGATTGTTAGACTCTGTGAAGCTCGACAAACTCTACAAAGCTTGACATACATTGCTAGCTAAATGAGAAGCTTGGAAGAAATTGTAGAGATCGGTAGCAATGTAAATAATCAATTTGATTAAGTGTTTAGTCACTAACTAACAAATGATTTGAGCATAAGGTCAACGAGATGGTCATCACTATGACTGAGCTACTCTATATAGGCCAAGTCATGAGATAAAATTATATATAAAAATTGATATACTAAGCTCTATAGGAGTTGAGTATGTCTTTGGTCATTAAGTATTTTCAATATAAGTCAAGTCTAATGTTTATAGAGAAATCTAGACATAGTAGAGATTGAGTGAATGTTGAGTGTCAGAGATAGTAAGTGTTGAGCAACAAAAAATTAACATTCAATTTAGGAATGATATAGACTTTGAGGTTAACCATTTAGGCCAACATAGACAAGATATTTAATACCTGTAGAGTTTTTTATAGAGAGTTTTACACATTTTATGAAGTGGATCATAGATCCATATATTCTATGATGAAAGAATTAGATGGAGAGGTGAAACAAGGAAGCATCTAGAAAATTCTTTATGAAATATTTAAGTAGAGAATATCTAGACCTATTTTCAATATAGGAGTTGGGAGAAAGAAAATATAGATGAGAAGGAGAAAACAAGCTATTCATATGATTCAAGTGTGAATGTGCGAACATTCCAGAAAAGGAAAAAGAATTTTGTTATTCTAGAGTAGAGAAAGTGACATAGTCAAAGCAGTAGAGGATAAAAAAGCTACATTATATTAGATCAAATTTTAAAGAGGAGATATAAGAATATCTTATCAAAGAAGACCAAGAATCATGTACTGAATCAGTTTAACAAATTGAGTTAGGATAAATCTCTTAACATAGGGGTCTTAATAGATCTTTGTAAATATTCTAACAAAGTCCTTACTTTTTTGTAATTGTGAAATCCTCTAACAGGGTGAGATCTAAAAGTCCCAAAATATTTTAACAAGGAAGACCCCTCACAGGGTAGATCATTGGATATGGTTAAACATTATAACCCTAATAAGTTAACTTTATCACTGCAGTAATGAAGATTTGTTGGTCTCATCCCCACCCTAATTTTACCTTCACCTTGAAGTTTTTCTTGGTAACCAAAATATTTTTGTCATGTGATTACTTTTAATGCATGTGATTGATAGATTAGATCTATATATTATTACAATTTGATTTTATAAGTTATTCATTCATACACAATTAGATATGAGATGGAAATTGTGGTGAATGGACTAGTATTGTGAAAAATTTAAAGTATTATAGATCCCAATTCACCTACCTCTTAGTATCTTGGTTTCTAATTTATACTTCCAACAATTGGTATAAGAGCTAAGTTCTCTTAGAGAAGTTTAAAAACTTGGAGTCTAGATCTTGGAGATGGAGGCTTTTAAATTGGACAAAGTTATTGATAGGAAGGTGATTGATATCTAGCTCATACAACAACTTGAGACAACCAGACAAGAAGAGAAGAAATCCCTAAAAAGTAGAAAGGAATTGGCTATTTAGGATAAACAACTTCATTACGAAGAACTTTAAAATTAAGGATTATTTGAAACAATAAATTCAAATGACACAACATCTATAGAACTACTAAATAAGAATAGAATCCTAAAGGAAGAAGTCAGAGGACTAAAAAGGGAACATGAGATTCAATCAGTAAGGCTATGTGAAGTAACTGACTAAAAGAAGAGAGGAGGAAGAGAAGGTTGTTGCTGAGGAAGAAAAAAGGCTAATGAAAATTAGACTTGAAGAAAGGATATCTAATGTACAAAAGCTCACAAAAACTTAACTTGACATGATGAATCAACCAATGCTTGGAAGTTAGGAATTGAATAGAAGAAATGTGGAAATAACAAATATGATATCATAGAAGGACTTACTAAAGAATGAACTAAAAATTTAAAAAGAAATTTTGGAAAGATTCAACAAACCAAATGAAGCAATGAAATACTTTGAAGAACTTATGAGGTCATCTAGCAACACTATTGGTTTAGGACATTCATCTATCGAGCAAGGATAATCACTTAGGAGTGGAGAACTAAGAAATGCAAAATCAAAGGGAAAACCAACATGTTATCACTATGTAAAACTAGGTCATACTACAAACATTTGCAAGAGAAAAATTGGTATATAACATCCCAAACCTAAGTTTGTTGGTTATTGTCTTTATCGCAAGAAGCAAGGACATCAAATACATGAATGTAGGTCAAGAATGAAAAATGCCTCTACTACACCTAGATTTGAAGGCTATTGTTACAACTATCAAAAGGATGGACATAGAATATATGAATGTAGGTCATAGACAAAACCCTATTGGAATAATAAAAGTAAGAACCATGCACCTAACAATGTATGTTCCAAATGTCACAAGTTTGGACATTCAAGAAAATACTATAGGACTCAAGTACCAACAAAAAATCACAACAACACCAAGGGTAAAGGTAAAGTGGACATTGATTGAAAAATGAAGGAGATGAATCAAACATGGAAGAAAAAGGTAGAAGATGGAAGAAGTGGAACTAATGGAGTTGAGATCACCAAATCTACTAGAGAAGGTGATTATATCATCTCAAAATAACCAAGAAAGGTATTTAGGAACTGTATATTCAAAGATACATCTTACATTAGTTCCTAACATAAAATTTTCTCAAATTCATATTTGCATAAGTAAAGATGCATACAAACATATTTATTAAAGGACCAGTGCAAAATAATCATGTACACAACCAATGTCAAACATCAGTAAAAATTGTCTATATTGATGGAGCATTGCAATATGGACCACATACTTCATAAGCTAAACTGGTGCATAGGCCAAGTTAGATGGAAGAGACTAAGCTGTATAGTAAAGACCTAGTTTGAAGGCACAATGCCAACCAAGAAAACTGACTTCCACCTACTTGAGTACAAAACATTAATGGATACCCTAAATTGAACAAAAGGAAGCATATATCAAAACTTGAAGGTATTATTTCATACCTTACATGTAGAATTTGAGAGCATAGAGTGATTTGAGTGAAAATGAGATCCTAAGGTGATTTAAGATAAAAATTGAGACAAGAAGCTTGATCGAGTGAAGATTGAAGTAGTCCTAAGTTATTTAGAGAGATGAAGCTTACATACCCTAATAGATAAAAATGACAGCTTCATCATCCACATGAAATAGTGAAGGAATATAGGTTAGTAATGTTCAATTGGTGAGGAGTGATGCTTGCCCTCCACTTAAATTTCATGCTATTCTTGAGATCACAATGAAATGTGACTCAATGGGTGTGTTATCCTCTATACAACCCAAGGTAATCATGGTACATGATGTGCAGAGTTGGTACATGTGTAACATTGGAGAAGTAGGTGATTCTAAGATTCGAGAAGCTGATGAGAAATTATGTGACGAAGGAATTTTGAAGGAGGAATTCAAAATTGTTGAAAGGAAAGGGTTAACTTGTACCCTAGAGTTCCCAAGAAATTTCAAGATTGAATAGATCAAGGTTGTGTTGAGAAAGATCCACAAATGATGTTTTGGCTACACAATGAAATGGTTGAAATAACCAAGAAGATGATTCATAAGGTTACTGATTATCCTACAGTAGACAAGAAGAGGACAATGCAAAGTCCGAGTCAACAAGAAGTGGAAGGAAATACAGGATTTGAGTGGAATGGATGAGGATTTTCCATCATAAACATTTCTAATCCAATGATTGAATTTGTAGTGAGAGTGATTACTCACAAATTCTATCAATCCAATAAATTAAATAGCATACCATGTATGGAAGTGGATCAAGCATAGAAGATAGTCATGGAATATAATGAATATGATCTTGCCAAGTTAAAGAGATTTCAATTAGGAAAGAACTATCCATCAAGAAGGAAAAGAACTTAATGTGCACGTTCAAATCACTTGTTATCTATATTTTCTTTTATATTCAGAAGTATTTTCGTGGTATTGAAGATATTATTTGGAAACAAGGAAAACTAGTGATAAGACAAATCAATGAATTCATAACTCAACTAGGAGAGAATTTTGAGAATGTCATGGATATATATTTTGATGAATTCAAACAAAGAATGAAGATGAGGATGAGAATACTAGAAGAGTTGGTAATAAGACATTACAATGATGAATGTTTCTCAATCAACAAATATAACACATAGGTATAGGAAGTAAAAACAATGAAGGCATGAATAAAAATATTTGATTATGAGGTTGATCATGATAATGCTCATGCAAATATTATTTCTTTATTGAAGGAAGAAATTGACACTGGAGCTTAACCTTTTGGGAAGTATGAAGAAGCTAAGGCAAGAATCACTACAGATATCAAGATAGCTTCTAAGACAAAGAAAATGAGGACAATGAGTGAAGACCTAGAGGTAAAGCTAGGCACCCAAACAAAGAGCAATGAACCTCTACAGATTACACAAGGCCTAGGAGAAGATGAAGAAAAGGGTAGTGGTAAAGAGGAAGAGGAAGAAGGAGTCAAGGGTAAAGCCCCAATTTTTGTCATACCACCTAGCAAGAAGGAGAAAGGAAATGCAAAGAAGCTAGTGGTGAAACACCTCTCTCCTCCACCACCTACCAAACCAAGAACTAAGGCAACAACTAGTGTTAAGAAATCTGCAAAGAAAAGAGTAGTGGAGACTACTGAGTCTAGTGGATCAAAACCAAAGAGAAGAAGATTGGTTAAAGGACCACCCACAAGGGGAACAAAAGATATTGATGAGGTATGTGTCGACCTAAGAAAATCTTTAGGCTTATCCATTTTTAGATTTCTAAAATATGACACATTAGGTAATACTGAGAGAACAAAAGTTGAGGAGGTCGTGATAGATATGATGGAAAGTCATAAGTTAGCTCCAAATGAAGTTGATAAGAAGATACATATGGATTTGTACAATAGACTTGTTCAAAGATGGTAATAGGTAGTAGAAGAAGAAAAAAATGAGAACTAATGCATTAGCCAAGGTTATGCTTGATCTGTCACAAGAACAAAAGGATACATTTTTAGAGAGATACAAGAATAGATTCATTCCTAAATTTAGAATCTTTATGATATTTCTTAATAAAATTGAAGATGCAATTTAGAAGAATGAGTTACCTTAGAAAAGTACTTTTGGTCTCATAACAAAAGAAGCAACAAGGGGAATTGAGAAAATAACTATTCAAGATGATGAGATTGATGAAATATGTTTAGGTGTGCCAAGTCCACAAGGAAGCATGCCACCAATTCATGGTGACCCCCATGACACTCTAAAGAAGTCCTTAGATGCAAAAAATGAGTGAGAGGTAGAAGAAATGGATAAAGACACAAGTATAGATATTTCTACCATAGGTCAAGTAGGACCAAATGTGTTAGTAGCTTATATTGAGGAGAATAAAGAGGAAAGTAAGACTAGGCCAAGTGCTACTATTGTTGTCTCTAGCACTAATGTACAAGCAAGATAGAGTGGTGATATCCCCTCACCATTTCCTAAAGAAGTGCTGAGCAACATCACTTCTTCACTTCACACAAGGAAAGAAAGAAAAGAAAACTCACTAGATATTGAAGTTAGTCTAGATGAAGTTATTAATATGCCACAAATTTATTTGGCAAATCTCATTCTTGAGCAAAAAATTTTGTGGCAAGAAGAAGAAGTAGGAAGAACTAAGAAGAGAATATCAACAAAAGCAAGTATTGCATGATATTAAAGAAATTTTTGTTGAGGCATTTGATATACAAAATTTTGATGGGCAAGCCCCAATCAATTCCTAGTTTGTAAATATTGTTGAATAATTAAATGCTGGAGATATAAAAATCAATGAAAAATTGTTGGATTGGTCAGCAAAGAGATTTGAGAATAAGGTTGTGGACAAAGTCTCAATTACTATTGACAATCAAAAAGTACAATATTTATACATAATCTTGTGTGATGTGCTAACATTCACCAGTGATCTTTAGGAAGACATCAATGTAGTGCTTGCCCCTAGGTCGCATTTTTATTATCATTGTTGAACTCTTTTAGGATAGTTTTATTTTAATGATTATTAGTAACATTATTTTGAGATTATCAGATATTGTTTCAGTTTTAGTTGATCATATGATGAGATTACTTGATACTGCTTACTTCATGTATGTATGATGATTATTAAAGTATTTGCAGTTATTAATGATGATTAGTTAGATGATTTATTATCATATGTGTTTTCTTATGGATACTTACCCCATACTTGCATGTGTATGGTGTGTGTGTTTGTTTTCTTTTTGTATGGCATTTCTGATGTGGTTAAGGAAGGGAGTCGTAGTCACTTGCTAGTCAGGATCTACATAATGCACCACTTCCTGCCATTGCATGTTTAGCTCAGTATATATTGTGTATGTACATGTGAGGATTTTATGCAGGTTGTAGGTACCGGGTATTGACTTCCCTGAATTGCCAGGATGAGCGTACCCTATCACATTATCTCAATAGTAAGAGAGGGGAGATAAAATTCTCAAGTCCAAATCCCAACCCTTTAAGCCATTTGTCCTAATTGAAAATTAGGACAAGTATCTGAGTCTGGTACTCTTCGAATACATCAGATGATGTAATTCATGATATTAACCCTTTTGGTTTGATTTTGTATGTGTTTTGCTATGATGGGTTTTTTTGTATTTTACTTTATGAGTCTTTAGTGTATTTTCTATTAATTAAGCCTAATTAAAAGATTTAATTAGTGGTTTAATTTAATATAAAATTAATATGATATTTATTTTATTTAATTAATTGGGAAATTAATTAAATAAAATAATTAAATTTGAAGATAAAAGTTATAAGTTTAAATTTAGAACGTGATAATATTTATTAATTTAATAATAATATATTTAGAGCTCATTTTTATTTTATCAATTAAGTTTCAAAAATAAATTTAAAAGTGGAAAAGATATTAAAATTATTAAAAGATTCTAGATCAAATGATGCATGCATGTGATTAAAATATATTAAGATAAAATAAGTGGATTTAATAAAGTGAGTGCATGAGATTTAAAATTAATAAATTAATAAAAATAAATAAAGTGAATATTAAATAAAGAAATTTAATTAAATAAATTAATGTGCATTATTTTAATATTTATTCACATAGGAGTATGCGAACTCTTGTAAGTTGTCATGTTGACAACACAAGAGTTTGCACTCTAATTATGCACGTGTTGTCTATACTTAGGAGTTAGCATATTATTTGAGAACATGGTGTCTACAAAATTCTAGACACCTCATCATCTTTATCTTCTTATTGTGGAAGTTATGTGGTTAGTTGTCATGCTTATCTCCTAGTTCTTTCTAAACACATTCGAGATGCATCTTAGAGGCCTTTATATAGAGGCTCTCCTAGTGTGTATGGACAAGTTTACATGCATTTGAGAAGCTCATATGCTTCTGCATCCTTCCTATCTTCATCGTGTCTGTTATGTGTGTCTAAATAATTCTCTATTAATGAATCTTTAATTTTGTAATTTGGAATTTGGGCATGCATATTATTTCATCCAGTTATGGGAATTAAAAATATTATTGCAATCTTCCCTTAGTGGAATCAAGATTTGGAAATTGATTTGGATTTGGGTTCGAATTAAAATAGAATCTTATTATTATGCATTAGTTTTATATGATTTATTACCTAATCTAATTAAATTAAATTTAATTAAGATTAGTTAATAGTAGAAGAAGTGTAATTAATTATTAGACAATTTTAGTAAATGGATTTTTAAATGAGGGAAAATTAAAAGAAAAGAGATTAATAAGTGTTTAGTAGAATTAAATAATTGAATTATTAATGAGATTGATTTTACTTAAAATCAACGAAGATTATTTTAAATAAATGATTTTCCTTGAAGTGTTTTAACGAAATTGTAAACTAATTATTTGAAAGTTGATAAGTATTATTTTTATGATTTGAATAATGGGAGATGCTCTTGGAATTAAGGGAGTTTCATTTAATTATTAGTAACATTGATTTTAGTAAATAATGCAATGATTTTATTAAAAGTCAATGGGAATTAGTTTAATGATTTAAATAAGTAAATAATTATCTTTTGACTATTTTAGAAAATTGTTTTAAAATAATGGAGGGATAATTCCATGCTTTATTCAAAGAAATAAATGGGTTGTGTTGCAGATTAAATGAAGAATCTTATACACTTGAAATGTACTTGAAAATGAAAATTGAAACCTAATATTTGGCTTAACCATGTGATTGTGAAAGAAAACTAAAATATGTGTTTGTATCTTGTTCTTTATGCTATCCATGTTTGGGGTTTGGGTGGTCCTAGAGTGTTGACCACTTAGGATGTCTACCAGAGGCTTGGGGGTTATGCGAATGTGATGGCATGTTGATGTTATTTGGTCTCGATTCTTTTAAAACCCAACCATGGTAATGTGATGGCATGCTCTATGAGATGTTTGTATTCACTGTTCGTTGATGTTTTTTAGTCTTCCTGTGTGAAGCTGAGATGTATGTACATGAGACACTTGACTTAACTATTTTTGAGTCATCGATCAATTATCCTTGGATTTCTTTCCAGTTGCCTTGATGGGACTGAAGTGTTTGTTTTGATCTTGATGATGTCATGTTGTGACATGTTTGACTTGACCATTTGGAGTCTTCAATTAGTTTTATTTTGAGATACTTTCTAGTTGCTCGTTAAGAACTGATGGATATTATGATTATCATTGGATCCTTTTTAGTTTCTTGTGGAGAACTAATGTGATTATTTTGATTATCTTTGTGATCCTTTCTAGTCGCTTGTATAGGGATGAGGTGATTTTGTGATTTATGATTTCATGAGCCTAAGGTAGTTTATCTACTTGTAGTGTCAAGAAGTGGCTTGCAATGGGGGTCGGGGCCCTAAGTGGCTGCTAGGGTAACTCATTGTAAGTTGTTTTAATAAGTGAAAATAGTTACACTAAATGGAGATTAAAATGAACCTAATAAGATAATTGTATGTTCTCGCCCATGCCTTGAGTGCTAGTACAGACTAGGATGGGAGTAGAGAGAATGCTTGGTTGCAACCTTGCATTCTGTAGTATGCCTCGTCAGTATGAGAGGATACTAGTGGCCGCATAGGGATCATTAGGGGGTCGAGGTCTATTGAGAGACTACCAGGGTAACTCTAGCATGATTTGTGAGATGACACTTTCTTTCTTACATAGTAGGTTTCCTACGTGTCTTGTGTGCCTCTGGGTATAGGTGTCGACCCTTTTATGATGGAACCTTTGAGTTAGTATACTTTTAGGATTCTTGGACTTAGAGAGTACTTGTGTTATGTGATTTTTTATCCTTTTTTATGTGATTTGATATCCTATTTGGGACTTGAGATTATCTCCTCAGCACGGTGGGAGTGGGCCATTTAGGTTCCACGCAGTCAGGTGGTAGTGTTTTTTCACTCTTACCATTTGAGATCTGTCTGAGACATCATGGCTGATGCATTCCTTGTTGGCATCTATCTTCATTCTATTCTTGGTTTATGATGATGGACACATATCCTTATATTGATGATTATCTTATGTTTTACTTTGCATGATTATATTTCTTATGCATATGTTGTAGCATGTTAGATTTCTTTCTACATATAATGTAGTATGTTTTAGGAGTGACATTCCTACTATGATAATACTGATGATCTCTTTGGTAACTTGGGATGTTATGTGTGGAGGGATGGCTAGGGCCCATGATGGTCTAATGATGCTATTGATGGTTGGGAGGAACCACGCACCTAGATTAGTTGTGTTTTATGATGTATGGATATCTTGTACATTTGGCTGTTATATCTTTATTGATGGATGGATGTATCATGTATTTTAATAGTTTCATTTACTCTATTTTACCTTGTATCATAGATTTGATGAGGATAATGTATCTTTATTTTTACATATGTTTAATCTTTTAAGCTTTTCATACCCTGTGACATGTACTGTGGATGATTGAGCATTTCGAATTTAATTGCCAAGAGGCATTTGGAACAAATGTATATTATGGACATTGGAATTTTCATTATTCTTTCATGTGGATGTGGTAGCTATTAGACTTAGTATTAATTAGATTAAATGTGACTCAACATTAAGGGATCTTTAAGGAATGTAATCTGTTCATATGCTTATAGTTGATTGTATGTTATTACTTCTGCTACTATGTGTATGTTGTGAATGGTTTAACTTTCATGTTTTAAAAAAAAAAATTGGTTGGAAAACTTAGTAAAAATTTAGGTTAATTCTTTTGGATCCCTTGGTGGGGCGTTACAACATCAATTAGATTTAGGCTGATATGAAGCAAACAATCAACATTATTTCAGTGTTAGTCGAATCTAGTTCAAATCATTATAATAAGTTATTAAATGCTCAAGGAAAATTGGTTGAGCTTTAGGTAGCTGACAACAACATGAGTTCAAAATTGATCTCCATCCATTCCATGATAATACCTCACTTAATGGTTATGCATAGAGAAATCAAATCAGCAAAAGATCTTATCAGTGAAGATCATAATCTTTTAATGGATGAGAGTTTGATTGATTTGGAAGCTAGGTTACAGTTGAAAAATTATATTTTGGAATTAGCAAGAACCACTTGGGATCATGCACTTTTTATGATCAACTGATTTTACAAAAAAATTATTGAAAAATATAGTTTGGTTCCACCTATACAACCCTAGAAGAAAACATATGACAAAAACAAGGGGAATTGTAATTGTAATGATGATTAGATATTTTGAATTGAGAAAAAAAGAAAAAAAAAAAGGGGAATGTAATGATGATAAGAAGAGTTCAGAATCAAAAGGCAATTAGATTTCAAAAGGCAATCAGAATGTAGAAGGAAAACATGGTATGATACTGAAACAATTAGACTACTTAGAGTTAGGCGTTTACATTGTTCATTATTTGTTTATTCAACATAAGTCATGTGTATAGTTGTATATGAACTAAGTCATATGATTAGGGGGAGTAATCAAATTAGAATTGTAAAGATGTAATCATGACAAAGTATTTTTGTCATTAATGTCAAAGGGGGATATTGTTGATATCTCTAACTATTTTTGTCTATTAGTGCCAAACACTTAATAATATACTAGGTAGAGTCAGATGGTCATCACTGTGATTGAGCTACTCTATATAAGTTGATT
The DNA here is from genome assembly GCA_028749045.1 of Cupressus sempervirens. Lineage (NCBI taxonomy): Eukaryota > Viridiplantae > Streptophyta > Pinopsida > Cupressales > Cupressaceae > Cupressus > Cupressus sempervirens. Next base: position 755,475,444 of record CM053783.1, on the reverse strand, counting down.
CATGAGATAGACTTATATATAAACATGAATATATCAAGCTCTATAGGAGTTGAGTAAGTCTTTGGTCATCAGTATTTTCAATGTAAGTCGAGTCTTATGTTTATCGAGAAATTTAAGTATAGTAGAGGCGAAGCGTTAGCAACATATATAGTGAATGTCAAGTGTGAGAGATAGTAAGTGTTGAGAAACACATAATTAAAATTCAAGTTAGGAATGATAAAAAATTTCAGGTAAGTAGAGTTTTTTATAGAGAGTTTTATGCATTTTATGATGTGGATCATAGATACCTATGTTTTGTGATGAATGAATTAGATGGAGAGGCGAAACAAGGAAGCATCTAGAAAATTCTTTATGAAATCTTGAGGTAGAGCATATCTAGACCTATTTTCAATATAGGAGATGGGAGAAAGAAAATATATATGAGGAGTGAACAAGCTATTCATGCAATTCAAGTGTGAATGTGTGAACATTGGAGCAGAGGCAAAAGAGTTTTGGTATTTCAGAATAGAGTAAGTGACCTAGTCAAAGTAGTGAAGGGCATAACAGATACATTAGATTAGATTGGAAAGAGGATATCCAAGAATAGGTTATCAGAGTAGATTGAAGATTAGGTATTGAATCAATCTTAATAGGTTGAGTGAGGGTAAATCTCTTAAAAAAGGGGTCTTAATAGATCTTTGTAAATCTCCTAATAGAGTCCTAACTTTGTTGTAAGTGTGAAATCCTGTAACAGGGTGAGATCTAATATTCTTAAAAGATTTTAATAGGGAAAACCCTCATAGGGTAGATCATTGGATATGGTCAAACATTGTAACCCTAACAAGTTAACTTTATTACTATAGTAGTGAAGATTTGAGGTTGTCATCTCTACCCCAATTTTACTTTCACTTTGAAGTATTTTTGGGTAGCCAGAATCTTTTTGTCATGTGATGCAAGTGCATCTAGAGGTATAAGGGCTATCCTATGTCACCCAAAAAAATGTACTTAGACTTAGTTTTTGTTTCATGTGTTTTCATTTCTAGATACCCATTTGGGTCAAATAAAGGTTCCAACTCTCACAGTTCCACTATCAGTGTTTTGGGTTAGAGTTTTTAATCACATTGAGATACGTGTAAATATCAAAAAAATAGGAGTATGTAATTGAACCATAATTTTGGTGAACTAGAAGGTGTAAATTGGTCAAATGATTGTAATTGTAATTTAGAGCATTCCAGAAAAAGAACCAGGTCAAAAGGCCCCATGGTTTGAAAGTTATCGCAGTTTTTCAGTTTCTAGAGACCTTCTAAGAATGCTTCAAAGTTAGGTTAGGGGCATTAAATGACTTTGAAAAGGGTCAAAAAATGGGGGATGAGTAAGCTGGTCCATAAGGCTATAGAGTGCTTTGAGAGCTTTTCAAAAATGTAAACAGTTCGTCAATTGGAGCTACGGTTAAAAAGTTAGGCCTCCCGAAAGTTTGATTACCGTTTCTAGATTCTTCTAATTTTGCGCCGACTTCTAATGTGACTTCTAGAGCCTTCTATTTGGTTGGTGGATGCCTACTAGCACTTTCTAGAATGTATTCCTAATCCTTAACCCTCCGAGGTCTATTTAAGAACATTTTTGGCATTGTAAAAGGTAGTTCGGAGTGGAGTTTGAGAGGAGGTACTAAAAGGAGAAATTATCTCCAAACTTATACTGTTTTAAGCCATTAGGGCATGTTTTGAAGTCTATTTTCTCTATACTAAATGTAATAGCATATTTAAATAGTTAATACAATTTTCCCTTTCTCGTTGTGTCCATTCTATGCTTGGGTAGTGTCCCCATCAAGTGGTATCATAGCTGGTTTTCCTGAGTGTGTAGACAGAGCGCCGACTATGAGGCAGTTTGCACCAGGACTGTGTGGTTGTGGGTTTGAGTTAAGAAGATGCCTCCATGAAGAGAGCGTGGTGGAAGGGCCAGAGCTATTAATCTTGAGGATGTTAGAGCCCTCCAAAGGCAAGTACAAGCATTGCAAGAGGAGCTCCGTAGAGGAACAAATGTTGCTGCAGGCGACGAAAGTGAGGATGACAATGAAGAAGAAGAAATTGGACCAGAAGAGGAATTTGACGAGAAAGTTCTAAATTAGGTAGAGGAAAGGCTTTTTAGGGCCATTACTAAGTTTGGGAAAAGACCTACAATTGATGTGGGTGTATTTTAAGGAAATTTGAAGCCATATGAGCTGATCAATTGGATCAATGAACTGGAAGAGTACTTTGAGTATGAGGATATCAGGGATCTAGATAGGGTTAAGTTTGCAAAGGCCAAACTGAAAGGCCATGCCAAAATATAGTGGCAAGAGGTACAATTGGAAAGAAACAGAAGAGGAAAGGAGAAGATCACAAGGTGGGATCATATGGTAGACAAATTGAACAAGCAATTCATTCCTGTTGACTACGAGCTTGATTTGTTTAAGAAGATGCATGGGTTAAAGCAAGTAGAAAAATTAGTCCAAGAATATACAAAGGAGTTTTATCGACTTCTAATTAGAGCAAGGCATGCAGAAGCAAATAAGGAGAAGGTTTCTTGTTATATTAGTGGGTTGCGACCTTGCATCCAGGAGGAATTAAGTCTGGTAAGAATGACCAGTGTTGAAGAGGCATACCAGTTTGCCCTACGAGTTGAAGAGAAGCTAAATAAAAAGTTTGAAGGTAGACAAAGAGGGTGCGGTCAAGGAGGAAGGGGTAGTGGTAGGTCATCTAGAGGTCGAAATGAAACCCAAAAGAAGAATGAAGATGTGGGTACTAGCAGGAACTAGAGGAACGATGGTTTCAACCGCTCCTGTTATCAAGACTTTGGAAATCAGAGAGGAAGAGATAGAGGACATGGACAAGGAAGAGGAGGCTTTCGTGGTACCTATTTCCATTGTAATGAAGAAGGTCATCGTGCCTTTGAATGCCCTCAACAATAAGGAAGGACAGATAGGAGAGCTGAGGGTCAAGCTAGGGTTGCTCATGTGGATGAGGATGCACAATCATCACATTCAGAGGATGCAGAAAGAGGAGAGACTTTAGTAAATGAAATGGTACTACTAAGTGGTGAGATTGAACCAGGACAAAGGAGGAGTTTGTTCTGTACCAGATGCAAGTGTGAGGATAAATATTGTGATGTGATCATTGATGGTGGTAGCACTGATAACTTGGTATTAGAGGAGATGGTCTTTAAGCTGAAGCTCAAGAGGGAGAAACACCCCCAACCCTATCAGATTGCTTGGGTGAAAGATGATCATAAGGTCTTGGTAAGTGAACAATGTTTAGTGAAATTGAAAATTGGGAGTTACCATGATGAAGTTCTCTGTGATGTTATTCCAATAGATGTTTGCCATCTATTGTTGGGTAGACTGTGGCAGTTTGATAGGCATGCAGTACATGATGGTCATGCAAACACATACTCTCTAACAAATGATGGAGTTCACCACAAACTGAAGCCCATGAAAAAGGAAGGTGAAAAGGTATTTAGCAGTGCTAGGATTTGTCTTGTTGATGGAAGGAAGTTTTTAGATGGCATGAAACATCAACATATGTGCTATGCTTTGATCCCTAGGAAAGATAAAGAAGGTAGTAGTGAGATACCACTTGAAGTTTCAGATCTACTAGGTGAGTTTGGAGATATCATCTCTGATAATGTTCCAGAAGGATTGCCACTGGTAAGGCAAATCAGTCATCAGATAGATTTAATCCCAGGAGCTAGTTTTCCTAACAAGGCTACTCACAGGATGACTCCTACTAAAATTGAGGAGCTAAATAGACAGGTTTAGGAGTTGTTGAGGAAGGGCTTGATTTAGGAGAGCCTAATTCCATGTGCAGTACCTATAGTACTGGCACCAAATAAGGATGAAGAGTGGAGGATGTGTACAAACTCTTGAGCTATAAATAGGATAACCATCAAGTATCAGTTTCCTTTGCCAAGAATGGATGATCTTATGGATTGCGTGAGTGGAGCTCAGTACTTCACAAAGATAGATCTCAAGAGTGGCTATCATTAGATATGGATACAAGAAGGAGATGAGTGGAAAATACCTTCAAGACCAAAGAGGGTCTTTATGAGTGGTTAGTCATGCCCTTTGGATTGAAAAACACCCCAAGAACCTTCATGCAGCTTATGAATGAGGTACTTAAGAAGTTCTTTGGAAAATTTGTTATTGTCTATTTGGATGATATTTTAATTTTCAGCAGGACTTTGGAAGAACATTTATTACATATTTTAGTGTCCTTGAAAGGTTAAGGGAAGAGAAACTGTTAGTTAATCTGAAGAAGTGTATCTTTGCAAAAAGGGAGTTAGTCTACTTGGGGTTTGTTATATCACCTGAAGGTCTCAAAATAGATCTAGAGAAGGTAAAATTCATCTTAGAATGGCCTACTCCAAGGTCTGCTACTGAGGTAAGATCATTTCATGGTCTAGTTATTTTTTATAGGAAGTTCATTAAGAATTTTAGTGGCATATGTGCACCCCTGACTGACACAATAAGAGGGGATAGAAAAAAGTTCAAATGGATTGCGACAGCTACGAGAAGTTTTGAATTGCTAAAGAAGAAGGTGACAGAATAGCCTGTGTTGGCACTTCTAGATTTTAGAAAGGTGTTCCAAGTGGATTGTGATGCTAGTGGCAATGCTATTGGAGCTGTATTGAGCCAAGAAGGTAAGCCTATTGCATATTTTAGTGAGAAATTGAATGACGCAAAAAAGAAGTATTCTTTTTATGATCAAGAGTTTTATGCAATAGTTCAGGCCTTAAAGAAATGGAGGCATTATTTATTGCCAAAAGAATTTGTTTTGTATATTGATCATCAGGCATTACAGTACATTAATAGCCAAGGTAAATTGAATCAGAGGCATATGAAGTGGGTAGAGTTCTTGCAGAGCTATACATTTGTGTTGAAGCATAGAATTTGAAAATCTAACAGGGTTGCAGATGCACTAAGTAGGAGACAGTTGTTGCTTACAGTAATGCAGGTTGAAGTAGTTGGGTTTGATGAACTCAAGAATTTGTACCCTGAGGATCCCAATTTTGTTGGAGTGTGGAAAGCTTGTAAAGATCCTGTTGTTGTAGACAGAACCAAGTGGCTAGACTATTTGATTCAGGATGGTATGTTGTTCAAGGGCCGTCAATTATGCATTCCAAGGAGTTCCATGAGGGAAAATTTGATTAAGGAGAAACACAGTGGAGGGATGGTAGGACATTTTGGTCAAGATAAGACCATTTCCATTCTCAAAGAACATTATTTTTGGCCTCAAATGTCACAGGATGTGAAGAATTTTGTACAGAGTTGTCAAATTTGTCAAGTTTCCAAGGGGTTTAGTCATAATACTGGACTATATTAGCCATTGCCTGTTCCATCAAAGCCATGGGAGGACATAAGTATGCATTTTTTTCTTGGATTGTCGAGGACACAAAGGGGTAATGACTCAGTATTTGTGGTGGTTGATAGGTTCTCCAAAATGACACATTTCATCCCATGCCACAAAACTCATGATGCTGTCCATATTGCAGACTTATTTTTTAGAGAGGTGGTAAGACTACATGGTCTTCCAAGGAGTATATTTTCTGACAGAGATACTAAATTTGTAGGGTATTTTTGGAGAACATTGTGGAAAAAGTTGAAAACAGACTTGAAATTCAGTTTGACACATCACCCGTAGACTGACGGCCAAATAGAAGTCTGGGCAATTTGCTAAAATGTTTAGTTGGGGATAAGCCCAAGGGATGGGATTTGATTCTACCACAAGTGGAGTTTTCTTACAATAACTCTGTAAATAGGAGTACTGGTAGATCACCATTCCAAATTGTATATGAAAGTAGCCCAAGGATTGCACCAGAATTGAGGAAGATAGAGCAAGGGGATAGGACAAGTGTTGAAGCTGAAATTTTTTTTGAACATATCAAGCATCTACATGAGGAGGTTCAGGCACACATTACCAAGATGAATCAAGAGTATAAAGCTAGGGATGATCAAAGGAGAAGACATAAGGAATTCCAAGTAGGGGATCTAGTCAGGGTACACTTACAAAAAGAAAGATTTCCAGCTGGTACTTACAACAAGCTAAAAATGAAGAAATTTGGTCCTTGCAAAATTCTGAAGAAACATGACTCAGGAAATGCATATGAGGTGGAGTTGCCAAATGGAATTCACATTTCTTCTATTTTCAACATTGCAAACTTAACAGAGTATCATGATGATGGTGCAAATGAGGAGCTGATGTTAGAGCCATGTCCAATTCCTACTTCTAAGAAGGAGGAGATAGAAGGGATTTTGGATAGTCATGTGGGTAGGAGTACCAGAAATAAGTAGTATGAAGAGTATTTGGTCAAGTGGAAAGGACAGCTGATAGAGGACTCAACTTGGATTTTAGCAGTTGAGGTTTCCCATTTGGGATTTCCTCTACCATTCATAAAGTGACAGGGTCACTTTTCAATCTACCCTGGGTCTCTGATGCAGGAGCATCCAGAGGTATAAGGGAAATCCTGTGTCAACCAAAAAAATGTACTTAGACTTAGTTTTTGTTTCATGCATTTTCATTTCTGGATACCCATTTGGGTCAAATAAAGGTTCCAACTCTCATAGTTCCACTATTAGTGTTCTTGGTTAGAGTTTTTAATCACCTTGGGATATGTGTAAAAAAAAAAAAAAGGAGTATGTAATTGAAGCATAATTTTGGTGAACTAGAAGGTGTAAATTGGTCAAATGATTGTAATTGGAATTTAGAGCATTCCAAAAAAAGAACTAGGTCAAAAGGCCCCATGGTTTGAAAGTTATCACAATTTTTCAATTTTTGGAGACCTCTTAAGAATGCTTCAAAGTTAGGTTAGGAGCATTAAATGACCTTGAACAGGGTAAAAAATGGGGGAGGAGCGAAGCTATCCATAGGGCTATAGAGCACTTCAAGAGCTTTTTGGAAATGTAAATGGTTTGTCAATCAGAGCTATGGTCCAAAAGTTATGCCTCCTGAAAGTTCGGTTACCATTTCTGGATTCTTCTAATTTTGTGCCGACTTCTAATGTGACTTCTAGAGCCTTCTATTTGGTCAGTGGATGCCTACTAGCACTTTCTAGAATGTATTCCTAATCCTTAACCCTCTGGGGTCTATTTAAGAACATTTCTAGCATTGTAAAAGGCAGTTCAGAGTGGAGTTTGAGAGGAGGTACTAAAAGGAGAAATTATCTCTAGACTTATACTATTGTAAGCCCTTAGGGCATGTTTTGAAGTCTATTTTCTCTATACTGAATGTAATGGCATATTTACACAGTTAATACAATTTTCCCTTTCCTGTTGTGTCCATTTTGTGCTTGGGTAGTGTCCCCATCACCACCAAAGACTTAATTTTCCATGTGTGGAAAGTTAACTTAAAGTCATTTAAATCCAAATCCTTGGGAAAGTGAGAGATTTTAGATACAATTTAAGAAAATGAATGGATCTTTTTATTAACACCACCAAATCTTGCCAAACCAATTAAAAATAGAAGCTAATTCATTTCTCTATGCACCCATGTGTTGAAATTTGACTAATCAAGATATGTAATTATTGTCATTTATGGCAATACATGATGTACATGCCTACAGGAAACCTCAGAAATAAAGATACTTAGCTTTTGGTAATAAGAAAATTGTCTAAGCATGAATTTGGTATATAACAGTGTATTGTTTTGTCTATAGCTTGTTGTTGATGTCATATTATGACTAGCAAAGTTAGATGGAGATAGTATACATGTTTATGATGACATGTATAACCTTGGAAGTCAATATGGACTGTATGGAACAAAGATATTTTTATTTTAATAAAATAGGACAGTGGAATTGAAGGAAAGGATAATTTTCTTTATAAAATAATTACTTGTCCAATTAGGGCTAACATCCTAGATGTTTTCTCTAAGTTGGAAATGTATGTTATGGTCTTAGCCAAACATTGCAACAATTTTTGTAAAGGCATGGTATTTATGCTAAGGACATCATGCAATAAGGAAGAGGAAGTGATATCATGTAATTGTTGTGTTGAGCAATTGTATGCAAACTTTTGTGAAAGTGATATATGTAGAGTTTGTGAAGCTATTTTGAGATCCAAGATCAAACTAAGAAAGTATCTATATTCTAGAAGTATGATTTTTTTTGGAAATGATTATTTTTTTGGACAATGAGCTCTTCTTGTAATTGGAGGTGCATGTTTGGGCAGTGGGCTCATCTTGCATCTACTGTACCACAACTCCTAATAGGGATTCAAAGTCTCATAACAGGGGCTCCTTATATTGAATTTTCTCATTGACTCGTAATAGGGTCCCTCCTCTAACAAGGAACTTATATATCAATATATTATCTAGTGGGTATCATCCCCACTAGGGTTTTCCCTTGGCCAGGGTTTTCCTAGTTAACAAAATATGGTGTTATGAGTTATCTTTGTACATGGTTACTGTTACTGTTCAAAATTACTCTATTAATTTTCTATATATGGTTTAAAGTAATAAATAATATCCAGTTGGTGACTAAAGTTTGTAGATTACTAATTCACCCCCCTCTCAGTAATCCCTATTTCTAAAGATTGGTATCAGAGTGTAGTTACTTTGAAGAGGCTTAAGATCCCTATGGATACAGAATAGCTAATGAAAAACCTTGAAGAGAAACTTGAACAAATTGATCTCCTTACTAAAGAGAGAGATAAGTTGAAGGATATATATGAAGACTCCAAAGTATACATTGGACAATTGAAGGAAAAGATTGAACATCTCGAATCCAAGCTTGAATCTACTAAATCTAGAACTAGTGATGATGATTATTCAAAACTAAAGATGAAGTATAAGATCTCCAAGCATGAATTGAAGATTACAAATCTGAAGTTAACTTTGAGAAATGATCCTAGCAAAGTTGAATTTGATTTGAAGACTAAGAATGTAGATCTTATCGCAAATCTGGCAAAGAAGACATCTAAATTTGAAACATTGAAAGAAGAATATGGAGAACTTCATAAATACAATACTATTGTGAAAGGTGAATTAACTCAGTGCAAGCAATAGCTTGAGAAGATATATTCTAGTAGAGAAAATCTTGATGATTCAATGTCTATATATAGAACTACTTATGATAAGACTAGTCTTGGTTATCTATTTAACATATCTACAAGGAAACCTAAGATTAGATGAGATCTAAAAGAAAAAGACAAATCTGATGATAAGATTGAATCTAGTCAATCTTATGATAGACCTAAATAAGTTGGATAAGACAAGGAAGTTGAAATTTTGGATGAATCAAAGCAAGTAGAATCTCCTAAGGAAATTAGTTATGAATTTAGAGGTAAGTGTGTTTCATGTAATAAAATAGGTCATATGAAAAGAGATTATACAAATAAGTCATTTAATCATGTTAAGGACTTTTATTGTCATAATTGTCATGGTATGGGTCATAAAGCAATTGATTGTAGGAAACCTAAGTATGATAATGATAGAAGAAATAGTAGAATGTCTAGAAATACTAACACTATAGATAGAAGAAGATCTAATGAAAGGACAACAAGAAAAGGAAGACCTTATGAAGATAGAAGACAGACCGCGTGTTACAAGGGTAACAACTTTGGACACATAGCTTGAAATTATCATGCATCTGATGATCAAGAGAATCTTGGAAGTAGAACAGTAGTATGTCAGTTATGCAACAACTTCAAACATACAAAAAAGTATTGTAGAATGGACATAAAATTCAAAGATAGAAGGAACAATGGAAGAAACTTTAGAAATAGAAGGAATGATAGAAGAAACATTAGAAATGATAGAGGGAACCATGAGAGAAACTCTAGAACTAATAAAGAAAATGAGGAATAAAGGAATGTAGTTAGTGAACTTTGAGAAGAACTCAATGAGGCATTTGTAAAAGCATTGGAAATCTCAAAAGATAAGATAGATGATGGCGACATATGAAGATCAAAGCTAGTTATTGAGTTTGATTCAATTAAGTTGAATTAAGCTTGTTCGCAACACCAAAATTTGTAAACTTCATTCAGAGATCAAATTAGAGGTTGCAAAGTCAAAAAAAGGTGTATAAAGATAAGTTTAGATGGTACCTAAGCTTGCTTGTAATTTGGAGCTTATCTAAACAAGTTACAAAGGAATTAAGAGTTATTGGTATTACAAAGAAAGTTAATTCTGTAGCAAATGAAAATTATGTTTTTGTAGAGAATTTCATGAAGCAAAGTCTTGTGGAGCATTGCCATGATGAAAGGAGGCTATAATAAACCTCAAGTGGAATCTAAAGATTGGATAGATGATCTTGAGTAGTTATTTGATTACAAAATATAATTGACAACTTTTTCATGTTTGCAATGTATGTAATTAATGAAAGTTCAAGTTGATGGAATAAATGGAGTGTAGATTTGATTTTCACTTTATTGTGAATACATCCAAAGCAAAAATCCCTTGGAAGCAACTTGTTAAGGTGATTTCTAAGAAAGCACTATTTTTGTAAAGAGGTATTTTATCATTTTTCCTCAAATTTATTTGGTAAAATTTCATATTTGTTAGAAGCATGGATATATCAATAGTGCAAAATGTTGAGAATGAGGAAAGACCTAAGTTGAAGGTTGTTTCCATGAAACCTACAGAAGGAAACCCTAACTCAACATTATCCATTACTTCAAACAATGTAGTATATCTAGAAGATATAGGAAGTTATCTTAACAATAGGTTTGAATATATTGGGAGTGAATATATGAACAAGGATATGGAATTGGTTTTCAGTCATGAAATGACTAAGAAATCTAGATTTGAAAATTTGAAGGAATTATACCTATTCAAATATCATTTCTATAGAGAATTGGACAGAGATGAGTGGACATAAATCATATTAAGTAGAATGCATGATAATAAATTATGGATGCAAGATAGTGTAGTTGACATTTCTACCAACCTTATTCATGAGGTAACCAGTCTTAGTAAACAAGTCAACATACCTATAGGTGAGAAAATGGTCAAGAAGAAAGTTAAAAGTTATGCCAAAGCAATGTACAATGGAAAGGCCATGGTGATCAGTACCTTTAAGCAAGATGATGTAAGATTCCTGAGTAGAATTATTTCCTACTCTATATGTGCAAGCTCAAAGATTGATGAATTGTCAATTGGGTTCATCTATGTAACATATAAGATATGTATTGAGAAGGAACAGGTAAACCTTAGTGAAATTCTGAGAATGAAACTACTCGAGAACCTTGAAAAGATCAAGAGGACTAAGAATAGTGTGCTTATATTTTAGTCACTAATCAATCACTTATTCTTTCATGTGCTTAAAACATTTCCATACTTAATAGTCATAGAGATAATGAGGAGTGATAGATGTACAATGAAGAAGATCACAAAAGTATGCAAAAGATATCCTACAGATAAGATATTGGATAGTGGAAACTTGATAATGAAGACATTTCAGAATGAAATGAGAAAGATATTTAGAATTGCACCCGCAATTATATATAGATTTAAAAATGACATTTATGTTTTGATTGATATAGATTTTACTTATATTCAAGCAGTAGCACCTTAGGAAACATTTCTTGATCCCTTAGGTTATGAATTGAATGATGATATAGTAGTTAGATAAATTGATTTGTTGTTGAAATTAGAGAAGGATAAACTAGAATACAGATTTGGAACATATGATGAGGTTACCTAGTAAGCTCATCGAGCATCCTTGGATAAGGAATCACACAAGAAGATAGAATCTATTATGAAGAAATCTTTATTAGAGGCTAGTATGATTGAGAGTGAGTTAGGAAACTATGAAAAAAGGCATACTGAATATACAACCCTTGTTAGTATCTATTACAAAGACATCTTCAAAAAAAAGCATTCCATATGCAATAGTGTCAAATGTGCAACCAAGTGAGCCAAAAAGAAAATCTAAGAGATTAGTGGAAGTAGTGACAAAAAAGACTAAAAGGGTCAAGCAACAAGCCACTGAACCAGACAAGACAAAAGACATTGTTGACAATTTTTGAGTCCAACGATGATGATGAAGAAGAAGAAGAACAAGAAGTCAATCAAGAAAAGGTGACAACATCTAAGCAATCAGTAGGAAAAGCTTAGCAACCCTGGAAGCCAAAGATAAAAAAGATAAACTCAACTATTGCTATTGAGGGAAACTTTGTTCAGATGAATAAATTTTATGATTTATATAATTTTTTTGAGAAAGATCAGATTGATATCTCTATTGTGAGATACATTATAGAAAATAATATAAAATTGAAGGATATTGAGGGTATAGTAAACCAAAAGGTCTATGATAGAATTATTGAGAAGAAGGCACCAATAAGAGAAGAAGATTTAGAACTTTAGAAGTCTATCCCAAGAACTATTTGCAATACTGATGATGATGAAGATATTAAGAGATTACTAAGTAATCTTGCACCTTAAATAAGAAATAAAGTGTGACCATTTTTGCTTATGGTGGGTCAGAAAGAAAAATTAAGAAATGAGATTGCAACAATAATAAGTTAGATGTTGATAGAATCTAAGGCAACATCTCCACCAACACCTATATCCTTGGAAGTGTTAGTAAGAAATGACATTATGTAGATAGATCAGATCAATGTTACCATTAATATTGATGATACTAATCCATTTGAAGGCTCTGAACTTAATGAACCTATTACCAAGAATATTGATGACAAATTGAGGGAAATTGAAGAAGAGAAAAGATTAGTAGAGGAAGAGAGAAGGAAAGTAGAAGAGACCAAGAAAAAATTGCTTGAGGACGAAAAGAAAAGAGTAGCAGAAGAAGTAATGAGAAAGAAAATAGAAGAAGATAAGAAGGAGAGATTGGAAGAGGAAGAAAGGATAGAAAAAGAAAGGAAAGAAAGAGAAAAGAAAGAAGAAGAAGAGAGAAGGACCAAAGAGGCAACCAAGAAGCAAAGGGAGGATCACACTAAACCTTCTAGTTCATCTACTCCACATTCACTTGCTAGCCTAGAAACTGATGATGATGATCAAACTGATTTGATCTCATCCCTATCAAAACTCATTTAGAGGAATAAAATAGTGAAGAGCCTACAAAAAACCTTGATGGAGGTTACTTACAGACTACATAGTATTTTGGTAGTACAACACACAAAGGCTAATCTAGAACAGAGGGCATAGGCAGTGCTGAAGTCATTTGATGAAGAATTTACTAATTTCTTGAATGTTTTTACGTAAAGCCACAAATTTCACATGATGCAAACCTGATTAGCACTATTTGTCAAAATATTAAGAATGATTTGATAAGTCTTGATACTTGTATCAATGAACTTTGAAAGTGTCAACAAGATGGGAAGATACTACACATTAAGTTTACCCTATCTTATAAACTAACTAAGGACATTGAAAGTTAGATTGGAGGTAAGATAAGTGAGCTAGAGGCTCTATCTAGCTAGATACAACATCCATCTTGTAAGGTTGATAATTTTGAAGGACAAGTGGCCAATATTCACAATGATATCAAGAAACTAGAACTTTGGAAAGAACATATTTTGAAGAGATTATCAGATTTTAGAGAATCTATTACTCCGAAAGTATCTTTTGTTGAGAAATAGTTGGAGGAATGTGTCAAGGCCAAGGACACTTATTCTAATTTTTTGTATTCAGACCTGAATGTAGTTGAGATTGCATCATATGCCTTGTGTGCAATTCTCACCTCTGTTGAATCTACCAAAGAGACATGGACTAAAGGTATGAATAATCTTAAGGAAAAAATTGATGATTGCATGAAGATTCTAGTAGCTTGAGGCAGAAGGACATCATTTTTGACAACAAATGGATAGTTTTTGGACAGATTTTAACATTTTGACCATTGTCATTGATGTCAAAGGGGGAGAAGTTCATGAGAAAATTGTAAATCAGGTAAAGAGAAAATAATATTGTAAAGTATATTGTAAGGGGGAGCATATGTAAAGATAAACAAGTTGTAATAGATATGTTGTTTATGTTAAGTTTTTGTTACTTAGCCAATTTTCTCTATTTTGATGGCATCAATGCTAAAGGAGAAGATTGTTGAAAATTGGCTAATGGAGATATGTAATTATTGTAATTTATGGCAAAACATGATGTACATGCTTATAGGAAACCTTAGAAATAAAGATACTTAGCTTTTAGTAATAAAAAAATTGTCTAAGTATGAATTTGGTATACAAGAGTGTATTTTTTTGTTTATAACTTGTTGCTAATGTCATATTATTACTAGCAAAGTTAGTTGGAGATAGTATACATGTTGATAATGATGTGTATAACCTCAAAAGTTAGTACATATTGTACTGAATAAAGATATTCACATTTTTGTGAAACATGATAGCAGAATTAAAGGAAAGGATTATTTTATTTACAAAATAATTACTTGTCCAATTAGGGCCAACATTCTAGATATTTACTCTAAGTTGGAAAAGTATATTGTGGTCTTAGCCAATCTTGTAGCCATTTGTGTAAAGGAATGGTATTTATGCTAAGGACATCTTGTTATAAGGAAGAGGAAGTGCTATCGTGTAATTATTGTGTTGAGAAATTGTATGTGAGCTTTTGTGAAAGAGATATATGCGAAGTTTGTGAAGCTATTTTGAGATTTGAGATTGAACTGATAAAGTATCTATATTCTATAAGTCTAATTACTTGTTTGGGAAGTGAGATCTTCTTGTAATTGGAAGTGCATGTTTGGGTGGTGGGCTCATCTTGCATCTACTGTACCACAACTCCTAACAGGGTTGGAATCTCCTAATAGGAATTCAAAGTCTCCTAACAAGGAATAAATTTTCTCATTGACTCCTAATAGGGTCCATCCTCTAATAAAGAACTTATATATCAATATATTATCTAGTGGGTATCATCCCCACTAGGGTTTTCCCTTGGCCAGAGTTTCCCTAGTTAACAAAATATGGTGTTATGAGTTATCTTTGTGCATGGTTATTGTTACTGTTCAACATTATTTTATTACTTTTCTATGTATGGTCTAAAGTAAAAAATAATATCTAGTTGGCAACTAAAGTTTATAAATTACTAATTCACCCCTCCCTAAGTAATCCCTATTTCTAACACCATGATTATTACAATTGATAATGAATCTACAATAGCCTATACACAATACAAATTCAATAGATCTGATATGAAATAAATATGTTTTATTGCTCTCAATCACCCAAATCTCCAATAACAACCTTAATTCAACCATGAAGTGTTGTAATGGTATTATCTCAACTACTACAACTATCCCCAACTACTATTTGAAGCATAAGCGACTGTTATGACCGAGTTGCCAACTTTGTGCAAAAGTTACACAAAGGTTGATTATGTTGTCATGCAACATTTTAAAACCTTTTTTCACTTTTGTGTACATCATGACTCCAAACATTGCATGGACCCAAAATGACCAAACAACATCTTATAATCCCTATTTTACTCCTTCCTAGACTCCTAGAGACTCTTTGACAAAGTTTCACCAAGTATGCTTGTATTTGAATATTACTAATTACACTTCATTCAAGTTTACTTAGAATAATGCATTTTTATGTAGAAACATAAGAGCTTGCACTTTAATTGAACACATATTTTTTCATATCTCTCTTTGTGTTCTTATCATGGAGGATAATTCAACTTTGGTGGACATGTGTTTAGTTGTTATGCTTATCACTTGCATCAGTACTAGTTATCATACATTTTCTATATATTAAGAAATATATACATGTATTGCATCTTAATATCCCATTATAATTTTGAGTATTGATCATCAATGAATCTAGTCATTTGAGGATGATATCATTTGTCTCTCTTGTGCTATCAATTGATCTTCTAGATATTGACATTTTTGTTCTTTTCTTTAGGAAAATTATTACATGGTATTAGAGTTGAAGGAGTACCATTGGTTACAAATTATAGAGTATCATTTGTTTCATATTTTGGAAGGTCACAATTCAGATTTGGAAGTGAAATAGTTTTTGGGAGTGTCTAGAGCAAGATTTGACCTTGTCATTGTGTTTGGGTGGGCATTTCCATTAACTTTAACTATAAATTTATCTATATTTGGCAAAATTCAAAATCAAAGAATTTTTTTTAGCAAATCAAACTTGGAAGCCTAATTTGTCCAATTTTGCAACATTTCAAAAAGTAGATATTATTTCATTTTTTGAAATTGCAAAGTGGAATTTTTTGTTGGATCTAATTTTTTTGGTCAATTTATTATTATTTTGGCATATATTTGTTCTTGCAAAATTTTGGTTGTACAAGATTGTTATTTGTTAGAGGTTGTAGGAATTTGTCAGAGGATTTTATCAAAAAGTAGATATTATTTCATTTTTTGAAATTGCAAAGTGGAATTTTTTGTTGGATCTAATTTTTTTGGTCAATTTATCATTATTTTGGCATATATTTATTCCTGCAAAATTTTGGTTGTACAAGATTGTTATTTGTTAGAGGTTGCAAGAATTTGTTAGAGGATTTTATCATTTGATATCAATAGATAGTGGTGGTCAACACAAATCAAACCAACCCATCTTGCCACACATTTTGCACTCACCAGATTCCCTCAATGGTATTGTACTAGTGTCACAATCCATAACTTAGCTTCATTGTGTAATGCTCACCCCAAGAGATCATTTGATCATCTGATAATTGAACAAATTATCACATCAAACATTTATGAGCTAGATCCCAAGTCATTTTGTAAGCTTTTTGTCCATCTGACAAAACACAACTTGTCAATTGAGCTTAGTCATGTATGTGATTTTAGGTTAGTGATTTTGAACTTTCAGAGACCTATCTACGAATTTTGCAATCCTCCCATGAGCCTAAAAATGACCTAAGAATCAAGGTCCCTCCTAGTTTCTCATGAAATTAGAAGAACTTATTTGCTACTGACATTGAGACATGCTAGTTCCTTCACAATGAGATCGAGATCTATTTCAACATGAGCTTCATGCTCATTTGTGTAATGCCCTACTTGGGAACCCAAAAGAAATAAACCTAATATGTTACAAAGTTTACTGAACTATTCTTTTTAAGTTTAAATAACATCAAAGTAATAATATTGCAGAAGCAATATATACATACACATCAAGAACACATAATCAATTACAAATACAGTTTCAATTCATCAAGGGTTCCTTCACAATGAGTCACATTTAAAAAAGTTTTATTAATAAGTTTAAGTCTTAATTACAATGTCCATAATCATAAAATGAATAAACACATACATAATCATATAATCAAATGCATAAGTATAACTATTAATATGAAAGCACATCTAATGAATAACATCCATTGCACATGTCACAAGGTATGTGAAAATAGATACAAGCACATCAATATACAATACAATATCCCATAGGATCTCAAAACACACGATATGGAGATACATAAAATGAATAGAAGTCTTCAAGATAAGGGGAAGAATGATAATGGTACCATTGTATCAAGGAGCATTCAAGATCTATCAATCTGAGGAGAACCCAAATGGTAAGAATACACTACCTCTCGACTGCATGGCCACCTAATTAGGCTGCCACTCCCACCATGTAGGAGAAATAATGTACAATCTGCACACATATAATCAAATCATAAAATTATCCTAAGAAAAGAATCTTGATAACCAAAACTACCTCGAGGGTAACACAAACTACTCAAGAAGAAGAGATAATAAATATGGAAAGGAAATTCATCCAATACCAACACCACATACCAAGTCAACATACAAATACCAAGATTAAAAATATACAACCACCTCAAAATCAATATCAAGTGTCACAAGCACAATGACCAACATATAACAACTGTAATGAATAAAAGTAAACTGCCTATCACTAACTCCAACAATAAAAAAACCACCAATGAATAACTAATCATTCATTAATAAAAATCAATTGTCAACAATAAATGACATTCAATCAATGAGTAACAACTCAATAAATACATCATCAAAAGTAATACTCAACAAGTACACCACAAGAGGCAAATATAAAAAAATCATGAAAGAGGCTCATGCTACATACTATGGAGTGTCATCACATGAGGCAACTCTAAGGTTACCCTGGCAATCTCTCAGGACCCCAACCCCCTAGTGATACTATGAAGAACCAAAATACACTCTTATTATGATGAGGAAACTAGTCATACCTCTCAAGGTATCATCTCCGTCCCATCCTTAGTCTTTACAAGCACTCAAGGCACAGATGAGGAAAACTATTTAACTTATATTTTTAATGTATCTCAAGGAAAAGGCTAGGCAAAATATTTTAATTACTATATTATTACTTGTTACATTACTAACAATGAGTTACCCTGGTAGCCACTTTAGGCCCTGGCCCCCATTGCAAGCCACTCCCATAGACATGCACCTAGACTACCTTCCCAAAATCACAAACCACAATAGTGTCCCATACTACAAAAGTAATATTGATCAAATTCAGTTCCTCAATAGACAACCAAAAATAATATTGGTTCTCAAAACTCAAGTTCTCATAAATGCTCAATATCATAAAGCTCATAAAACATATATCTCAATTCAAATCATAAAGTTCATCATGACATCCAATCAAATAATTATAAAAGAAACTTTAAAAAAAAGCCTCTAGTGCACATCCTAACTTGGCCAACTAAACAACCCACAAAAAAACTATCAAGAAAATAAACATCACAAGACTATAAATAGAATACTAGAAAACAAATAATTTTTAGCCACATGATTTAATTCTACTAGTTTTTCTTATTTAATTTGGGTCACAAGGATGTATTTAGAAATAAAGCAAGAACATATATGTTAATATAAATTGTTATGCTAATATACTTATTTAAAACAATAGGTATTTAAATATCCAATTTTTTTATGCATATAAAATATCATGCAATATTATCATGTTATTAATTTAAATAATGTTAAATCATAAATGATTTAATTAATAATATAAATGTATATTATTAACATCAATTTCATTTCTAAAATATTAATTCTCTTCTATTTAAGTCCAATATTAACATTTACTTTTCCTTTAATTCATAATGCAACTAGAGATAAAATTATAAATTTAATTTAATTATTTATAATTTCTCTCATAAAGTCAAATAGTTATTAACTAAATGATTAGAAAGTGAACTCCACAACTTCTCTTAAAATATAATAAAATAATAAATATTTATTTATTAACCTCCCTCTTGCATTAATAAATATAAAATCATTTATATGCAACTAAGAGTTTAATTAGATTTAAATAATCACTATTGCTAACATCCACTTTAACTAAATGAATAATATTTATTTAATTTTAAAAATGAATAATTAATATTTAAAAAAAAATTAATTAATTAATTTTTATAAATAAATAAATATGAAAATTAAATTATATTATTATAAAATAAAAATAAATATGTAATTAGTATTTTCAAATGTCTTTGATCTCTCAAATCATGCAATCATACTATACTTAGTTTTCTATTTTTAGCATATTTGTTTCACATGCATGTAACCATATTATACTTAGCTTCTATTTTTAACATGTCATGCCCAAAATACGAGGGCACAAAAAACATGAAACTTTTTTATTTTTATTTTAAGGTTCAATTGCACAACTAAGTTTAATATGATTAAAGAGGTACATTACAATATGACAACCAGGTTCCTCCTAATAGTGCCTTGACATAGCCATTTAAGTTTATAAACATGAGTTGAAATAAATCATTAAATTTAAATTCTCGTTATTAAATTGATATCGATATTTGATTCGTTATTACATTAATTTTATAACAATATATTAAAATTATTTGAATAACAATTTAAATGAATACGGGTCTAATTATTTTGAAATATTAAAATCATAGAACTATTAAATAAATGTCACATCTAACATACACATAATTATACTTTATTTAAACTTTATTCAAATCACATTTTTATTTAATTATGAAATTTATTAGAAATAAAAACATTCCTAATGAAATAACAATTTGAATTAAACTACATATGACTACATAACAAAACAAATTAACATTGTCTATTAGTCTAGTCATATACTAATAAACTTGTTTTTTAGACATAAACAAACTAACTAGTTTAAGACTTTAGTAATACTAACTTAACAAAATGAGATAATAACTAACATTAAAATATACTAAACTTTAAATATATTAATTAAATTATTAAGAAATTAAAACTAATTCATAAATTTTAACCACACAATTTAAATTACTAATACATTTATTAAAAAATTTCCAATGAATTAAATCTAACTAATGTAAAAAACTTTACATAAATTAAAAAAAAAAAAAAACTAAACTAACAAACTTAAATATTAAAACAATCTAACTCAAACTAATATTAAATTAAAACTTTTTTAAAAATAAAAACAAACAACTAAAATAATATCTAATATCTACCCCATTCCCCCTTAAACTCCCACCACGTCACCATACCCCACGCACATCACTTTCAAAACAAGGAAATTTTTAAAAATGTTTTAAAACTTTAATCATTTTAAAAAAATAATTCAGTGCTTAAAATGAGATGGTCCACTATCCAAGCCTGCAATTTTGCAGGTCTTGTCCCCCCCATCTCCCCTTTCCACGTATATGAAATTCACTTTCAAAATGGCGCTAAAAGGTGGAGGGGTGTTTTAAAAATTGTTTATTATTATTTTTATTATTTAAAAAAAAAAAATCTTTGATAGCCTAAGCCGCCCACTCCCTCATTTAAAGCATAAAGTAAATTAGGTAGGATGACTTAGGATATTTAGTAAATGAGAGAATATGAATTTATTTGTTTTTTCTTGTTTTTATTTATTTAATTTTAAAAAAAAAGTATTTATGAAATTTCAAAAGAATAAAAAAAGGAATCTTCCAGATTCTCTGTTTATGGAAAAAGCAATTTAGTTGCCTCTCATACAAAATCCAGAGGCTATTTTGGCTCTTGGAAAAGTATTTTTTTTTAAAGTCCTTATTTTGTCTAAGTATAGAATTTTCCAAACAATTTATTTTTACAAAAAGGGGTATATATATATATATATATATTTGAATGAAGTTTATAACTTAGAGTTCAATAGTTTGTGTTTCACAATAATATAAGATTAATTTATCTCCTAATAAGCATGAAATTAAATTCAAAGTTCCAACCATAACTTAATTTTTTTCCATAACATATTTGAACTCAGAAATTGCATAAATTGCATGTTACCATTTTTTCTAATATCCAATAGACACGTGCATAAATTGAAATACTATAAGACTCAAATGAAAGCATATTTCTCAATCTCTTTTTATTTATTAACCCACCTGGTTCAAAGGCTCAGCCGGGAAAGAACCAGTAAGAAAACTCGACTTCATTGCCATTTCAACAATAAGTTTAAAATACATTTTTCATAAGATTTTTCAATCCCAAGTAGAAATCTCCACAACATAACTGAATTCCAAAAATAAGATAAATTTCCTTCTTGGCCCTTAACAAGGGATCCATTTCAAATTCTGAAATATATTACGGTGATTATGGAGAGGACGAAAATTGACTAGGGGACAACCAATCACAACATGAAGACAAAATTAGACATTCACTCCCATATTGAGTTTTCACAAACAGATTCAACATTGAACCAATCTAGGGAGAAGGTGGATTTTTTCAACAGGAGACGTTAGACACAACACCAAAATAGATGCCCTATCAGGGCTATAACTCAAGAACTTCCATTCTTCCATTCTTACATGCCAAAACTCATATGTGGTTTGTGCTGATAGGTAGGGGCCCATAACACCCTACCCTCTCTCCCTCTTCTTGTCCTAAGAAGAGAATCTACACTGTTGGAGTCCAACTGAAGACCTTTCCCCAAAAATGGCCACTTCTACCCTATCCGAAGGTAAGTAATGCCGAAACACCTAATATTTTTTTTTCAAAATTCAAAACAAAACACAAAGGAAAGACATCAAAGAAAACCTGTTTCCAATCCCTCCCAACATACTCAACACACACACATACATACATAAACAATGAAACTGAAACATGAAGCACAATATGGAACCAAAATGAGGTGAAGTATTCCTACCTTCAAAAATCAAGTTATGGCAAATGAACAAGTTTGAGATGAGCTTTCTTTCCTCTCCTTCTCCTTCAATTTTGAAAATCTCTCTAAAACTAGAAGTTGGGTGAACACCCCAAACCTCCTCAAAATTGCCTCTAAATAAGATCCTAAACTCAACCACCTCTAAAAGCAATAACTCCCCCAACTTGCCCAAAAGTTTTAGAGGCTTCTAACACAACTAGACCTAAGTCTAACTTCAAGGTGGAGTTAAAGTCATTCAACTCATGATAAAACTATCAATTTTCGCAATAAAGCAAAAATTGGATTTTTGAGTGACCATAGAAGTCAACAAAAGGTGCTAGGGCGGTGGAAAATGCTTCCAACCCATACCCATACCCCTTGGGTATTAAGATTTTATGATTTTAGGCTTTAGGGATTAATTTGGGACCTAACAAAAGCTTGGAATTTTTTTAGGACAATCTAACAACCTTCAAAAAGTAGATTAAGCACTAATCTAGATTAGGGGTAGTTAAATCTCAGTTACTTACTGATTAGCAAAAAGGTCACTAACCTAGTCTGACTTAGATCTTTGGGTTACTTGATTACCCCTAATTATCATACTGGAGTGCATATACAATTCACGAGTGTCAAGTGACACTAAAAAACACTGTTTCAAAATATTAACATTTATTGATTACATAATGATACATTCATACATCTCACGATACAAATAAAATACATACAACAAGGTTTCCACAAATAGTACATAGGGTTCAGTTTCGTTTCTCCGTTAGATTTCTCGGCTAAAATATCTTGCACACTCATCGCACACATCAGTAGCTCAAGAAAACCACTTGCATATATGTATATA
This sequence comes from Cupressus sempervirens, assembly GCA_028749045.1. Lineage (NCBI taxonomy): Eukaryota > Viridiplantae > Streptophyta > Pinopsida > Cupressales > Cupressaceae > Cupressus > Cupressus sempervirens. The sequence goes on along the minus strand of CM053783.1, from coordinate 755,452,585 downwards.
ACGTATCAGGGAAAGCACAAAAATTTAAACATCCATTTTCAAATAATCAATTTTAAATCTCATTCTACTCATATTCTCAATCATTAAAATTGCATACTCAAAGTGCTAATTCTGCATTCACTTACTTCATCAGTATATATGTTCATAAAGCATTAAATGACGAAATCAAATATTTGAAAGTAAAACATCACACAACATGAAAAAATATAATATGTTCAATTTATTCAATAGTTTCTCAACATATCAAGTCATGCGTAACAAAATAATAAAGTATCAACTTATGCTAAAAAGGGTCAGGGCGAGGCCTCACATCCTCCCCCACTAGGCATGAACCTGGAGTTCATAAAAAAGATAAGCGTACTAAGATTGCATCCATATTACATCCTCCCATGAAGCTGTGACCTCATCATAACAATCCCACTGGAACCTAACCTAGTCCAGCTCTCGACCTTGAAGAGCTAGGGTCTGTTAGGCAATAATATAGATAGGCTCTAGCGCTAGCTGCCCATCTAACTCCACCTACAAAGCATCCCAAACTATAATATGAGACTCATCATTAATGTATCCTCTAAGTACTAAAATTTGAAACACATCGTGGATGCATGATAGGCTAGGTGGAAACACTAAACGATAAGCAACTGGTCCTATCCTTTCTAGGATCTCAAATGGTCCAACAAACTGAGGTACTAACTTAGAGCCCTTCTCAAATCAAATCAGACTCTTGTATGGTTGCACCCTCAGAAAAACTCTATCCCCAACCTAATACTATCAATCTGACCTGTTCACATCAACATACTTCTTCTGTCTATCCTGTGCCTCTCTCAAGCATTGTCTAATCAAGGTCACCTACTGCTCCATCTCTTTTACTAACTGATGACCAATAGATACTCAATCCTTGATCCTATCCCAACTCAAAGGCATTCTGCATGGTCTTCCATACAAGTCTTCATAAGATGACATACCTATGGAGGAATCGTGCCCATTTTTATAGGCAAACTTGACAAGATGTAGGTATTCCTCCCATTTGACCTGATGGTCCATCACATACATACGTAACATGTCCTCCAAAACTTGATTCACTTGCTCAATCTGAGGATGGCATGTTGTACTAAAATTGAGCCTAGTGCCCAAAGCTACCTGCAACTCTCTCCAAAAGGATGAAGTGAACAATGAGTCTCTATTAAAGATGATCTTATGAGGAATGCCATGAAGTTTGACAATGTCCCCCAAAAACACTCGAGCTATGCCTTGTGTTGTGTATGTAGTACGCACGGGTCAGAAATGGGCAACCTTGGTCAATGTGTCAAGTGTCACCAAAATGGCATCATGGCGGCGAGATGACATGGGGAGACCAACAATAAAATCCATGGATATAGTATCCCACTTCCACTCTACAATCTCATGAGGTTGAAGAAGCCCACCGATATGACCATGCTTTGCCTTCACCCTCTAACACTCAAGGCATCTTGCAACTATATCAGCAATCTGCACTCTCATGCCCAGCTAGTGTTACAACTCTCTCAGATTTGCATGTAACTTCTTAAGACCAGGGTGCACTACATAAGGTGCTCTGTGAGGCTCAAGTACAATGAGCTCATGCAAACCCCTAATGGAAGGTACATATATACATCTTCTATGATGCAAGAGTCCATTAGACTCTAAGGAATACTCTAAATACTTCTTTTCTAAGGGTTTTTGAGTATGCACTATTTGACTAACTTCTACATAAAGCTCATCTACTCACAAGTGCTGCAGGATCCACTCTCTCAAATCAGTGCAAGTAGTCACAGATGATAGCTCATGGTGCCTTCTAGTTGAGGCATCTGCAACCACATTCTCCTTTCCCTTGATGTAATGAACATCAAAATTGTACTCACAAAGGAACTCCATCCACCTTCTTTTCCTAGCATTAAGGTTTGGTTGGGTAAATATGTACTACAACCTTTGGTGGTCGGAATGAAGCTAAGATCTATGACCTAGAAGGAAGTGTCGCCACCTCACTAAAGCATGAACCACTTTTGCAAGCTCTAGGTCATGAGTAGAGTAATTGAATTCATGAGTCTTCAACTTCCTAGACTCAAAGGAAATAGGTCATCCATCCTGCATAAGGACTGTCCCTATACCATCCAAAGATGCACTTGTGCAAATCACAAAATCTGCAAAAGGATCTGGTACTACAAGAATTGGTGCACTCATGAGGGCTCTCTTGAGCTCTATCACACTTCTCTATCCACACATACTTCTTCCCTTTCTTCTGAAGAGATGTGATAGGGTGAGCCAATCTAGAGAATCCTACAATGAAGCGTCGGTAATATCTTGCTAGTCCCATAAAGCTCCTCACTTCAGTGAGACTGGTGGGTGCTGGCTAATCCATGATGGCCCTAATCTTTGATGGGTCTACTAAGACACCTTTGCCTAAAATGACATGACCTAAATAATGTATCTCACATCTATAGAATGCACACTTCGAGAAGCTACCAAACAATTGATTCTCTCTCAACTTCTACAATACTTGTCTTAGGTGCTCCTCATGCTCCTTCTCATCATGAGAATAAATCAGAATGTCATCAAGGAACACAACCACAAATTTATCCAAAAAGGTATGAAATACTCCATTCATGAGGCTCATGAATATAGCTAGAGCATTTGTGAGGCCAAATGGTACCACGGTGAACTCGTAGTGACCATACCTCATACAAAATGCAGTCTTGGGAATATCACCATCCACAATCCTCAACTGATGATAACCCAACTTTAGATCAATCTTTGAAAATACTTAGGCACCTTGCAATTGATTGAAAAGATCATCAATTCTAGGAAGAGGATATTGATTCTTGATGGTTACTTTGTTCAATTTCTAATAATCAATACACAACCTAAGTGACCCATCCTTCTTCTTTACAAAGATCACTGGTGCACCCCAAGGTGACACACTAGGTCGAATATGCCCTTTCTCTAAGAGTTCCTCCAATTGAGTCTTTAGTTCATTGAGCTCATGAGTAGTCATCCTGTACGGTGCTCTCAAAACTGGCTCAGCTCCTAACACAAGATTAATAAGAAAATCCACTGCTTTAGGTGGAGGTATACCAGGGAGCTCTAAAGGAAACACATCTACAAACTCTCGCAGGATTGGAAAATCATTGAGGGATGGCTCTCCTTTTGAATCTTCCTCTTTGTCACTAATGGTGATAGCAAACAATTGACATCCCTTTCACATGCATTGTCTAAGCTGCATAGTGGAAATCATATAAAGGGATACATGTCTCTTTACTTCAAAGATCTCTCTAGAGATACCATCTTCATCCACACATTCCACCCTCTTCTATCAACAATCCATCTTGGGGCTATGGGCATAAAGCCAATCCATGCCAAGAATAAAATATAAGAACTTAGAGGGGTAATGTGTAGATATGACATTGTGGACATGTCTCCAATCTGCATCTAGCAATCATGCACCAAAGAACTAATTGACACTCTGGCTCCTGAGGCTAACTCTACTTCCCAACTGACATCCTTTCTAACTGCCACTAGCCTGCAACACTCCACTACATATGGAGATATAAAAGAATCAGTAGCTCTAGAATCAAATAAAACTACAATAATAAGGCCCTATATAATACCTATAGCCTCAATAACTATGGCCTAATGCTCAGCCTGACAGTTGTCAACCACTACAAAAACTTTGTGGGATCTACCCATGTCTCTAACTATCAGCTCTGGAAAAGCTCCTCTCTAACCACCAGATGATTGTCCCTGTGGAAACTCTCTATCTATATGACCCATGCCACCACAAGTGTAGCATGGTCCTTGGGTATAAGATCATGCACCCTATGATCCAGATTGTTGTGGGCCTCTTGGCCTGCTAGATCCATTGTAACCACCCCTGGGAGACTGGTAAATCTTCACTGACTATGGTTGTGGGGCCTAAACCTTCTAATCCTATCTGGGACCCTGAGACTACCACTGCTTGGGCTTGAAGCCCTGATAACCATGTGAGGGTTTCTATTGCTACTATTACTATTGAGACTGTTGGCCCTTAGAGGACCCTATTGTATAGTTCTAGTTCCCTTTTCAAGGGAGTTTCTACTAGGTAGAGTTTCAGTTCTGAGACCAATCTCGTGACTCCTGAGTATCCTCATCAACTAGTGCTATCTCAACTACCTGTCTGAAGGCGGCAGGGAAGGCCAAATGAATTTGACCCTAGAGTGAAAAATTCAGGCTCATAATGAAGCAATGTACTCACAGTTTCTCATCCTTCATGTATTCAACATAATGAAGGAGCTAAAGAAACCTGCTCTCATACTGAGCTACAGTAAGACCCCTATGATACATAGAATGAAACTCCTCTATCTGCTTCTATCTGAAGTGCTTAGATAGGTAATTCTCCTGGAATCTCTCCAAGAATGAATCCCATGTGAGGGTATCCATCTTCACTCCTCCTATAATCTCCTCTTGATGCCACCAATTGGAGGCATCTCCCCTCAGCTGATGGACTGCTAAACATGCCTTCAGATTACTCCCATAAAGACATAATCCAAAGCACCACTGTAGACTCTACAACCAAGCCTCTACTACTGTTCCCTTTGTAGAACCAATAAAGAATGGTGGCCCGAGTTGTATCAACTCCCTGATATCATCTCCTACATTCCTAGGAGGTCTATCGAGTGGTAGTCCTCTCTGATGTATTGACTCACCCTTGTGCTCACCTTGTCCTTCTACCTGCATCAATGGGGGAATCCTACTCCTCTCTCTACCTCCTCCGAGTCCCTCTGCTTCCACTATGGGAATCTACTGCTTTGGCTATACTATAGGTAGTACCCTCTGCTAGACTACACCAATCAATGTCTGAAGGGCATCCAAAATATCTTGATTCGGGTTTGATGGTGGTGGTGGAGGTGGTGGTGGTCCATCCTTCTATCTCTCTCTAACACCTCTCACCCTACGACCTCTGCCTCATCAGTTTCTTCGTGTAACAGGAGGCATCCTACACAATTTAAAGTTTAGTTTATGTTTCAGAAGCATAATGGTTTAAGGTTCCCAGTGTTGAAACACGGGCTTTGATACCAAAATGTCATGCCCAAAATACGAGGGCACAAAACACATGAAACAAATTTTTTTTATTTAAAGGTTTAATTGCACAACTAAGTTTAATATGATTAAATTTGGGTATGATAGAGGTACATTACAATATGACAACCAGGTTCCCTCTAATAGTGCCCTGACATAACCATTTAAGTTTATAAACATGAGTCAGAATAAATTGTTAAATTTAAACTCTCATTATTAAATTGATATCAATATTTGATTTGTTATTACATTACTTTTACAACAATATATTAAAATTATTTGAATAACAATATAAATGAATACGGGTCTAATTATTTTGAAATATTAAAATCATAGAACTATTAAATAAATGTCACATCTAACATACACATAATTATACTTTATTTAAACTTTATTCAAATCACATTTTTATTTAATTATGAAATTTATTAGAAATAAAAACAAAACAAATTAACATTGTCTATTAGTCTAGTCATTTACTAATAAACTTGTTTTTTAGACATAAACAAACAAACTAGTTTAAGACTTTAGTAATACTAACTTAATAAAACGAGATAATAACTAACACTAAAATATACTAAACTTTAAATATATCAATTAAATTACTAAGAAATTAAAACTAATTCATAAATTTTAGCCATACAATTTAAATTACTAATACATTTATTAAAAATTTCTAACGAATTAAATCTAACTAATGTAAAACACTTTACATAAAAAAAAAAAAAAAAAAACTAAACTAACAAAATTAAAAATTGAAACAATCTAACTCAAACTAATATTAAATTAAAACTTTAAAAAAAAAAAACAACTAAAATAATATCTAATATCTACCCCATTCCCCCTTAAACTCCCACCACATCACCATACCCCACGCATGTCACTTTCAAAACAAGGAAATTTTAAAAAATGTTTTAAAAGTTTAATCATTTCAAAAAAAGAATTCAACGCTTAAAATGAGATGGGTTAGCTATCCAAGCCTGCAATTTTGCAGGTCTTGTCCCCCCCATAGTTTCCACGTACATGGAATTCACTTTCAAACTGGCGCTAAAAGGTGGAGGGGTGTTTTAAAAGTTGTTTATTATTATTTTTATTATTTAAAACAAAAATCTTTGATAACCTAAGCTGCCCACTCCCTCATTTAAAGCATAAAGTAAATTAGGTAGGATGACTTAGGATATTTAGTAAATAAGAAAATATGAATTTAGTTGTTTTTGTTTGTTTTTATTTATTTAATTTTTAAACAAAGTATTTATGAAATTTCAAAAGAATAAAAAAAAGAATCTTCCAGATTCTTTGTTGATGGAAAAAGCAATTTAGTTGCCTCTCATACAAAATCCAGAGGCTATTTTGGCTCTTGGAAAAGTATTTTTTTAAAAAGTCCTTAGTTTCTCTAAGTATAGAATTTTCCAAACAATTTATTTTTACAATAAGGGGTATATTATTATTTTTTGAATGGAGTTTATAACTTAGAGTTCAATAATTTGTGTTTCACAATAATATAAGATTAATTTATCTCCTAATAAGCATGAAATTAAGTTCCAACCATAACTTAATTTTTTTTCCATAAAATAATTGAACTCAAAAATTGCATAAATTGCATGTCACCATTTTATCTAATATCCTATACACACGTGCATAAATTGAAATACTATAAGACTCAAATGAAAGCATATTTCTCAATCTCTTTTTATTTATTAACTCACTTGGTTCAAAGGCTCAGCCAGGAAAGAACTAGTAAGAAAACCCGACTTCGTTGCCATTTCAACAGTAAATTTAAAATACATTTTTCATAGGATTTTTCAATCCCAAGGAGAAATCTCTTCAACATAATTGAATTTCAAAAAAAAGATAAATTTCCTTCTTGGCCCTTAATAAGGGATCCATTTCAAATTCTGTAATATATTACGATGATTGTGGAGAGGACAAAAACTGACCAGGGGACAACCAATCACAACATGAAGGCAAAATCAGACATTCACTCCCATATTGGGTTTTCACAAATAGATTCAACATTGAACCAAACTAGGGAGAAGGCAGATTTTTCCAATAGGAGACATCAAACACAACACCAAAATAGATGCCCTATCGGGGCTATAACTCAAGAACTTTCATTCTTCCATTCTTACATGCTAAAAAATCATACGTGGTTTGTGCTGATAGGTAGGGGCCTATAACACCCTACCCTCTCTCCCTCTTCTCATCCTAAGAAGAGACTCTACACTGTTGGAGTCCAACTGAAGACCTTTCCTCGAAAATAACCACTTCTGCCCTATCCAAGGGTGAGTAATGCCAAAACACCAAAAAAAAAAAACTTCAAAATTCAAAACAAAACACAAAGGAAAGACATTAAAGAAAACTTCTTTCCAATCCCTCCCAACATACTCAACACACACACATACATACATAAACAATGAAACTGAAACATGAAGCACAACATGGAACCAAAATGAGGTGAAGTATTCCTACCTTCAAAAATTAGGATATGGAAAATGAACAAGTTTGAGATGAGCTTGCTTTCCTCTTCTTCTCCTTCAATTTTGAAAATCTCTCTAAAATTAGAGATTGGGTGAACACCCCAACCTCCTCAAAATTGCCTCTAAATAAGATCCTAAACTCAACCACCTCTAAAAGCAATAACTTCCCCCAATTTCCTAAAAGTTCTAGAACACAACTAGACCTAAGGCTAACCTCAAGGTGGAGTTAAAGTCATTCAACTCATGATGAAACTATCAATTTTCACAATAAAGTAAAAATTGGATTTTTGAGTGACCATAGAAGTCAACAAAAGGGGCTAGGGGGTGGAAAATGCCCCAAACCCATACCCATGCCCCTTGGGTATTAAGATTTCATGATTTTAGGCCTTAGGGATTAATTTGGGACCTAACAAAAGCTAGGAATTTTCTTAGGACAATCTAACAACCTTCAAAAAGTAGATTAAACACTAATCTGGAATAGGGGTAATTAAATTTTAGTTACTGATTAGCAAAAAGGTTGCTAGCCTAGTTTGACTTAGATCTTTGGGTTACTCAGTTACCCCTAATTATCATACTTGTATGCATATACAATTCATGAGTGTCAAGTGACACTAAAAAAATACTATTACCAAATATTAACATTTATTGATTATGGAATGATACATTCATACGTCTCACGATACAAATAAAATACATACAACAAGGTTTACACAAATGGTACATAGGGTTCAATTTCATTTCTTCATTAGATTTCTCGGCTAAAATATCCTGCACACTCATCACACACATCAATAGCTCAAGAAAACCACTTGCATATATGTATATAGCATATCAGGGAAAGCACATAAATTAAAACATCCATTTTCAAATAATCAATTGTTAATCTTGTTCTACTCATATTTTTAATCATTAAAATTGCATACTCAAAGTGCTAATTTTGCATTCACTTACTTCATCAGTATATATATTCATAAAGCATTAAATGATGAAATCAAATATTTGAAAGTAAAACATCACACAACATGAAAAAATATAATATGTTCAATGTATTCAATAGTGTCTCGACATATCGAGTCATGTGTAACAAAATAATAAAGTATCAACTTATGCTACAAAGGGTCGGGGCGAGGCCTCACATAACATATTTGTTTTCAAATGCATGTAGCCATACTATACTTAGCTTTCTATTTTTAGCATATTTGTTTTCACATGCATGTATTCATTTAGTTACAACGTGCTTTCCTCTCAATTAATATTTTTCTTTTTTTTCCCAATAAATTTTGTAATTAAATTATTTTAATGTCATGTCCACATTTTGGAGGTAATTTGATTTAATTAATTTAATTAATTAAGTTGTCCAAAATAATGAATATCTATGAGGATGACTAATTAATTATTTTAATTAAATAAATAAGTGGTATTAAGTTAATTATTTATAAAGTTACTTTCCCTTCTTGAAATTATTTGTCCCTAAGCAATGGCTGAACAATAAACCAATCAATCCACCTAGATCCCAAATGTAGTCATGAACTATACAACTGTCAATCAACGTAGGCTCCTACAATATCCTCTGCAATATAAGCAAGAAGAATCCATGAATGAAGCGTGAATCATTGCTTAACTGAACTTCAAATCCACTACTGCTGTAGTCAGGAACCCATGAGACACAAACTCCCAAAATATCAAAACCCAAGTAGAGTGGACATCCCAAATTGCCAGCACAGTAAATACCATCAATGCATCCCACTGACCTATGTGGGATGTACCATCCAACTCTGTCACAATGGTGAAAACTCCCAAATAAAATTGCACCAAGTACAAAGAATCCACATACTATACACCTACTACAATCAACAGAACTCTGCAAATCACCAGCCACTATCTCATAACCATAACTCCCATGCACCACTGATGGTGAATATACATCACAAGATAAATAGCAAGAAATAGAACCCATACCAAGTCAGCCTACCATCAACTCCTCAACACATGGATCAAATGCAAAATTATGAACATACCCTGTAGTATAATGCTAATTAAAAGAACCAACCTCAGGCGTCAACTCACCATGCACAGGTGATGCAACCCACTGTAACTGATCACCAGTTAAGTTAGTAGATGGCATAGCCATAGGAGTAGAATCAATAACAATTGCTGAAGCATCACTCCCAAACTCTTGCTCGAAGTCATGTACTATCAAGCTATCAACTATAGAACCTATTACCATGTCATGCCCATTGCAACTCTCATCTTGTGGTGTCAAACCATCCCATAACTGATGAAAAGCACTAGGAACCAAAGTACATCTTCGTATCATCATCTAATCAACATGGTCATTATAGGTAAATTGATGAGCATACCTCATAGTGTAATGCTGATAGAATGTGCCAATCCTAGTCAATGGCTCAGACTACAATCCAGATAAAACTAATTGCAAGCGATCACTAACCAAGCCCGAATTGACTACTACCTTCAAGACACTGCAAAAGGAGTAGTATCACTAGCAGGAGCTATGCCAACTTCTAGCTCACCAACATCACACATGATCTTTGATACAACATTACCAGTCTCCATGTCATCAATAGTAGAGACCACCACCATGTCAGGCATACCACAACAATCTACTGAAACACCCAATTCAATTGAACCTGAACCCTGTGGAAGAGAACCTGATATGCCAATGCTAGTACTAAGGATGGATGCATCCCCATCTCCACTGACTCTAACAATCTCAACCATGGACATCCTCGAATTTCCAGACATCACAACCTATGACTGTATAGAATTTGGTAAAGACTACAGTCACTCTAACTCCATGGTCACCTTAGCCAAATGAAACTATGACTCCTTGAGAGCCAACTATGTACTCTCAAGAATCTCAAAAGTCATCATGTGCTACTAAGTAAGCTCACTCACCTCATCTTCCTTGACCAACAATGCATCATATTCTGTACTACCCCACTCCATAAGATAATCTTTGTCGGCTACCAATTGCATATAATGCTATCTCAGAATCCAAATAGCCTCCCATAAAGAGTGGATCTCTATCAAAGAAAGATAACTACCTCCCTACTCATCACTAGTAGGAGAACCCCATCCATAAAATGCTAACAACTGACAAGCAGCATCAAAATGTTGGCAAGCGATAGCAATGTCTAGCTCACTAACTCTTAGCTAACTAGACACATGATGGTGCTAGCTAGACTATCTCCTACAATCCTCCTCTGATGCACTATCCAAAGGAGTATCCTCAAAGTTACCGGTCTCTAGAGTATTACCATCCATATCCTACAAATCAACTCTAAAGCTTATATCAACATAAAAAGTATCAAAAACTATAGCACCGCTATCCAACTCCTCTATACCAAAAGAAATTGTCGAGGAAACTAAATCCTCAAAATTTCCCACTGCATCCTCCTAGATGTCATCAATGCCAGTATAATCCTTGGACTCATCTGTACATACTACCAAATATGAAAGATCATCAACACATTCTAACAAGAATGGTCGACTGGATATATGAACAAAGCCCAACACCAATGTATAAAAGCTACTACCTAAATTGGACAAGCTATTGGCACAAGAAAAAAAAATACCATGCAATTTGCTAATCAAATCCATGATAGCACCCAAAGAATCACTGCTACCAAAAAGTGATAAAGATCTCCAGTCAACTGAATCCCAAATGCCAATATAACAATCTCAAGTCCATATCTATAAACTAGAATTAGCTGGTAACTCAAGCAAACTCCTCACTTGAGTAATATGGCTAATACCAACTAACTCCACATACCAGTCTGACACTGTCTCTGTATCATGGATGTGAATGCAAGATGAAGTCACAACATTATCAATGACCACATATGATCCACATACTGCAAAAAGCTGAGTATCAAGTGTGCAAGATGAAACTAAACTCAACTCCATACCATGCTCATCCCCGTTTCTCCCCAAGTCCTGTAATGCTAATGGAGTATTCACCAAAGAAGCTCAAGTGTCCTCAAGCTCATGAGAAAGCCTGTCAACTTCCTCCTCCTTCCTAATCAAGGCATCTGAATAGTCTTTGAAAAGGCTAAGAAGATGGTCATGATCTAATAGAAGATGTAAATAACTCAACTTCATCTTTCCCATTCCTTCCCTTATTGCTTGTAAGTCAACACAAGAAGACTTTTCCTGAACTCCCTTATGTCTACCCTATAATTGAATCACCTAGATGTGATCCTCTATCATATCCCGCATCTTGTCATGATGAGATAATGAAGTCACAATACTATCTTTTCTCACCTTCAGCTGGCTAGACAAATCATGTGAAGTACTACCAGCCTCAACCTCATGTGATGAAGCATCCAAATTTGCCTGATATTCCCTCTTAGCAAAGTCATGAATACTCAATGTCTACTCATCTCTACCAGGTATCTCACCATCATGCACAACAACATCCTCAAAATCATCATCTAAACCCTCTATGCTCTAGTCACTGCCTGTCATAACCAAACCATCCTGAGTACCTGTGATATCACCCTCTAGCGACCTATATACAATTGTCTCCACTTGAGTATCAAGTTGACAGTTACTATCAATCTGCATAATATCCTTAACCACTTCTTCCTATGGTAGAGTCGACTCTGAGACCTCAGCCTAGCTATAAGCTAAATTCTTGAACTCCTCATGCAAGTTCCTGGTAAGGGTGTCATCTGCCCTGTGAGAAAATTTGCCAAATAAAAATCTAGTCAACTTGTTGGTGACCTATTGCAACTCACTATTTTTATCTACCTGCTTTTGCATGGCAACTCTATAGTTCAGATACCTATCAAATGTCCATCTATCCTGTACATATGCTAGTAATTAATTCCACTCATTCCTCACTTATCGAAGTTCAATTGCAATATCTATTACCATAGGATCAGGTGTGAGTGTTGGAGTTTCTTCCTTGAATGTAGAACATATGGGTCTATTAGTTGTCCCAAACCATGTCCTTTGCCCATGTTGTGATCCTGCTATGCTCTTGTCATCCTTCCTATTTTCCCCAATCAAATGTTGCATCATATCCATCATTGCCTATGTACTTGCCTCTATTGACTGTAGAAGCCTATCCTAATGCTGTAAAGCCTCATCATCTCTCATAATTCTAGGTGGGCTTTTAGAATGACTTTCAACCATGTTCTCAGCTATGCTAGTTCCCTATGTAAATAGAGCCCTTTTAATTTTTCTCTTGTTAACTAAATTGAATGGTGGCTACAAAAACCCTATCAAGCTAGCAGGAAATTGCTATGATACCACTGTAATGACCCCTACCAATAGGCCACTAAAAACTTCTAATGTTGAATTGAGAAATTTTGTCAAACACTTCACATACAAGGGGCATATGACTGCTATAGTATTTCAGTTTTCTTTAATGACTCTTTCTTTAATTTGCATAAATGAGAATCTTTTGCAAGAAGACTCAAAATTGACTAAACAATGACCTAACATGAATGTGCAACTTATTTTGACAATATTCAATGCATATATGTAACTAAAACTACTTGTAATATGCTGTTACAATAAATAGTAATTATGAAAAACACTTTGGATGCAACCAATGATGGCGTTAATGCGCTTATAGTCAAGTGGCATTAATACAAACACTTAGTATGCAAAATTATAACATTATTTATACTAAAAGGAGAACCTATGGCCAACTGACATTTTGTCAAACAATTGGCATGCAAACTAATAAGCTTATCATGAATGATAAATACATATTCAATTACAACTGTATTAGACTAGCAACTTATGTCTCCTTTATTGCACATATAATGTCAACTATAATGCTAGTATGAAATGGCCAAGACTCTTGGCTTACATCTACAAGAATAATGCTTAAATCTGATACAAAATTTCACCTATAGCCTTACCTTCTAATATGCATCTAAATGATAAGAAAAATGCATGAAATATCCAAAGAAACTTGATTGTAGATGGCTGTAATAATTTCTGCCAATGCTGCCTTTTCGCTTTGCTTTTTCAGATCTGCTTTTTCGGACTGCTTTTTTGGATCTGCTTTTTCATTTTCCTTTTTTAGATCTTGCTTTTTCGGACTGCTTTTTTCCTCTTGCAACCAAAAACTCAAACCCTTAGGTAAGTCTAAGTATACAAATTTAGTTCAACTTGAAATTGCTGAGTGCCATTTCCAAAGGGCAACCCTTCAGAGGATCTTTCACCCCCTCAGTTATGCAATCACTTGGGAGGTATCGTTCCCAATGATTAAGCTGAATACTTGCAGGCCTTCAAGCTCCACAAATGCTCAAGTAAACACAATAGAGAAAATAAACTTGGATGATAGACAACAAGCCCTCCATGCCTATATATTCTTTTTCTCCACTTTTTCCAGAAACTTCTAGAACATTATTTTATTTGATCTCTTAAGTGACTTTATAAAATATTTTATAATTCAAGTCACTTTATTAAATTAATTAAATATAAAGTTATCTTTTAATATTTATTTATTTGATAACTTTATAAATAATTAACTTAATACCACTTATTTATTTAATTAAAATAATTAATTAGTCATTCTCATAAAATATTCATTATTTTGGACAACTTAATCAATTGAATTAATTAAATCAAATTAACTCCAAAATGGGGACATGAGATTTAGGTGTAAGAAGTATCTTCATCTATATTTAGAAAATTCACGATAATCAAATAGTTTTAATGATAAATTTAAAGTTGAAACTCTAACTATTCAATTTATTATTTTCTTCCAATTTTCAATAATCAAAATTTTTGTTATATTAGAAAGGGGTTTATAAGAATATAGTCACAATAATTTTCTACAATTTTTCTATGATTTTTCCTCAGTCAAGTTTTCTTGATTAATAAATTTTCCTTTTTCAAAATCTACAACATAATTCTTTATTCAATAATAAGTACAGTAAATTAATAAGCAATATGCAAACACCCAGGAAGACATGAAGTAGATAGATCTTTCAGTAAAATTCTACAATAGATTTTCAAACTCTACCTCAAAATGAAAGCTAAAATCTGAGACAATCTGTGAATACATGCAAATCCAAATCCTCTAAAACTTTTAACAATTCTTTTGATCCAATTGTGAATTTTGCTCCACAAAACCAAATGAGCTCTAGATCTCTAACAAAGAGTTCTCCCCTAAATTGGGGCTCTAATTGTGCAATCACAAGAGGGAACTCACTAATCAATTACTGTTTATTACTTTATTACCTTTTACCTTTTCATGCACAACTATTTTAGATATTTAATTATAAAATATCTTAATTTAAATAATTATCTTTCTCTATTTAATTAATTTTCAAAGTATTTTTAATAATATATTTATTAATTTAATTAATAACATTATTTAGAAATTATTATGAAAATAAAACTCTTAAATAATTATCATTAAATTAAATAAATATAACTAGGCCACAATTAGAACTATAACTTTATCTTTAAATTTCACTCTTTTATATTTTATTTTCCTCCAGTTTATTAATTAGTGCAATCACTAATTTAAGCATAGTTTATTATTTAAATTAATGGTAATAATCAAAGCTCGTTGTTTAAATGCAACTCTAATTTAATTATTATTAAATATATAATTATAATAAAGATATATTAAAATTTTAATTTTTTAATTCTCTTTTTGTCCAACTTCTTAAATTAGACTTTTAAATTAAAGCACATATTTAATTAGTTTTTTATTAATTAAATATTCTCATACTTTAATATTTTCTTTTTAATCAAATAATATTTAATAATTCTCAATACTATATGATGAACCCAAATATTATAATTAAATCATTTACCAAATAAATCACATAGCAAAATCCACATAAAAGCAACATTACCAAAATAGACTGAAACTCAAAATCAAACAACACAGACAAAGATAAACTTATGAGTTTTTAAAATGGTGGAAAGTCAATTACAAGTCCTCCTTGCAAGACAAGTATTTAGGCTATGGTTGGGATTGGACTTGAACATTATCTCCCCATTCTTACCATTGAGTTATTGCGATAGGGCATGCTCATTCTAGCAATTCAGTGAAGTTGATGCCCGATACCTACATTCTACATAAAAGATGAGCATGTACATATGCATATATATCTAAACTAAACATGCAATGGCGGGGAGCGGTACATCATGTAGATCCTAACTTGCAAGTGACTATGATTCCCTCCCTTAACCACATCAAACACAACAAATATAAAGATAAAATAGACACATGCACCATACACATGAAAGTATGGGGTAAGTACCATAATAATTATAAGTCAAACATCAAATGCTTAGATAAAATAATGCATCCATACGAATATGAAGCAATTATCATTAAAGCATCATCTGGCATTGCTATGAAAGAAATCACATTTATTAACTATGAATCATTAAAGTATCATTAATGCACCAATAACCATAATCATTAAACAACACATAAAATATATTCAACTAAGTAATTCTTTATTGATATATCTCTAGTGTAAATTATGAAATAATATCCTTGAAACTAACACATCCATGGAATAGGCATACAAGAATTTGGTAAATATAATGAAAAAGTAAACTACGGGTGGGCACTACAATTTGTGTGATCACTCTCCGTTGTTACGAACCACACTATAATTGGCAATGAAATATCTTTCATTATTGCACATCAGCAAATCAACAACCCCAATTGTTGATTCACACATGAATTGCCCAAGTTTGTCATTCACATTGTTATAAATTCTTATAATCCAACCACATATTAATTACACAATAAATTCAAAGAAAGGAACTCTATTTGATTTAGAATAATTAATACTCTAGGTTAATTAACTAAAACAAAATAGTAGAAGTAACATAATAGAAGCCAAACAAAGATGAATAATAACATAGATATACCTAGGAAGCCCTAGTTTAGGGAAAGACCTACAACTAATGGATCTTCTATTCAGGCTAAAAGCCAAATTTCTCTTCCATAATACAATAGAGTTTGCTAAAGAAGCTTTGCATATATAGATCCTAGCCTCTTTACTTGTTTGCAAGAAAATAAACTTTCCTTTCTTTCTTTTGCTTTAAAATCGCATAAAATCACTATTCCTTTATGCAAATTCACAAACTTATAATATCCTATTAAATAATAAAATGAAATTTTTTGCTAAACATAAAAATCAAGTTACATTAAAGAAACTCCACCTTCCAAGATAGAAAAAATAAATCAGCACTCCCGCATAGCAAGGAAGGTGTTCAACACAACACCTAGCTTTTCCCTAAAGAATACAAACTTATTCTTCACCAAAGCCTTTGTTAGGATGTCTTCTATCTATTTTTCTATAGGAACCTACCACAATTTTACTATCCCCTTCTCTACACAATATTTAATGAAGTGGTACTTGATCTCAATGTGCTTGGACTTATCATGAAATACTTAATTATATATATATTCAATGTAACTCTGATTATTACAACAAATGTTTATATGATCTAGCTTCAAATAGCAAAGCCCAACTAGAAATTTATGAAGCAAGATAGACTCACATGTAGCCATGTTTGTATCCATATACTTGGCCACTACAAAACTTTGTGCAACTAACTTATGTTTCCTCTTGTACCAAGAAACAACTCCTTATCCCAAACTGAAACTATACCCTGAAGTTGTCTTCCTATCAATTGTACGGTCTAACTAATATGCATCAGTAAACCCCTCAACCTTCACTCCATCCTATTGGACATATTTTAGACCACAATCAATTGTGCCTCAAAGATATCTCAAACATGCTTTGCAGCTAGCTAGTGCACACATTTAGGTTCCACCATAAACTGACTAGGATATTTCACTACAAAACACATGTTTGGCCTAGTGTGATGAGGGAAAAACCTAGAATAAAATGGACATAACAATAAATGAGTCTTTTATTATAAAAAATGATATTCTATTACATTCATTGCAGCAAAAAATAGACTCAACTACATGCCCTATGGGCTTATAACATTATCAGATTATGGAGAAAACCCTTCTCCTTGTACCTTCTCCTAAACTCTACAAAAAATGCCCTTACATTGTAAGAATAGACCTTAAGTAACCTAATTTAGGTTTTTTTAGGAATAAATTTTGCATTCTATCATTTGGCATCCCTTGCTAAAATTGAAGTTTCTAGAATTCACATTATGGTAGTCCAACTTCTAGGAAGCATAACTTTTGATTTGGGACTCTGATTAATCAATCATTTACATTTCTAAAGAGATCTTTGATTGGTCTATATGCCTATGGGCCAAATTCAATTGTCCCAAAATTTTAGGGCCGTACAAAGCTATTTAGTGCCTCAAACTAGGCTCTGAAGCTTTCTAGGTGGTCTTCAAGAAACTTAAAACTACAACAACCTTCAAACTGTGAAGCCTTTTGACCTAATTCTTTTTTTGGAGAACATGAAATTACAAATTAAACCTTACCTTAAATTGACACCCTCTAATTCTTCAAATTTTTGTCTCTATAGAAAAAGAAGCCAAATTCTACATTTGCATGTATCCTGGGGTGCACAAAAATGCTAACGTAGAAAAGTAATAGTGGAACTACAAGAGTCAAAATATCTATTTGGTCCAAATAGGTATTTATAATTCCAAAAAAAACATAAGATAAGATTAAGAATATTTTTGGGTCATAACAAGATTACCCTTACACCACTGGATGCTCCTGCATCAGACACCCGTGGTCAATTGAAAAGTGACTCTATTACTTCGCAGTTGGTTGAGGAAAACCCAAATGAGAAACCTCCACGTTGGATAACTAGGTCAAATATTTCATCGGTCATCCCTTCCACTTCACTAGGTACTCATCATACTACATGTTTCTATAACTCCTTCCTACTTGACTATCCAAGATTTATTCAATCTCCTCCTTCTTAGAAGTAGGAATTGGACATGAATCAAGTATCATGTCCTCCTCTACACCATCTTTATGATATTTTGTTAAGTATACAATATTGAAAATTGGGGAAGTATGGACTCCATTTGGCAACTCCACCTTATATGCATTCCCTAAATCATGTTTCTTCAAAATCTTCCAAGGACCAAATTTCTTCATCTTCAACTTATTGTAGGTGCCCAATGGAAATCATTTCTTTCTCAAGTAAACCATAACCAAATCTCCAACTTGGAACTCCTTATGTCTCCTCTTTTGATATTCTCTAGCCTTATACTATAGTTTCATCTTGGCAATATTTTCACATGCTTCCTCATGTAGGTTCTTGACATGCTTAGCAAAGCCTTCTACCTTAGCACTAGTCCTTCCTACTTGCTCCATCCTCCTACACTCTAGCGTAGTCCTTAGACTACTCCCATACAAAATTTGGAATGGTGACCTACTAGTACTCTTATTTACAAAATTATTGTATGAAAATTTTGCCTATGGAAAAATCATATACCATCCCTTGGGCTTATCTCCTACTAGAAACCTCAACAAATTACACAGGCTTATATTCACCACTTTAGTTAGCCCATTAGTCTACATGTGATGTAAATAACTAAACTTAAACTTCTTTCATAAAGTCCTTCAAGAAATACCTAACAAAGTTTTTCTCTCTGTTTGAAACAATACTCTTTGGAAGACCTTGTAGTCTCACTAGCTCTCTGAAAAAAAATCTGCAATATGAACCACACCATAGGTCTTCTGACAAGGAATGAAATGAGTCATCTTCAAAAACATGTGAACCACCAAAAATACTAAATTGTTTCCCCACTATGTCCTTGGAAACCTAAGAAGAAAAAATCCATACTTATGTCTTCCCATCGTGTTGATGGAACATACAATGGCTGATAGAGTCCAATACTGTAACTAACTTCCTTAGTTATTTGATACACTTGATAACTCTGCACAAACTTCCTCACATTTTGTGATAAATGCGCTCAAAAATAATATTCACTACTACAAGAGAAATGGTCTTGTCTCAACCAAAGTATCCTTCCATCCTTCCACTAAGTTTCTCCTTGATCAAATTTTCCCTAATGGAACTTCTTGGAATGCACAACTATCTACCTTTGATAAAAACCCATCCTGGATCATGTAATCATGTGAGGAATCACCCTAACATATCATAACATAGATGACATATTCACATTTGGACATTTCATGATCCAATGTTTTGACACAGTTTTGATTTGGTTAGACAAAGATTGGTATGGTCATGTTCATTTAATATTTTCATTATGATGATACTGAATTATGTTGTAGGACTTAACTAATATGTATTAATGATTGGTGATATGTGTTTTTAGTGTTTCATTGTTTTTATTGAAACTAAAGTTCAAAGATGCTTGAAATGTTAAATTATAATGTTTAGGATGAGTAGGTTATGATGTTGTAATGTTACAATGTTTAATGTGATATTGTTTTAGATTATGGTAAAAATAGGTTTTGAAGGGACCCCGAAACCCTTTAACAAATCAAAAAAGATAAAGCATTAACAACCACCAGAAAAAGCAGTCTTGAAACCTACTAAAAAGTAGCATCAAAATCAGGTTTAATAGGGACTCGAAATCACAACCAGAGTTCAAAAAAGTACCCAAGTAATACAAGGACCTGGTTTCACCTTGGAATGCTGACCTGATCAATTTCCAAATTTATCTAGAGTAGAAGCAAGAGGTTTCACCTTGATTTTCTGATCTATTTTTTTGCTTCTAGTCACTACCTCCTTATTAATGTTCTTTTTTTTTCAGCCCTTTTTGTTGAAGCAGGAGAAAATCAGGCTTTTGTTCTCTAACATAATTCCTAACAATATCTAGTTTATGAATACTATTTAGCCCCCTAATATACCCAGTAATGATTTTCATATCTATTTTTTAGGGGTAAAATCCATAATAGTTGCTTGCCTACCATCAGCAACATTCTGTATACTTTCTAACTCTCTAGTTTTCTTAGTAGATCTTTTTCCAAGTTTGTCTAGGGAACCAACATCCAGTTTCACCTTGGATTGTTGTACTACTCTTTTTCTAGATTTATCTAGAGAAGAAGCAGGAGGTTTCACCTTGGTTTGCTAATCTATTTTGCTGCTTCTAGTCTCTACCCCCTTAGTTATGATCTTTATTTCAGCCCTTTTTCTTTGGTTTAGTTTATGCTTTGAGTTTTCTCCTTTTTCTTTCACAATATCAAGGGGAGGAGGTTCATCCACAGGAAAGTCATTATCAACCTGAGATAACACCTAGATCTCCCTTCTTAGATTTATTTCCAGCTTCAGCCAAGATTTCACCTTCCTCTAGCATGATTTTGTCTTCTAAATCCCTCCATCGATCTTCTATCCTTTGATAAATAACAATTTGTTTTGATAGATCTGATAGATCATCAATTCTTTGTTTAGGCATTATGGTATTTGATTGTAAACCATGCCCTTCTTTCTCAAAAGAAGGTTCTAAAACCACCTCAGCATGTGGGGCTTTAGAATCTTCATTTTTCTTTTGTTCTTGGCGATGATCTTCTTTGGGTTTTTATACTTTCTTTTGCTGGATCTTGGTCTTTTTCCTATCTAAAACACTGCTAGGATGATTTTTACTTTTGGAGGGACAATTTTTAACTAGATGCCCCAATTTCTTACAAGCATAGCAAGAGTTAGGCAGATCTTCAAAAATAATTTCTTGAGTTTTTTTACCAAGCTTAGATATTAGTTCCACCTTTTCTGGGAGATGATTAAGGTCTACCACTTTAACATAAAGTTTGGCACTTTGAAGTTTGGTTCTAGAAGCCGTAGCATTATCCAATGCCACAAGTTCACCAAAAGAACTGGAAATACCCTTTAAAATGTCCTCATGCCAAAATTCTAAAGGAAGACCAGGAAGTCTAGCCCAAATGGAAGTGGTAAAGAAAAAAGAATCTAAAAGATCCAAGTTAGGCTCCCATTTTTTAATAGTGAGAGAGCATTTTCCAAAAGACCATGGTCCTGCACAAAGAATCATATTCATGTCTTCATTATAGTTGAAGATAAATGAGAAGAAACCATTCGACATTGGTGCAATATCTACTTCTCCTCGAATACTCCATTTCCTTTTAACCATTTTTCTAAGAGATTCAAGATCTGGTCTTGCCCCTAAAAATTATCCCACTAGGGTGAAATCCATGGAAGACAAAAAAAAATCAACTAAAGGATAAGGAATAAAAACTTGAAACTCACCTTTCTCCCAGCAAGACTTAGTAGTCACCTGTGGGAAAAGAGATTTTCCAGTAGGTTTCTTGCCAAATAGAGAAGACCAAGACTTCAACCCTTATGAGGACTTTTCCTTGTTAGAATCAACATTATCTTTCTCCTTCTTGAGGTCCTACCCTAACACATGAAAAGTAGAAGGGGAATGTAGGAAGAGTTAATTGAAAATGTTTGGATATGCAAACCCAATGTTGAATGCAATTATGTATAATGAATTGTTATGTTTTTATATATTGATTATGTGATTTTCCTTGGACTACTAATGCTCAAGTTTAGTGTGCGAGGAATTAACCATGGAATTAAACTGGGGAATCAAAGCTCAAACTCATGAGTACATAGTAAAGCCAAGGTGAATCTTTGGAAGATTTGAAACATTGTTTAAATGTTTTTTCATTTTGTAAATGTGAGTTGTATGTGTATGATAGATTTAATTTCATGAGCAATTAGAGACATGTCATTATGATTTGTAATGTATTTTAATGTGTCACTTGACACTTGTATTGTCCACGTGTAGATGACATGTCATTTAAGGTTCTTGGGAATGAGGTCACCAAAGAAAAATCTAATCTTCATTAAGTATTCAAGTAAACTCAGTTGGAGAGTGTTAGGAGAGGTTACCATCATGCTAAAACTAGGATTCAAACTTGATAGAGACTCTAGAGAGCCTAAAAGTGGTCCCACAGTGTCATCTTAGTGGAAATAAGGTACCAATATGATGGCATAACATGTTAGGGGTCTAAATTTCACCATTTAAGTGTCTAGATAACTTTGGAGACCTCTAAACAAGCCACTTTCTAATAATTTTGATAATAGAGTTGTCACATGACTCTTTCCTCACCCTCTTACTTGGTCAAGGCTACATTTTTGGAAGGGGACAATAATGTAAGAAAAGGGAGGCTCATGTCATAGCCATTTTTAGATAGTGAGGGTTTTGGGATCCTTTTTAGAGGACTTGGGATAAAATTGGTGGGTTGTCTACCCACTATCTAACTTTAGAGACACTTAGGGTTTTGAAGACTTGGAGGCTAAGGAAAAGGGAGCCCTACTCAACTTACATTATCATTTTGCATAGGATCAGATGTAGGAGCATCCAATGGTGTAAGGGTAATCATGTATCACCCAAAAATATGTTTAGTGTTAGTCTTTATTTAATGTGTTTTCATTCTTGGATACCCATTTGGGTCAAATTAAGATTCAAACTCTCATAGTTCCATTATCAATTTTTTGGGTTAGAGTTTTTGAGCACCTTGGGATATGTGCCAATGCAAAAAATAGGTTATTTTATAATTGAGCCATAATTATAATGAGTTAGAGAGCTTAAGTTGGATGGATGATTATTCTAGTGATTTAAAGCACTCTAGAAAAAGAATTAGGTCAACAGGCTCAATAGTTTGAAAGTTATTATAGCTTTAAATTGCCCAGAGACCTCCTAAGAGCACTTCAAAGTCATATTTAAGGAACTAAATGGCCTCATAGGGGCCCCAAAAATGGGGGACAAAAAAAGATGATCCATAGAGCTATAGAGTGTTTGGAGAGCTTTCCATAAATGTAAATGGTTTGTTAATTAGAGTCCCAGATCAAAAGTTATGCCTCCTAGAAGTTGGACTACCATTTCTGGATTCTTCTAATTTTGCACTAACTTCTGACATGTTTTCTAGAACCTTCTATTTTGGTGATGGATGCCAAATGACATATTCTAAAATTTATTCCTAAACCTAAACCTAATTTGGTTTACTTAAGGACATTTCTGGCATTGTAAAGGCAGTTTTTGATGGAGTGTGGGAGAACGTACTATGAGAAGGGTTTTCTTAAGAATCTGATAACATTGTAAGCCCATAGGGCAAGTCATGAAGTCTATTTTTGTTGTACTTAATGTAATAGCATATCATTTCTAATAATCATATTCCCATTTTTCTATTATTTTTATTTTTGTCTTGTGTTCTATCCCCATCAAGTTGTATCAGAGTTGGTTTTCCTGAGTGTGTAGACTGAGCGTCGACTATGAGTTAGTTTGCACTAGGACTATGTAGTTGTGGGTTTTGATACAAGAAGATGCCTCCACAAAGGGAGAATGGTGGAAGGGTAGGAGTTGTTATTCCTAAGGTTAGAGCCCTCTAGAGATAGGTCTAGGCATTGTCGGAGGAGATCCTTAAAGGGATGAGTGTTGCCATAGGCAATGAAAGTGAGGAAGAAAATGAAGAAGAAGGAAATATTGGGTAGGAAGGGGAAGGAGACAAATAATCCCTAAACTAGGAAGAGGAGAGGCTTTTTAGGGCCATTTCCAAGCTCGAAAAAGACCTAAAATTGACATTGGCATGTTTTTGGGAAATCTAAACCCAGATGAGTTGATTGACTAGATCAATGATCTAAAGGAATATTTTGAGTATGAGGATATTAGGGACCTTGATAGGGTTAAGTTTGTGAAGGAAAAAATGAAAGGCCATGCCAAAATTTGGTGGCAAGAGATTCAGTTGGAAAGAAATAGAAGAGGAAATGAGAAAATCACAAGATGGGATTGCATGGTGGACAAACTAAAGAAGCAGTTCATTCCTATTGATTATGAGCTTGATTTGTTTAAAAAGATGCAAGGGTTAAAGCAAGTGGGAAAATCTATCTAGGAAAACATAGAGGAATTTTACCAAGTCCTTAGTAAGGTAGGGCATGTAGAAGCAAACAAGGAGAAGGTTTTCCATTACCTTAGTGAGTTAAGACCTAGCATTCAAGAGGAGTTAAGTCTGGTTAGAATGACTAGCATTGAAGAGGCATACCAATTTTTCTTGTGAGTTGAGGAGAAGCTATAGAAAAAGTTTGATGGAAGAAAAAGAGGGCACAGTCAAGGAGGAAGGGGCAGTGGCAAGTCATTTGGAGGTCGAAATGAGAACTAGAAGAAAAATGAAGATGTGGGTACTAGCTGAAATCAGAGGAATGAGGGTTTCAATTGCTCCCATGATAAAATTTTTGGAGATTAGAGAGGAAGAGGTAGAGGATGTGGACAAGGTTAAGGAAGAGGAGGCTTCCATGGTACCTATTTTCATTATAATGAAGAAGGTCATCGAGCCTTCAAATGCTCTCAATGCCAAGGACGGATAGATAGGAAGACTGATGGTCAAGCAAGGGTTACTCATGTGGATGATGATGCAAAATAATCAAATTTAGAGGATGTGGAAAGAGGAGAGGTTCTAGTTAATGAAAGGTTCTTGTTGAGTAGTGAGATTGAACTTGGACAAAGAAGGAGTTTGTTTCATACCAGGTGCAAGTGTGAGGGTAAATGTTGTGATATGATTGTAGATGGTAGAAGCACTGACAACTTTGTGTCAGAGGAGATGGTCTCAAAGCTAAAGGTTAATAGGGAGAAACACCCCAAACCCTATTAGATTGCTTGGGTGTAGGATGCTCATAAGGTCCTAGTTAAGAAATGTTTGGTAAAGTTCAATATTGAGAGTTTGTAATGACCCCTTTTATAAATCTTTGACCTAAAGTTCAAATTTCGTATAAGTTAGGAAGTCATTTAGATTTAAACATGCCTTGGACTCTTATTAATTCCATATTGAGGAGTTGAGTATTATAATTTAATTATTTTAATTTATTTAATAAAATTCTATTTCATAGTGCCAAGCAATCTTCTTTCTTCTGGTTATGACAATCTGGAGATGGTAGATTGACGGTGCAAAGGGCGCATGAAACAAGCTACAAGCAGCTCCCTGGAGGATACCGTCAGGTGCTCAAATTTACTCCACCTCTCCCTCCACCCACTCCCTATCTGAAGATTTCATAACTCAGATGAGAGTAAGCTTCCTGGACTATAGTTGAAAGTACATTTCTTAATGATATCTAATCTTAAGAATATATCATAATACAATATATCAGTATTTCTTTATTGCAATATTTGTTTATATGTCATATATTTATACCTTTTTTTGATGTATATATCATCATATATTTTATACATATTCAATAACTTATAGCTTATGTCGATCTTTATATATATATATATATATATATATATATATATATATATATATATATATCCACTTAATTTAATATTCATCTAATCTTCATGTTTCTATATATTTCATAATATCCTTTAGGTATCTTCAATATTCAATAGATCAAAATGCCTAATTTAGAATGTCCTTTCCATAAAATCAAGAAATCAAATGGAGGTCATATGTCTTCCCTTTATAACGTATATGTCACTTAAGAATATCCTTGTAATCGAATAAGGAATTCAATATATATACTTCTTCTATATCATCTTATATAACGACTCTTTCCATCTTATTCATTCTCTATTATCTTCTTGAAATATATATATTATCTCTCTTGGACAAGAGATCTTCCATATAAATGTGTTCAAGAATCCTATTTATAATTATATGGTTGATCTTCAATATGCTTATCTCCTCCTTATATTCGGTGTTTGTCTTATTTCCTTATGCTCGGTGAGCTAGACAATGTCTTCGGTATTATATCCTTTGCCATGATAAATATCTTATTCTTCTATATGTTTCGGTGCCTTTGTTAACTCTTATACTACGGTGGTCTTCTTATAACACTTGATGGTATCTAAGTATATGCTTGGTGATAATTTTCGTGCTTGTATTATGTTCTTATATATATATATTTCGATGCCTTTTATCTCATAAAGTTCGGTGTATGTTTTCCTTCTTACAAGTCTCGAGGTTCATATCTTATATGCTTCGCTGGGCATAATTAATGCTAGTTCCATATTATGCTTCAACGGTGGTAATACTCCTTATGAATTTCAATGCTCTAAATGCAATATGTTCGGTGTGTTCTAGGAAATATCATTATGCAGAGTTTGAAGGGAACACATGGATTGATAAAGGCCCATCTGAATTATTTCACACTAATCCATTCACCATGAACCATCTAATTGTTGCCACAGCAAGGAGTAGCTTGATATTGATGATCTCTCCATGCAAGGTTGTTTAATGTAATATGTCATAGACCTTGGCGTTCATACTGGAGAAACAATTTGAACATCATGTGCAAAGTCTTAGATCATAAGGGCAATGATAGAATGTCAATAATGGTTTGGATGAGTTTTGTCCAACCATGATATTGTATTGTTGAATATAGCTGCCTATGCTCCCTAATAGATTAGTGTTGTAAAAGGATAGAAGCGGTCACCTATTGAGATGGTATGTTGTATCAAGGGAAAGGTACACCATACATATTTTGGGGAGAAGAAGATTGGTGTCCAAGGTACATTATTAACATAGTGCCTACCAAAGTTATTCATAGTGACATCTTAGAAACCCTGTGTTAACAAAGATATTACTATCCACTATAGACTAGATGCTAATATTGCTTGATCACACATTCTAAACGAGAAGAGGCTGAAGGTCAATACCATGACTTATAATGCATCCTGATGGAACATTGAGAGGACTGTAAAGCCTTTCATATAAGGGATCTTATTGTCGTCCATCTTTCACCAGGATGTTGTACTTGAAGAAGTTTCTTCATTTGAGGAAACACTGAAATGTATTTGTTCTTCCCTATTATGCTCTACAGTTTCCTCAGTGTTATCCTTTAGCCCTCAGTGAATCTCATTCCATGTTTTCTCCAAAAATGGTGAGCCATCATGTCTATCCCTTTGACTGTGGCAAGATGGTGATTACATACATCATCGTGGAGTCATGATCCACGGTGTGACGTGACTCCACAACATGTCATGCCACCAACCTTTTAATGCATTGATTATTATTAAGAAATATTATTTAAGATTATAATAATGTTCAATCAAGTTTATTCTTATATAAATTTTTTTTGCTTGTTTGGTTATTAATTACTATAATATCATATTATTGATTGATGATATCATATAATTATATTCTATATATTTTTATATTAGACATATATCCATATGGGGTCATGACAGAGTTACCATGATGAGGCTTTCTATGACATCATTCCAATAGATGTCTGCCATTTATTATTGGGAAGGCCATGACAGTTTGATAGGCATGCTATACATGATGGTCATGCAAATACATACTCTCTAACAAAAGATAGAGTTTGCTACAAATTGAAGCCCTTGATAAAGGAGGGTGAAATGGTATGCAATAATGCTAGGGTATGTTTGGTTGATGAAAGAAATTTTTTGGATGGCATGAAACATCAGTACATGTGTTATGCTTTAATTCCTAGAAAAGATAAGGAAGGTAGTAGTGAAATTTCACTTGAAGTTTTAGGTCTATTAAGTGAGTATGGAGATGTCATCTTTGATAATGTTCTAGAAGGGTTGCCACTAGTAAGTGAAATTAGTCATCAAATAGATTTAGTCCCTGGAGCTAGTTTTCCTAACAAGGCTGCTCATAGGATGACTCCTAATGAGACTAAGAAGCTAAACAGACAAGTTTAGGAGCTATTGAGGAAAGGTTTGACTTGAGAGAGCCTAAGTCCATGTGTAGTACCTGTAGTGCTGGCACCAAAGAAGGACGGAGAGTGGAGAATTTGTACAAATTCTCGAGTTATAATGTGAGGCCTCACCCCAACCCATTGTAGCATAGTGATACATTATTATTTTGATACTCATGACTCAAGATGTCGAGACACTACCTAATGCTTTGAACATATTATATTATTTCATGTTGTGTGACGTTTACTTTTAGATGTTTGAGTTCGTCATTTAATGCTTTATGAACATGTATTTTGGTGAAGTAAGTAAATGCATGATTAAAACTTTGATTAAGAGATTTTAATGATTAAGAATATGACTAGGATGAAAGAAACCCTGATTGATTTGAAAGATGTATGTTTTAATTTATGTGATTTCCTGATACATATATACATATGTGCATGCGATTTTATGGGACTACTAATGTGTGCAATGAGTGTGCAAGATATTTTAGCCAAGAAACCTGATGTAGGAATATAATTGATCCCTATGTGTCATTCATGGAAACCTTGTTGTTCATAACTTAATTGTATTGTGAGATGTATGAATGTATCTTTTCGTGATCAATAAATGTTAATGTTTTGTAACTGTGTTCTTATAGTGTCACTTGACACTCATGAATTTGCATATGCATTCCAGCATGCTAGTTAGGGTTAACTATGTAACCTTTGGACCTAAGTTGGACTAAGTTAGTGACCTTTTTGCTAATTTGTTTCTTAATCGAGTTTAGTTACCCCTAATCCAGATTAGTGCTTCATCTACTTTTTGGAGTTGTTAGATAGTCCTAAATATTCCTAGCATTTGTTTGGTCCCAAATCAATTCCTAAGGCCTTAAAACATGAAATCTTTATAACCCAAGGGGTATGGGTATGGGTTGGGGGCATTTTCCACCCCCTCAACCCCCTTTGTTGACTTTTGAGGTCACTCAAAAAGTCTATTTTTGCCTTAGTGCGAAAATTGAAAGTTGTTACCATGAGTTGAATAACCTCAACTCCACTTAGAGGTTAACCTTAGGTTTGGTTGAGTTAGAAACTTCTAGATTTTAGGCTAGTGGGGGAAGTTATTGCCCTTTTTGGTGGTTGAGTTTGGATCTTATTTAGAGGCCCTTTTTGGAGTAGTTTTGGTTGTTACCCAATTTCTACTTTTAGAGAGGAGTCTTGGAAGATTGAAGGCAAGGAAGGAAAAGCTCTTCTCAATTTGTTCATTTTACCATAACCTCTTTGTGAAGGTAGGAGTTCTTCATCTCCTTTGTTCATGTTGTTCATGTTTCTCATGATGTTTCATGCTTGGTTCATGCTTATGCTATTGTGTTGCTTATTGGTATGCTTGGGAAGGATTAAAACCATATTTTCTTAAATGCTTTTCTTTCATGTTTTTGCTTGAATTTTGAAGTTTTCATGTATGGGTGTTTTGGCATTACTCACCCTTGGATAGGGTAGAAGTGGCCAATTTTAGGAAAGGTATTTAGTTGGACTCCAACAGTGTAGAGTCTCTTCTCAGGACGAGAAGAGGGAGAGAGGGTAGGGTGTTATGGCCCCCTACCTATCAGCACAAACCACGTATGAGTTTTGGCATGTAAAAATGGAAGAATGAAAGCTCTTGAGTTATAGCCCCGATTGGGCATCTATTTTGGTGTTGTGTCTAACATCTCCTATTGGAAAAAGCCACCTTTCCCTAGTTTTGATTCAATGTGGAATCCTATTGTGAAAACCTAGTATGGATATGAATGTCTGATTTAGTTCTAGTTATGTTGTTTTGTCACTTGGTCAGTTTTCGTTCCCTCCACGATCTTAGCAATGTATTGCAGAAAATGATATGGATCCCTTGATAAGGGTCATGAAGGAAATTTAATTTGAATTTTGTAATTGTGAGATTGGAATCCTATGAAATTTGTATTTAAAACCTTATTTTTAATGGCAATGATGTCGAGTTTTCTTCCTAGTTCTTTCCCGGCTAAACCTTTGAATCAGGTTGTCAATAAAATAGTGATTGAGTAATATTGCTTCTCATGAGATTTTTGTATTTTTCAGTTATATGGATGTATTAAAAAAAAAGATGAAATGATGATGATGTTCAATTAGGAAAAATTCAATTTTCATATATGTTGAGACAAAAATTATGATGTGATCGTAGATTCATTTTCGTGATTATTGAAAACATAAACCAATCTTGCATTGTGTTAAAATAGATCATTCAAATTCTTGGTTTATTTAGGTTGTAACAAGTCCTATTAGATTAATTAAAGAAATATCCCCCTTGGCAAATTCTATCATTATCAATTTTAACACTTAGAAAAAAAAATTGCCCCAAGAGTAAAAAAAACTCTTTCTGGTTTTTGTATGGGAAACTATTTAAATTCTCCCCTTATGACAGAGAATCTTAAAGGAATCTTTTATTATCCTTGAAATTAATAAATAAATTAATATATAAGCATAAGGTAAATATCCTAGCTAACTAATATCTATTCTTACCAAATTAACTTTAAGCTTTAACTTCCTTGTGTCCTCTTGGCACCAACTCTTTAGTAAGGGTATGATTAGTTTTTTTTGCAAAGTCAAATAACACATGTTTTGGGGGTGACATCACCCCACCTTTTTCCTTTTTTACTTGGGCACATGACATCATTTTTTTGGATGGGATTCAAGTTTGATGGGATTTAAAAAAATAAAGATTGTTTATTTTTAAACCTTGGTCTTTCTTCCTTGAGCGCCAACCTAGGACTGCTCACATAGGGCAGGGAGGGGGGACAAGACTGACATGCATGCAATCTGGGGCAGCATGCAGTTTGGGAAGCGCTTAGATTTGTGAAGGATGTGATGTGTGGAGGGGGAGGAAAAAAGTAGGATTAGATTTGGTAGGTGGGTTAGGGGTGTTTAGTATAGGATAGTGTTAGTAGAGGGTGGTTAGGTTAATTTAGTTTGTATTAGTAATTATTGTTTAAATTAATAAATTTATTTTATTTAGAATTTAGTTTTAGTTTAGTATGTTTTAAATTAGTATTATTTGGAATTCGCTTAGTGTGTATCTTTAAAAAAAAAATTGTATTGTTTAATGTTAGATTTTATTAGTGTAGTTAGTTTAGTTATGATTTATTAGTGTTAAGTATGTAGTTAATTTAGATTTTTGTTAATATATTAGTGTTAGTATGTTTTATTTGTGTAAAGTTTTTAAATTTAAGATACTTGAATTATTCAATAGTATTCATTATAAGTATTTAGATTGCAAAGTAAATTTTGAAATTAGTTTAAAACTAAATAGTAAATTTAATTAATATATATTTAAAAGTTTTAGTGTACTTAGTGTTAGCTATGACCTTGTTTTTTTAAATTTAGCTTTAATAGAGAAGTTTATTAGTAATTGTTAAATTTACATTTTAATTAAATCAATTTAAATTAAGTATAATTATGTAATAACAAAACAAATGTCAATATCGATTTTAGAACAAGAGTATAAATTTAACGATTTAATTCCTCCTCAAGACTATAACTCAAGATGTTATGTAGAGAACTTATAATTTTAACTATGAACACAAATATATCAAACATAGAGTATGTTAATTTTTAACTTTAATTTTTTTTTTGTGTTTTGCCATCGAATTTTGGGCATGATATATAAATAGAATAACCATCAAGTATTAGTTTCCTTTGCCAAGAATGGATGATCTTATGGATTGTTTGAGTGGAGCTCAATACTTCACAAAGATCAATCTCAAGAGTGGTTATCACCAAAATGAGTGGAAGACTACATTCAAGACCAAGAAGGGTCTATATGAGTGGTTAGTCATGCTCTTTGGACTAACCAATGTGCCAAGCACCTTCATGTAGCTTATTAATGAGGTACTAAAGAAAATTTTGGGAATTTTTTTAATTGTATATCTGGATGATATTTTGATTTTTAGTAAGTCTTTGGATGAAAATTTATTGCACATTTGTAGTGTCCTTGAAAGGTTGAGGGAAGAGAAATTGTTGATTAATTTGAAGAAGTGTATCTTTGTCAAAAGGGAGTTAGTCTATTTGGGGTTTTTTGTATCAGCTGAAGGTCTCAAAATGGACCCAAAGAAGGTGAAGTTCATCTTGGAATGGCCTACTCCAAGGTCTGCCACTGAGGTAAGATCATTCCATGGTCTAGCTAGTTTTCATAGGAAATTCATTAGGAATTTTAGTAGTATATGTGCACCCCTAACTAAAACAATGAGGGTAGATAGAAAAGAGTTCAAGTGGACTATAGGAGTTGCTAGAAGTTTTGAATTGTTGAAGAAGAAGGTGACAGAGCAACTTGTATTGGCACTCCCTAATTTCAAAAAAGTGTTCTAGGTGGATTACAATGCTAGTGGAAATGCTATTGGGGCTGTATTGAGCTAAGAAGGTAAAACTATTGCCTATTTTAGTGAAAAATTGAATGATGAAAAGAAGAAGTATTCCTTTTATGATCAAGATTTTTATGCAATAGTTTAAGCCTTAAAGAAATGGAGGCATTATTTGTTGCCAAAAAAATTTGTTTCATATATAGATCACCAGACATTACAATACCTAAATAGCTAAGGTAAATTGAATCAGAGACATTTGAAATGGGTAGAGTTCATACAAAGCTATACATTTGTATTGAAACATAGAAGCAAAAGGTCTAATAGGGTTGTAGATGCATTAAGTAGGAGACAATTGTTGCTGACAATAATGCAACTTGAACTGGTTGGGTTTGATGAACTCAAGAATCTATAGCCTGAGGATCCTAACTTTGACGAGGCTTGAAAGGCTTGTAAAGAACCTATTACTCTAGACAGGACCAGGTGGCTAGATTACATGATTCAGCATGGTATGTTGTTCAAGGGAAGTCAATTGTGTATTCCAAGGAGTTCCATGAGGGAGAACTTGATCAAGGAGAAGCATAGTGGAGGGATGAAATGACACTTTGGTTGAGATAAGGCCGTTGCTATTATTAGAGAACATTATTTTTGGCCTCAATTGTCATTGTATGTGAAGAAGTTTGTGCAGAGTTGTCAAGTATGTCAAACAAACAAAGGATTTAGTTAAAATACTGTACTCTATCAGCCATTACCCATTCCATCAATGCCTTGGGAGGAAATAAGTATGGATTTTGTTCTTGGATTTCCAAGGAGACAAAGGGGTAATGAATTAGTATTTGTGGTGGTTGATAGGTTCTCCAAGATGGCACATTTCATTCTATGTCACAAGACTCATGATGCACTGCATATTGCAGATTTGTTTTTCAAAGAGGTGATATGGATACATGGTCTCCCAAAAAGTATTCTTTTTGATAGAGCTACTAATTTTTTTGGGTATTTCTTGAGGACTTTGTGGAAGAAGTTGAAGGTAGAATTGAATTTCAGTTGTACACATCATCAATATATTGATGGACAAAAAAAAGTAGTGAATAGAAGTTTGGGCAAATTGTTGAGGTGTTTAGTAGGAGATAGACCCAAGAGATGGGATTTGATTCTACCACAAGTAGAATTTTCTTACAATAATTCTATAAATAGGAGTACTAGTAGATCACCATTCCAAATTGTGTATGGGAGTAGTTCAAAGATTGCACCAAAGTTGAGGAAGATGGAGCAAGGGGAGAGGACACGTGCTGAGACAAAAGACTTTGATGAACATGTCAAGAACCTACATGAGGAGGTACGAGCACATATTACCAAGATAAACCTAGAGTATAAGGCTATAGCAGATCAAAAGAGAAGGCATAAGGAGTTTCAAGTTGGAGACCAAGTTATGGGATATTTAAGAAAGGAACAATTTCCAATGGGTATATACAACAAGTTGAAGATGAAGAAATTTGTCCCTTGCAAAATTTTGAAGAAACATGATTCAGGGAATGCATATGAGGTGGAGTTGCTAGATGGGTTTCATATTTCTCCTATTTTCAATATTGCAAGCTTAACATAATATCATGATGATGGTGTAGATGAGGAGTTGATGCTGGAGCCATGTCCAATTCCTACTTCTACAAAGGAAGAGATTGAAGAAATTATGGATAGTCATATGGGCCGAAGTACCATAAATAGGTAGTATGAAGAATACTTGGTAAAGTGGAAAGGAAAACCAATAGAAGACTCAACTTGGATAACCACAATGGAGGTTACCCATTTGGGTTTTCCTCTACTAGCTATAAAGTGATATGGTCACTTTTCAATCTACCCTAGGTGTCTAATGCAGGAGCATCTATTGGTGTAAGGGCAATCCTGTATCACCCAAAAATATGCTTAGTGTTAGTTTTTGTTTAATGTGTTTTCATTTTTGGATACCCATTTGGGTCAAATTAAGATTCCAAATCTCATAGTTCCACTATTGGTTTTCTAGGTTAGAGTTTTTTAGCACCTTGGGATATGTGCCAATGTAGAAAATAGGTTATTTTGTAATTGAGACATAATTATAATGAGTTAGAGGGTGTAATTTGGAGGGATGATTATACTTGTAATTTAAAGCACTCTAGAAAAAGAATCAGGTCAAAAGGCTTTATGGTTTGAAAGTCATTACAGTTCGAAATTGCCTAGAGACCTCTTAAGAGCACTTCAAAGTCAAATTTGAGGCACTAAATGGCCTCATATAGGCTTAAAAAATGGGGTATGAATGAAGCTATTCCATAGGGCTATAGAGAACTTGGAGAGATTTCTATAAATGTAAATGGTTTATCAATCGGAGTCCCAAGTCAAAAGTTATGCCTCCTAGAAGTTTGACTACCATTTTTGGATTCTTCTAATTTTGCACCGACTTTTGACATGTTTTCTAGAACCTTCTATTTTGGTGGCATATACCAAATGGTATAATATAAAATTTATTCATAACCATAAACCTAATTTGGTTTACTTAAGGATATTTCTGGCATTATAAAGACAATTTTTGGTGGAGTGTGGGAGAAGGTATTGCGAGAAGGGTTTTCTCTAGAATCTGATAACATTGAAAGCCCATAGGGAAAGTTGTGGAGTCTATTTTTTTTGTACCAAATGTAATAGCATATCATTTCTAATAATAATATTCTCCTTTTCCTGTTGTGTTCATTTTTTGTCTTGGGTTGTGTCCCCATCAGTATCAAGGTTGGTGCTTCTTACCCATAGAATTTTTTTCTTCATTGAAGATGAATAATTGTCTTGAATTCATGTGTATGTAGGAATAAGAATGATTATTATAAGTAGATTGCATTGTGATTTGCATGGAGATTGGTAGCATTGTTTCTTGCTTCTTGTATCCCTTGTTTTTGCTATGAGAGTTGTTTATGGGTCTGAGGACTTCACTCACCCTTTGGGAAGGGAAAGTAGGTCTAGGGTGAAGGGGGTAGTTGGGATTAAGAATGTAGTTGAGAGCCTCTTCTCATGGAGAAGAGAGGAATTTAATGGAGTATGTGTTCCATTGAAGCCATATAATTGATATTATGTATGGGTATGATAAGGGGAGTTTTGTGAAGAGAAAATATATTGTAAAAGCTTTGTAGAGGCATGTGGGGGTGATAAGGGAAGTTTTGTGGAGAGAAGAATGTATTATGAAAGCCTTGTAGAGGCATGGTAATTATCATGTTATGTTATTTGTAAGCTATGAAATTTATCCTCTTGAACAACCCACATTCACCCTATGTTTATGGTTCCATTTGTGAACCATCATGAAGCTATGGTTGGGGTTGTTAAATTCTGTATTTATAATTTTCATGCATTGCTAAGTTATATATTTGTATCCCATTTAATCCTTGTTTCCCTTAGCTTGGGGGTGGTATCTTTAGAGGCCTATTGTTTGGAGGTGAGCCTCCATGGTTCTTTACTTATTTTTATTTGCAGGTTTTGGTGCTCAATGGATTTATAGGAGAAGCTTGAGTTGGTCATTGTCTCTTGTACTAGTAATGGAGAGCACTCCATATTATTCATCATGTTGTATTGCATGGAAGCCATGTAGAAGAGAAAAAATGTTATGAATGACTCATATGAAAATGTTTTGTTTGGCATTGTAAATCATTTGCATGTTAATGAGATGAAGCATTGGATATAATGGATAAGTGTAGTTGCAATGCATCATGAAATCATTCCAAGAAGATTATTCCACTATACACATTTTTCATTTGAAAGCAAATAATTGTGTATTTGATGTTATTTCAATATAGATTCATGTAATATCATGAGGAAGTATATTCAAGTATGCTTGATATTGTAGAGGATATTCATAATGTATTTGGTTCAATATGAAAATATGTCCATAGTTACAATGAACTTGTGATGAAATGAGGAAATGGATTTCATAGCTAGAACTATTAATTGTCATAACATTGTATATATCTATTAACTTTATGTAGATAGAAATTTCAAAAAAAATCTTCTAAGCTAATCTCCAGTATCTCAATAGACTCTCATAGCTAACTAAATAATACACATAAACACAACAACTTCAATTGAGTGTTAATTCTAACATTTAACTATAAACCTCTAGATCGTAACATTTTAATAAAGGAAAATAATCATGTTGATTGCACATGAGAAAATCAATGGAAAAATTTAAATATATGGGCCAAAACAATAGGTTGGGAGAATGCATCAACCTCTCTCAAAAATGTATGGGGAGTGAGAAATAATCCACTCCCCAATTATAGAGCAATACAATAATATTCAAGTATATTTCCTATGATTGTCCTATAAAATATAAATAAATATTCCCTATAGCATTCCCCTATAACCTAAGGTTATAAGAAAATTCGATGTCCTCAAGAAGGGACAACCTCATGTCCCATAAAAAATCCCTAGTAATAAAAAAACAAAAAAATATAAACCCAAAAAGTTAAAAAGGGCATCAACTTGTCCTAAGTGTTAAGCCATGTGAAAGGTTTAGAAGGGAGGGAGGGAGATCACATGATACCCACCCTCATCTTCCTTACATACTAATGCAGGAGCATCTAGAGGTATAAGGGCAATCCTATGTCACCCAAAAAATGTACTTAGACTTAGTTTTTGTTTCATTTGTTTTCATTTTTGGACACCCATTTGGGTCAAATAAAGGTTCCAACTCTCACAGTTCCACTATCAGTGTGCTAGAAAATCTTAAAAAAATAGGAGCATGTAATTGGGCCATCATTTTGGTAAACTAGAAGGTGTGAATTGGCCAGATGAATGTAATTGTGATTTAGAACATTCCAAAAAAAGAATCAGGTCAAAAGGCCCCACGGTTTGAAAGTTATTACAGTTTTTTGGGTTTTGGAGACCTCCTAAGAATGCTTCAAATCAAGTTAGGGGCATTAAATGACCTCAAAAAGGGCCAAAAAATGGGGGACAAGCAAATCTATTCCATAGGGCTATAGAGCGCTTCGAGAGCTTTCCGAAAATATAAATGGTTCGTCAATCGAAGCTACGGTTCAAAAGTTATGCCTCCCGAAAGTTCGGTTACTGTTTCTAGATTCTTCTAGATTTGCGCTGACTTCTAACGCAGCTTTTGGAGCCTTCTATTTGGTCGGTGGATGCCTACTAGAACCTTCTAGAATGTATTCCTAGTCCTTAACCCTCTGCAGTCTATTTAAGGAGATTCCTGGCATCGTAAAAGGCAGTTCGGAGTGGAGTTTGAGAGGAGGTACTGAAAGGAGAAATTATCTCCACATTTATGCTATTGTAAGCCCTTAGGGCATGTTTTGAAGTTTATTTTCTTTGTACTAAATGTACTAGCTTATTTTTTAGTTAATACAATTTCCCTTTTCTGTTGTGTCCATTCTGTTCTTGGTTTGTGTCCCCATCAAGTTGTATTAGAGCCAGTTTTCCTGAGTGTGTAGATAGAGCGCCAACTGTGAGGCAGTTTGCACTAGGACTGTGTGGTTGTGGGTTCGAGTTAGAAGATGCCTCCATGAAGAGAGCATGGCAAAAGGGCCAAAGCTATTAATCCTAAGGAGGTTAGAGCCCTCCAAAGGTAGGTACAAGCATTGCAAGAGGAGCTCCGTAGAGGAGCAACTGTGGCCGCAGGTGATGAAAGTGAAGATGACAACGAAGAAGATGAAATGGGACCAGAAGGGGAATTTGACAGGGAAGTTCTGAATCATGCAAAGGAAAGGCTTTTTAGGGCCATTAAAAAGTTTGGGAAAGACTCACAATTGAAGTTGGTGTATTTTCAGGAAATCTAAAACTAGATGAGTTGATCGATTGGATCAATGAACCAGGAAGAATACTTTGAGTATGAGGATATCAGGGACCCGGAGAGGGTTAAGTTTGCAAAGGCCAAACTAAAAGGCCATGCCAAAATCTAGTGGCAAGAGGTTCAATTGGAAAGAAACAGAAGAGGAAAGGAGAAGATCACAAGATGGGATCGCATGGTGGACAAATTGAAGAAGCAGTTCATTCCTGTGGACTACGAGCTTGATTTGTTTAAGAAGATGCATGGGTTAAAGCAAGCAGGAAGATCAATCCAAGAACATACAGAGGAATTTTACCGACTCTTGATTAGAGTGAGGCATGTAGAAGAAAATAAGGAGAAGGTTGCTCATTATATCAGTGGGTTGCGACCTAGCATCTAGGAGGAATTAAGTCTGGTAAGAATGACCAGCATTGAAGAGGCATACTAGTTTTCCCTACGAGTTGAAGAGAAGTTGAATAAAAGGTTTGAAGGAAGACAAAGAGGGAACGGTCAAGGAGGAAGGGGAAGTGGTAGATCATTTGGAGGCCGCAATGAAACCCAAAAGAAAAATGAAGATGTGGGTACTAGCAGGAACCAGAGGAATGAGGGTTTCAACCGCTCCCATGATCAAGACTTTGGAAATTAGAGAGGAAGAGGTAGAGGACATGGACAAAGAAGAGGAGGCTTTCATGGTACCTATTTCCATTGCAATGAAGAAGGTCATCATGCCTTTGAATTCCCTCAATGACAAGGAAGGACAGATAGGAGAGCTAATGGCCAAGCTAGGGTTGCTCATGTGGATGAGGATGCACAATCATCACATTCGGAGGATGCAGAAAGAGGAGAGACCTTGGTAAATGAAAGAGTCCTACTAAGTGGTGAGATTGAACCAGGACAATGGAGGAGTTTGTTCTGTACCAGATGCAAGTGTGAGGATAAATGTTGTGACATGATCATTGCTAGTGATAGCACTGATAACTTGGTATCAGAAGAGATGGTCTCCAAGCTGAAGCTCAAGAGGGAGAAACATCCCCAGCCCTATCGGATTTCTTGGGTAAAAGATGATCATAAGGTCCTAGTAAGTGAACAATGTTTAGTGAAATTCAAAATTGGGAGTTACCATGATAAAGTTCTCTGTGATGTTATTCCGATGGATGTTTGCCATCTATTGTTGGGTAGACCATGGCAGTTTGATACACATAGAGTACATGATGGGCATCCAAACACATACTCTCTAACAAAGGATGGAGTTCGCCACAAATTGAAGCCCATGAAAAAGGAAGGTGAAAAGGTACGTAGCAGTGCTAGGATTTGTCTTGTTAATGAAAGGAAGTTTTTAGATGGCATGAAACATCAACATATGTGCTATGCTTTGATTCCTAGGAAAGATAAAGAAGGTAGTAGTGAAGTACCACTTGAAGTTTCAAATTTACTAGGGGAATTTGGAGATATTATCTCTAATAATGTTCCAGATGGATTGCCACCAGTAAGGAAAATTAGTCATCAGATAGATCTAATTCCAAGAGCTAGTTTGCCTAACAAGGCTGCTCACAGGATGACTCCTACTGAAATAGAGGAGCTAAATAGACAGGTTCAGGAGTTGTTGATGAAGGGCTTGATTCGAGAGAGCCTGAGTCCATGTGTAGTACCTGTAGTACTCACACCAAAGAAGGATGGAGAGTGGAGGATGTGTACAGATTCTCGAGCTATAAATAGGATAACCATCAAGTACCAATTTCCTTTGCCAAGGATGGATGATCTTATGGACTGCTTGAGTGGAGCTCAGTACTTCACAAAGATAGATCTCAAGAGTGGCTATCATTAGATACAGATTTGAGAAGGAGATGAGTGGAAAACAACCTTTAAGACCAAGGAGGATCTTTATGAGTGGTTAGTCATGCCCTTTGGATTGACGAACGCCCCAAGCACCTTCATGCGGCTCATGAATGAGGTACTTAAGAAGTTCTTGGGAAAATTTGTTATTGTCTATTTGGATGATATTTTAATTTTCAGCAAGACTTTGGAAGAACATTTACTGCATATTCGTAGTGTCCTTGAAAGGCTAAGGGAAGAGAAACTGTTAATTAATCTGAAGAAGTGTATCTTTGCAAAAAGGGAGTTAGTCTATTTGGGGTTTGTTATATCACCCAAAGGTCTCAAAATGGATCTAGAGAAGGTAAAAGCCATCTTGGAATGGCCTACTCCAAGGTCTGCTATTGAGGTAAGATCATTTCATGGTCTTGTTAGTTTTTATAGGAAGTTTATTAAGAATTTCAGTGGCATATGTGCACCCCTAACTGATACAATAAGAGGGGATAGAAAAGAGTTCAAATGGACTGCAACAGCTGTGAGAAGTTTTGAATTGCTAAAGAAGAAGGTAACAGAACAACCTGTGTTGGCACTTCCAGATTTTAGAAAGGTTTTCCAGGTGGATTGTGATGCCAGTGGCAGCGCTATTGGGGATCTATTAAGCCAAGAGGGTAAGCCTATTGCATATTTCAATGAAAAATTGAATGATGCAAAGAAGAAGTATTCTGTTTATGATCAAGAGTTCTATGCAATAGTTCAGGCCTTAAAGAAATGGAGGCATTATTTATTGCCAAAAGAATTTTTTTTGTATACTGATCATCAGGCATTACAGTACTTAAATAGCCAAGGTAAATTAAATCAGAGGCATGTGAAGTGGGTAGAGTTCTTGCAGAGTTATA
Source organism: Cupressus sempervirens (assembly GCA_028749045.1). Taxonomy (NCBI): domain Eukaryota; kingdom Viridiplantae; phylum Streptophyta; class Pinopsida; order Cupressales; family Cupressaceae; genus Cupressus; species Cupressus sempervirens. The sequence continues at coordinate 755,411,644 of CM053783.1, read as the reverse complement.
CATTTGTGTTAAAGCATAGAAGTGGAAAATCTAACAGGGTTGCAGATGCACTAAGTAGGAGACAGTTATTGCTTACAATAATGCAGGTTGAAGTAGTTGGGTTTGATGAACTCAAGAATTTGTACCCCGAGGATCCTGATTTTGCTGAAGCATGGAAAGCTTGTAAAGAACCTGTTGCTGTAGATAGAACCAAGTGGTTAGACTATTTGATTCAGGATGGCATGTTGTTCAAGGGTAGTCAATTGTGCATTCCAAGGAGTTCCATGAGGGAAAATCTAATTAAGGAGAAACACAGTGGAGGGATGGCAGGACATTTTGGTCGAGATAAGACCATTTCTTTTCTTAGAGAACATTATTTTTGGCCTCAAATTTCACAGAATGTGAAGAAGTTTGTACAGAGTTGCCAGGTTTGTCAAGTTGCCAAGGGGTTTAGTCACAATACTGGCCTATATCAGCCATTGCCTATTCCATCAAGGCCATGGGAGTACATAAGTATGGATTTTGTTCTTGGATTGCCAAGGACACAAAGGGGTAATGACTCAATATTCGTGGTGGTTGATAGGTTCTCCAAAATGGCACATTTCATTCCATGCCACAAAACTCATGATGCTATCCATATTGTAGACTTGTTTTTCAAAGAGGTGGTAAGACTACATGGACTTCCAAGGAGTATAGTTTCTGACAACGATACTAAATTTGTGGAGTATTTCTGGAGGACATTGTGGAAAAAGTTGAGAATAGACTTGAAATTCAATTCCACGCATCACCCAAAAACTAATGGCCAAACAAAAGTGGTAAATAGAAGTCTGGGCAATTTGCTGAGATGTTTAGTTGGGTATAAGGCCAAGGGATGAGATTTGATTCTACCACAAGCAGAGTTTGCTTACAATAACTCTATAAATAGGAGTACTGGAAAATCACCATTCTAAATTGTATACGGGAATAGCCCAAGGATTGCACCAGAATTGAGGAAGATAGAGCAAGGGGAGAGGACAAGTGCTGAAGCGGAAGAATTTGCTGAACATATCAAGCATCTACATGAGGAGGTTCAGGCACACATTACCAAGATGAATCAAGAGTATAAAGCTAGGGTTGATCAAAGGAGAAGACATAAGGAATTCCAAGTAGGGGATCTACTCATGGTGCACTTACGAAAAGAAAGATTTCCAGCAGGTACTTACAACAAGCTAAAAATGAAGAAATTTGGCCCCTGCAAAATTTTGAAGAAACATGACTCAAGAAATGCATACGAGGTGGAGCCGCCAGATGGTATTCACATTTCTCCCATTTTCAACATTGCAGATTTAACAGAGTATCATGATGATGGTGCAGATGAGGAGTTGGTGTTAGAGCCATGTCCAATTCCTGCTTCTAAGAAGGAGGAGATAGAAGACATTCTAGATCATCGTGTGGGTAGGAGTACCAGAAATAGGCAGTATGAAGAGTATTTGGTCAAATGGAAAGGATGACCGATCGAGGACTCAACTTGGATTTCAGTAGCTGAGGTTTCCCATTTGGGATTTCCTCTACCATTCATAAAGTGACAGGGTCACTTTTCAATCTACCCTGGGTGTCTGATGCAGGAGCATCCAGAGGTATAAGGGCAATCCTATGTCACCCAAAAAATGTACTTAGACTTAGTTTCTATTTCATGTGTTTTCATTTTTGGACACCCATTTGGGTCAAATAAAGGTTCCAACTCTCACAGTTCCACTATCAGTGTGCTAGAAAATCCTAAAAAAATAGGAGCATGTAATTGGGCCATCATTTTGGTAAACTAGAAGGTGTGAATTGGCCAGATGAATGCAATTGTGATTTAGAACATTCCAGAAAAAGAATCAGGTCAAAAGGCCCCACGGTTTGAAAGTTATTGCAATTTTTTGGGTTTTGGAGACCTCCTAAGAATGCTTCAAAGTCAAGTTAGGGGCATTAAATGACCTCAAAAAGGGCCAAAAAATGGGGGATGAGCAAAGCTAGTCCATAGGGCTATAGAGTGCTTCGAGAGCTTTTCAAAAATGTAAACGGTTCGTCAATCGGAGCTACGGTTCAAAAGTTATGCCTCCCAAAAGTTTGATTACCGTTTCTGGATTCTTCTAGATTTGTGCCGACTTCTAATGCAGCTTCTGGAGCCTTCTATTTGGTCGATGGATGCCTACTAGCACCTTCTAGAATGTATTCCTAGTCCTTAACCCTCCGGGGTCTATTTAAGGAGATTCCTGGCATTGTAAAAGGCAGTTCAAAGTGGAGTTTGAGAGGAGGTACTAAAAGGAGAAATTATCTCCACATTTATGCTATTGTAAGCCCTTAGGGCATGTTTTGAAGTTTATTTTCTTTGTACTGAATGTACTAGCTTATTTTTCAGTTAATACAATTTCCCTTTTCTGTTGTGTCCATTCTGTTCTTGGGTTGTGTCCCCATCACATACCATTAAGACATCTAGGAATGCTGCCAAAAAGATAATTGGTTATCCAGCCAAAAAATGGCAGTATATTAGAATTTATTAATAGTTTAAAAATTATAAAACTATTATATTATAATTATAATTTAATATTAAATAATAATAAAATGTCCATTTTGTTTTCTAGATAGACGCTTCTGTCAAAAAGGAGGGTCATGCCCACACCGACCCTTATGCGTATCCCTCCTCACCTTGAACCACATGATCCCACCTAGTATAGTCACCAACCTCTATGTGCTCGATGATAAGTGATGGATAAGAAAACATGGTTAGGATATTTGTGACTTATAAAGGTTAGAAGTTAGGTAGCCTAAAAAGAAAAGCAATGGGTATGCATCCAGTTATTTAGATAGCTTACCAAGGGGAAATTTCTATACTTAGTCTTTTTAAAAAATACTCGCCTAGATAAATTATCGAACTGGCTACATAGCCATTTCTTAAGAGAAAGGCGCCTTGGGAAAGATGTAGCATATGACCTTGGAATGCACTTGGGAAGGCGTTTAGAAGAATGTGCCTAGGAAAGGTGAGTGGTAAGGGGGTCACATGAAGTAGAAGGAGATAGGGGTTTTGTAAGTTAGATAATAGTATTATGTAATAAATAGTATGTGCTTTGGTTAGGGAATTTTAGGAATTGAGTTTTAGTTTAAAATGTTGTTGAATAGTGGTTAAGGGCATTAGGTAGTTTGATAATATGAATTTAGGGATTAGATAATTTAAGTTTGGAAATGTAATTTGTGTATAGTACAGGTCATGTTAGTAATATTTTTTGATTAGTAGGTAAGTTAGTGGTTACTTAGGATGGTTAGAAAATAGATGAAAAAGGTGAGTAGAGTTAGTATTGGTCTACTCTTTGTAGAAGTAAGCATATTTGATTATTATTATTATGGGTACATATATTAAGTTATATATGTATAATTTACTCAATAATAATACACTTAGCATATATAATATATTGAAGTTTGTTATAGGTATTAAATAATGGGTAATTGTTTTAGGCTATTTAATATATAATCAATTCATATTATGTAATATGTAGATTTCATTAGAGGTTAGAGTAACCTTTAGATATATCACATTAGGTTGATACTAGTATATAAAATAAATGTGATTATATTATATGACATCCAATGGATATGTTTAACAATTAGCTTATTGATACCCTATATATATATTTGTGTGTATGTGTGTGTGTGTGTGTGTGTATATACCTACATGAAAAATATATACTCATGTAATAAATATTAAATTCAAATGTATATAGATATATATATTTAATAAACTTAAGAGATACTCACATAATCTATGCATGGATCAATACGATAAATGTATGTTTCATAGAAATTCCTAGAGAGTAGATCAGGCATGAAGATGAGTGAAGCATATTTATAACTCAAGCTTGAGTGAAAAGTATTAATAGGGTTTTAAATTATAAATGTTTGAATTAAAGATTTAGTTGATATATTTCACTCCATACCATAGAGTAATTATTACTATAATATATACATGCATTATTAAATGAGAGAGCAAGGTTGACACATTAGTCAATTGAAGTGTAGTATTGGTGATCCAGCTTATCATAGTCAAATTTACCATGTGCTCAAATTCATATATCTTAGTTTGACCTTCATCCCTATACCATAGTTCAATTGGCAATGATAATAATCCATAGTCCAAACCATGACATGATTGATATTAGCATATACATTGTTGACATAGATATCACATATCATAACCTTCCTAGATGCAAAATTCAAATTTTATGTACAACAATGGTACAGTGAATCTAGGTCCAAAAAGATAATTTCTTAGCCTTTATGACATAGCTGGAAAACTACAAAACCTACTATATGCTAGTACCAATGAATTATAGAATTAGGTTTTCCCCTACCAACTCATGGTTGTTGGATGGTTGAATTGTCTCTTCTTATTCTTAATGCCAACTAGAATGGAACATTTAACCAAGCTATTTAGGGATCACATCGATTGGTATGTGGATACCTTATAAACATAACTATTAGGTATTTTGAACTCCTAGCCATTCAATAACCGCATTGGTTATGTATAGTTTCATATGTGAATTACTAAGTTTCATCTTTAAAAAAAAAATGTAGTTGTGTTTTTGCCTTAAATTTTGGGCATGACAAATCCAACCACTTGCTCTTGTCTAGAGTAAAAGGTTCCTTGCAAGCCTTCTAACCCTATGAAAAATAAGGATCTTCAAGGTACAAAGTCTTGAGTTCATTAAACCCAACCACTTCAACCTACATTTCTATTAGTAACAATTATCTCCTACTTAATGTTTCTACAACCCTGTTAGATCTTCCACTTCTATGTTTCAATAGAAATGTATAGCTTTGCAAGAACTCTACCCATTTCAAATGTCTCTAATTCAATATACCTTGGATATTTAGGCACTATAATGATTGATGATCATTATACAAAAAAAATTCTTTTGGTAACAAATAATGCCTTAATTTGTTTAAAGCCTGAACTATTCCATAGAACTCCAAATTATAAACAAGATACTTCTTCTTGACATCACTCAACTTTTCACTAAAATATGCAATAGTCTTACCTTTGTGCCTAAACATAGCTCCAATGACACTACCAGTAGCATCACAATCCACCTAGAACACCTTGATGAAACCAGGGAGTACTAACATATGTTTCCCTATCACCTTCTTCTTCAACAATTTAAAGCTCATTGTAGCTTCTATAGTCCATTTGAACTCTTTTCTATCTCCTCTCACCCCTCTCATTGTTTCAATTAGGGGCGCACATATACTAATGAAATTCCTAATGAACCTCCTTTAAAAAATAGTTAAACCATGGAATGACATCACCTTAGTGGTAGACCTTGGGGTAAGCCATTCTAAGATAACCTTCATCTTCTCTGGGTCCATTTTGAGACCCCTAGATGATACAACAAACCCCAAATAGACTAAATCCCTTTTAAAAAAGCTACACTTCTTGAAATTAATCAAAAAAATTTCTTCCCTCAACCTCTCAAAGACACTACAAATGTGCAAAAAATGTTCATCAAGAGACTTATTAAAGATCAAAATACTTTCTAAATAAATAATAATAAACTTTCGTAGATATTTCTTCAGTACCTCATTCATAAGCCGCATGAAGGTTCTTCGTCCATTGGTCAATTTAAAGGTCATTACTAACCACTCATATAGACCATCCTTACTCTTGAGTGTAGTCTTCCATTCATCTCCCTCTTAGATACATATCTGGTGATAGCCACTCTTGAGGTCTATCTTTGTAAAGTAATGAGCTCCACTCAAGCAGTCCATAAGATCATCCATAATTGGAAAAGAAAATTAGTGCTTGCTGGTTATCTTGTTTATATACTTAGAGTTTTTACACATCCTCCACTCTCATCCTTCATTGGTGCTAGTACTGTAGGTATTGCATATGGACTTAAAATTTCTCAAATTAGACCTTTTCTCAATAGTTCCTAAACTTGTATGTTCAACTCCTTAGTCTCAGTAGGATTCATTCTATGAGTAATCTTGTTAGGAAAACTAGATCCATGGACCTAATATATTTGATGATTAATTTTCCTTATTGGTAGCAACCCTTCTGGGATATTATTAGATATGATATCTCCATACTCATTTAGTAGACATGAGACTTCTACTAGAACTTCACTACCACCTTCCTTATCCACTCTAAGAATTAAAGCATAACACACATGTTGATGTTTCATGTCATTTAGGAATTTTCTTCCATAAACAAGACATACCCTAGCACTATTGTGTACCTATTTGTCTTCCATTATTAAGGGCTTGATCTTGTGACAAACTCCATCTAACATTAGAGAATAGGTTCTTTTATGACCATCATATATTTACATGTAGATCATACCACCACAACCTTCCCATCAACAAATGACAAAAATCCATTGGTATGATGTGACAAATTACTTCACCATGGTATATCCCAATCTTAAACTTCACCAAAAATTGTTCATAAACTAGGACCTTATGATCATCCTATAACTAGGTAATCTGGTAAGGCTACAGATGTTTTGTCCTCTTGAGATTTAACCTTGTAACAATTTCATCCAACACCAAATTATCAGTGATCTTGCAATCAGTGATCACATCAACATACTTACCCTCACACTTACACCTGGTACAAAATAAACTCCTCCTTCATCTAGGTTCACTATCCACTCAACACACCCTTTTATTAACTAGGACCTATCCTCTTTCTACATCCTCTAAATTTGATGACTTGGCATCATCATCCACATGGAAAACCCTTTCTTGACCTTTGTCTCTCATCTATGCCCTTCCTTGACATTGAAGTACTCATAGGCTTGATGGCCTTCTTTAATGTAGTAAAAACATATACCACAAAAGCCTCCTCTTCCTGACCCTTATCCTCTCCCTATCCCTCTTCCTTTTTGGTCCCCATAATTTTGATCATGGGAGCAATTGAAACCCTCATTCATAATGTTTTGGCTCATACCCTCATCTTCATTCTTATTTTGGTCCTCGATTCAGCCTCTAAAAGACCTATCACCACCCTTCCTCCTTGAACTTGCCCTCTTTTATTTCCATCAAATGTTTTATTTGGCTTGTCCTCAACTTGCAAGACAAAATAGTATGCCTCTTTAATGTTGGTCATTCTAACTAGACTTAGCTCCTTCTGAGTACTAGGTCTTAACCCATTAAGATAATAGGTGACCTCCTCGTTGTTAGGTTCTACATGTCCTATCCTAGTTAGGTTTCAATAAAAGTCCTCTGTATATTGCTAGACAGATTTTCCCATTTTCTTTAATCCTTACATCTTCTTGAACAAATCAAGTTCATAGTCTACTAGAATAAATTGCTTCTTTAGATTTTCAACCATACAATCCCACCTTGTGATTTTCTCATTTCCTCTTCCATTCCTCTCCAACTGAATCCCTTGCCACCATATTTTGACATGACACTTTAGTTTGATCTTTGCAAACTTAACCTTATCAAGGTCTTCAATATCCTCATACTCAAAATATTCCTCCAACTCATTGATCCAGTCGACTAGCTCATCTAAGTTTAGATTTCTCAAATACATGGAGACCTTAAATTTGGGTCTTTTCCCAACTTGGCAATGACCCTAAAGATTTTCCTCCTATGGATTTAGGACTCCCCCTTCCTCTTCTCCTTATTGTAAAATATTTCCTTCTTCTTCATGCTCCTCATCAATTTCATTCCTTGCGATAAGATTCATCCTTATATGGATCTCCTCTTTGCCATGCCTAAAATTATCTTTGGAGGGCTCTAACTTCAAGGGGGAAACCTCTGACCTTTCCACTATCTTCTCTTCATGAACTCGTCTTCTCACTCTCTCAAAACCCACAACCACATAGTCTTGGTGCAAACTGACTCACAATTGGTGATCTATCTACACACTCAGGAACTCCTTCTTTGATACCACTTGATGAGGGTACAACCCAAGAAAAAATGAAAACAAAAGGAAATGAGACTTTTATTATAAAAAATGATACGATATTAAATTCACTATAGTAAAAAAAAGACTTAGCTATATGCCCTATGGGCTTACAACATTATCATATTCTAGAGAAAACCCTTCTCACAATACCTTCTCCCAAACTCCACAAAAATTTCCCTTACATTGTGAGAATTGAATTTAAGGAACATGAATTAGATTTAGGGTTATGAATACATTCTACACTGTGTCATTTGGTGGCCATCATAAAAATAGAAGGTTCTAGAATTCACATTAGAAGTCTTTGTGAAATTGGAAGATTCTAGAAAAAGTAGTCCAATCTCCAAGAGGCATAACTTTTGATCTGAGACTCTGATTGACGAACCATTTATATTTCTAGAAAGCTCTCTAAGAGTTTTATATGTCTATGGGTCAACTTTTTCTTCACCCATTTTTGGGACTGTACAAGGTCATTTAGTGCCTCAAACTAGGTTCTGAAGCATCCTTAGGAGGCCTCCAAACAACTTTATAATGAAATATCTTTCAAATTGTGCAATGTTTTGACCTTATTCTTTTTGTGGGGTATTTGAAATTATAATTAAAATTTTCTTTCCAACTTACACCCTCTAACTCTTCATAATTTTTCTCTATAGGAAAAGAACCAAAATTCTACATTTGCATATATCCCGAGGTGTACAAAAATACTAACCTAGAAAAGTAATAGTGGAACTAGGAGAGTTGGAATCTCTATTTAGCTCTCTATTTAGCCCAAATGGGTATCCAGAAACACAAAAACATTAAATAAGAACTAACATAAAGAATATTTTTGGGTGATACAAGATTTCCCTTACACGACTAGAATTCTCATGCATCATAATGTTGGCCAAATATATAAGAGGGCCTATCAACTATCTATATTAATAGGGTCTACTACCTCTAATCTAAGAGCATCAATCTTCTTATATTTGGTTTTGAATGGTGTCGGCATGGGCTTACAATTCTCCATCCTAGATTGCTTCAAGATGGAAATTAAGTATTTCCCTTATTTAAGGATGATCTTGATGAAGGAACATCCTAGGTTTCCTATGTTATCCTACTCATTTTTTTTGTTTATACCCAACTTGCAGTGCTAACTAAGTTCCAACATTACCAAGTTGTAGTTGATGTTGATTGGCAATCATTCTCAGCTTAATTTTGACCAAGTTTCCTTCATTGGTTGAGTGTCTCAAATGTCGAGTTGGTTGGTAGCCTCTTTGACTAAGTTACATTTCTTACCGAGTTTAGTGTTTATCGAGTTCTTTGGTGACTGAGCTCTTTCATATGCTGAGTTATCTAGTGATTTCTCTATTGGCCAGCTTGTTCATTGGCTATGTTGTCTATGATTGGTTCTTAGTTTGAGATGACTTATGGATTTAATTTAGATTATAAATTTAATAATAGGATCTTGTCTTGGGATGAGTACAAACTATTTTGAGGTCAACCTTTCTATTATGTAATGATCTAGAATCTTCTATATGCCATTTTGGCAAGTATAAGTAGATATATTTGTTTTAGTTTAGAGGTAGGACTTAGAGAGTTTAGAGAAAATGTTTCTAGAATTGCAAATTTGAAGTTGTATTTTGTATCTGGTTGTAACCTAGAAGGCCTTATAGTTGGGCATGTATGCTAGTCATTTGATGAACCAATACAAGTGTTTCTTTCTCTCTTTCTCTCCTTGGTGTTGTTCTTTGTGTGTTTTCTTCCATTGTGTTCACTTAGAAAGGTGTTTGGATAGTTAGGTGTGTCATTAGCCCTAAATGTTCACCCCTCCTTGTGTTAGGTGGTATTAGAGCTTGAGGTTTGTTCTTGTGGAATTTGGATCATGTAGCTGAATTTTGTTGTAGGGTGGTAGATCTATGGAATTTTTCTATAACTTGAAAAGGGTTATGATCTTGCAGGAACCTTTTTGTAAAGATGGTTTGAGGAAGAGGAAATGTTGAAAATGCTATTATAGATATGTTGAGACAAATTGTAGCCAAATTAGATGCTATGGAGACAACCCAAAGAAGAACACATCTTGATGATGTGAGTGATGATGAAGAAATAACACCAGACCCTAATCCAAGACCTAAAGAAGATCAAGATGAAGAAAGATTGTAATTCATATTCTAGAGGTGGTTTTTGTGGTAATTATTTTAGATGTGGTAAAGAAGGGCATGGATCCTTTGAGTGTAGATCCTCTGGTGAGAATGAACAAGGTAATAAAATGCTATGATTCAAGGATATATTGGGATGAAAGGTCAGCTAACCATCATGTTTAGTTATTCAATGACTTGGTTGGTGATTTTGAAATTGCTCATGAAGACATTCAGATGAAGTTGTTTGTCTAGACTTTAGAATATGATGCTAGGGACTGGTTTTTGTTTTTATCAGCATGTTCAATTTCATCATGGGATGAATTACTGTCAGCGTTCATGATGCAGTTCGGGGAAAGAGTAAGCATCTCAGATTATTTTGATAAGTTTTTGAATATCCAAGTCAGGAATGGTGAGTTAGTTCCTGAATTTAATATCAGATTTGCAAAGGTTTTAAATGAAATTCCTGAAAGTTACAAGTCAGATGATCAAATGTGTTTAGTGGTTTATCTTGGTGCATTTGATAAAAAGATGAGCTATCTGTTGAGAGATAAAGAACCCAAGACTTTGCATCAGGCATTCATGAAAGTGATAGAGATTGAGAATAACATAAAATATGGCTTAACCCGAAGTCACTTCTCGATAAATATTTGCCGGCAAGATGAGGTGCAAAGAACAAATCAATGTCATATAGAATGTTTAATTTCAGATCAACAAATAAGTACCCCTACTGTTGTAAATAGTTTTGTTGAAGATTCAGAAATAAAAACATGTGAACATGAAATCTCTTTGTTGCAAAGAAGAAATGATTCCATTCATGCTGAATTGAATGCACATGTTTATGGTATTACAATAGTGAATGATAAAGTTGATTCACTTGATGAGTTATGCATGCAAGATATAAATCCAGTCATTCATTTTCCCATTGATGATTTACATTGTGTTGAAAACATAATGAATTAGGAAGAGGAAAGGTATTTATCTCAACATGAGGATGAAGAACCTAGAAGTGATGTGTCAAGTGATAAAGATGAAATTGCTGATCCAACATATTGTGAAGAAGCATCATTTGAAGACAATGGCAAGAATTGTTGCTCAAGTCAAGAAGAGGATTGTGATAGTACATATGCATCTTCATGTGAATCAGATGCAGATTGGGAAGAAGAAAGTAATGACGAAAGCGAGTACTCTTTTTCTAGTAAAGGTATGAATACTATTTCTAAATCTGAAAGTGAGTGTCCATTTTAGAATTGTGTAAATTAGTTTGAGATTGAAAGTTATGAAGAAAATGTGTCTACACAATATGAAGACAAAGAGGTTATCCATAGAGACGTATTGCCTAATTGTGTAGAAGAGTGTCTTGAGGATGAGTGTAGTGATGATCAGTACATGATTGATCCTAAGATTAATGCATCAACACCTATTGGTAAGATAAATGATGATTTTCTTGTAAGACATTTGAATCACCTATATGGAGACAATGAAAGTAACTTTGATTTGTATTCTGCATGCTTTGTTGATGGAGTAGAAAATGAGTCCACATGTAGTTCTGATTTTTCGTCACATGCTGAAAGTCTCCATGAAGACAAGATGGGAAATGGTTTTAAAGTATATACTAATGCTTTATATGATGAGAATTTTGATGATGATCAGCCCATTTTTTGTCAAAACGTGCAAAGAGGGTCATTGCATGGAGTTATCAATCCTCTTTTTGAAGAACACATGGACGGTTCAGATTTAGTTAAGGGTGATTTTGATAATGATACTTTATCCTATTGTTCTAAGAGATTAGAATGTTTTTCTTCTGAGTTTGATAGTGAAACTGATGATTATGTTGTATCTGATGAGATAGATGACAATGTGTTTGACAAGGTTGTTATTGAAAATCTACCTATACCTTGCAATGATTTTTATGATGAATATTTTAATGTGACGACTAATCCACATGCTAATTTTAGAGAATCATTTGAAGATCTTGGATGAGTTTCAGATTCTGATGTGGATGACATATGTGAGTATCAATTAGATTGTTCATTTGATTCCTATCCGGTTATGCAAAAGGATACACATTTTGAAGGTATGAGTGGTTTGTTTCCCCAATTTGAATATGAAGCCTTCATATTTGAGAATGATAGCATGCATGAGCCATTAAATGAAGAGAGTTTTCAGTTTCAATCTGATATGTTTAAGCATGCTGATCAGTATTTTCATAATGAGCTAACGGTTGAAGATGAAGTAAGTTTTTATATGCATTATGAAAGTAAGATTGATGATTTTGTTTTGCCAAGTGATTTGTTATATGATGATAATATGATTGGTGAAATTGATAGGAGAAGAAATTTTAGTTTACCTCATGAAAGTTCAGATGAGAATCATGTTTATGACAGAGGTAAACAATTTTGTTGAAATTCGGTGGCCCGGCGCCATCGTGTGTACATAATCTTGGTACTTGTAGTTGTTTCCCTGTTTTCAATAAAGCTGTTCGAGAGAATTTTGCTGTTTAGGTGTATGGTCCGCTTCTCCCAAAGATCTAAATCCTTGCCATGCCTGCAAGGAACATTCATCCCTAGACAGAGCCACTGTTGGCGCTCAAAATTGCGTGGTCAATTTTGAGCACCATTGAAAAATTGAGCCCTATAAATGCTTTGTGAAGCCTATGTACCTAGCTGTTGAGTTAATGCATAAATGGTGTTTAATGTTTCTAAAACCCTTCATTTAGCCCGTTCACATATTTTGTAATGATAAATTGATATTCAGAGCTCTTTGGTTAAGTCTTGTTTTGAGCCAATGTCTAATTTGCACTTTACCCCAAATGTCAAACAGTGGCAGGAGGCTATGTTTGCCAGTGAATATCTTTAACCCAAAATTGTGTCATGACCTGCCACTTTGGGAGTATCTAGTGTCTATACCCGAGAACCTATATTTTAGATTTTGAGTTGTTTTGAATCCGTTTGACTAGGTTTTGAATCCATCAATGTTGGTCAATTACTATTTCCATTCATTTCCACTTTATTCATAATTTTGGGAAGCCCTGTTCAACAAGCTATAACTTTTGACCAGTTGAACAAAATGAGAAAATTCCTTTTGCATTGCATTGTAGACGTTAAAGAATTGTTTTGTTTCAAGTTTCAACTCTTGAAAAATCCATTTGATCAGTTTTCAAATGCAATTCCAAATGAAATTTCTAACTTTGTACTGGTGTCAGTATTTGCAAATTGATTGGAACCCCTATTCGGGACGTTATATCTCCTAATCCATGATAGATGAAGTCAAATGGATTGTACCACTGTGTTGCACTCTAAAAATACTTTAAGTGTGCCAGTTTGCAAGTCATGACGAATCCATTTGCACACTTTTCTAGGTCAATTCCATTTGCAAAAAACACTTTTTTGACATTGTTTCCAGTCTGCAAATCCGAGTAGCCTACTTTGAACGTCCACCATTTGTGTTCAGTTATTCATCATAAGCCCAAATCGCATGTTCATAATGTCCTCATGACAGAGAACCAATGCCCCAATTTTCATTTTCCCATGTGCTCATTTGCCCAATTTTCAATGCCAAATCTGAACCCAGTTTGTTGTTTTCTGACTTGTTTACTTGCAGGTGATTCTGAGAGGTCAAATTTGACAATGAATATCTTTTGACCTCGAATTTGTCATGAGATGAGATTTGACAAGGTGCAAGAGTGTAGAGAAGAGAATCAATGTACCAATTTTTAGAGCCCGAACAGGTGTTTAGATCAATTTTTAAGGCCAGTCAATAGACCTCCTAACACAAATTTGACAGTCTGCAAGAAAGTGATAAATTGAGTTTCAATTGATTGATTAGTGGTCGAACTTGGTTCTAATCAGTATGATGGGTTCGATCGATCAGTTTGAAGGTTCAGTTGTCCAAAAATAATTTTTTTTTTAATCAGACCCACTTTGGGGTCTGACTGATTCCATCAAACTGATAAAGATTGGGTGCAAATTGAAGTCTAAGAAAATGAAATGAATATGGAAATAAAACATTATACGAAAAAGCCCCACAACAGAGAATGAGCTTACAGTAGGGGACAACATAGAGGAAAGAGCACAAAGTTTTATAACATAAAATAAAAGGGGGACAATTATAGCTTTTCCAAGTGGGGCATTAATTATATTATTTTTAACTGTGTTATCAAGTTGTGTAAAAGTGCCAGAGAAATGATTGAGAGGTATGTTTATGAGCATTATTTCATAAAAAAAATACTTTTAAAAGATCAATGCTCATGACAACAAAGGTAGAATGTGAAAAAAAACATGAAAAAGGAAAGAGGAAGCACTCAAATCCTATAAGAGGATCAAGAATTTTAGCATAAGCTCTTGCAACGTCTCTTAGGCCTTCAAAATTTAAAGATTTTGTAGCAAGTGATCATGCATACTGGAAGTTGTGTTAGCCTATTCATGGAAATCTACTTGGCATACATCTATAGACTTCTAAGGGGAAACATGGAGGTAGGCACCAAGTAAGGTGGAAACAACAGTCTTTAAGGAAGAAGAATTCATAGTTGTAAAGGAGGACCCCCGTATCAACAGAGAAACTTGCAAATTTAAAAGAATAGAAGTCAATGCCACAAAGCGGCAGCAAGTAGACAAAGAGCAAAGCCACAATAGGAACAAGTAGCCTGTGTCTAAATAAGGAACATCCACTCCCAGTGGTAGGTCCACGACATAAAGCAGGCAACATTCAAGTGATAGCAAACATAAAAGAAGTCACAGACCAGTTGAAAACAAGCCCCCAGATGCTTCAAAGAATAGGAAATCCATGCAGGGCAGTGGCAAGATACAATCATGACAGGGCTCGACACCAAGGTAAAAAGAAGGAGTCTGCGCCAAACACGAGAGAATCCACAGTCAAACAGAGAAAGCTCAATTAAGGGCCATAGGAAAATAAAGAACATCTCACACCCATTTTGGAAGCCAGTATAAAATAGAAAAAGCTCATGGTTAAACTTTAAACACAGTAACCTGTAGAAACGACTGTGTCAAAGGAAGCCTTTGCAAATTGTTTAAAAGAAATGGAAGCAAAGAGCAGTGACAACAGGATTAGATAAAGCTGCTGATGCTGGGAGGAACTTGCGCACTAAGAAGCATTCATGCCAAGCCAGAGCTAGTGCTTGTGAAAACATCCCAAAAAGCATTATCCCACATTCACCTTGTGGTGGAATTGTTATGTTTTTAAATATGATTCTTTACACATTGTAGAGTCTCCAATAAGACACGCTTTTTGAAAGGCATGAAGTGTGCTCATGGTGGGCCCCTTGCACGTCAGACAACCAAATCTAGCTAGAGGGTGACTCTAAAATTTTTTTGAATGAAAAAGTAATTGTGCTGATGTGGTGAGTTGATGAGTGGATGCACGAGATGACGCCATGTGGCAGAGATCAATGGGTGCCCGCTTCTCAGCAAATAAAAAGTGTGCACTAGTTAAATAAAGCGAGAAAAAAAGATTTTGACATGTGGCAATAGGTCCCAGCTAATGATGAGGTGGCACAAATGAGCAGTTGCAGATGGAGGCACAGGATGCTGCCACGTGGCAGATCCTACGATGCCTACATTCCCACAAAAAGAAGATGCAAGGAAGATAAATAATGCGGTAAAGCGAGATTTCACCACGTGTCCTTGGGCTCAGAGTAGATGGTGACATGACAGATGAAGGAATAGGTAGCCAATCAAATACTACCACATGGCAGTCGATCAACTGGAGGTTGACCTCGGATTCAAAGGGTCAGGGCAATATTGAGGAATTAAAAATAATAATATTTTATTATTATTTTTGTTAAAGATTTGTTTACAAAATGGTTTTTAATCATTTTAAATGCATGTCAACCTTTTTGAATTCAAAAGGGTCATATTTTAAAGTTTTAAACTTTAGACTCATTTAAATTTTTCAAAAAATTTAAATGTTAAGGATGCAGACTTGGGTTTTGTAACAGAGGAGCATTTTTTTGAATCTACTTTCTGGGCATTTTCGGGAGGCTAGATATGCACTCCAATATACTGTCGAAATCGGGAAGATCTAAATTTTCCAAATATGAGGTCTATTTTTACACAGGTAGTAGTCTGTTTGAGCTATAGGAGGATTTGTCTCAGGTACCTGAATTGCAATTGTATTTAGACTAGGAAGTTTAGATTTGATTTCTAACAAGGTAATGACTTAAATATGGTTAAAAGGTAGTTGAAATGCAGTTTGGGTCAAATTATGATAGTGTTCACTCAATAAAATCTCAAATTTTACTAGCATTTCATGAGGCAAATCAGATATTTTAGTGAATCAAAAGGCTTTCATCATTTGAACAAAGATATTTTCCAATCAGTTAGAGTGTAATGATGAAACAAGATTAGATCAGATGGGTAGAGAGATGAAAGAGGTGATTCAGTTGAGAGAGATTGAATTCCCAATGGATAGATGTCAGTTTCAGTTTCAATCTGGGAATCCTTCCTTTTCTATATCTTTCCCTTTCTTTCTCATTTGAAGGGTTCCAATTTTGAGAAAAAATGACTCACTACTGAGACACCATTCTTCAACATTTCTCTGTTGTATTGAGTAGCATGTATGTTTTATGCAGATAGTTTTGTTCTGTTAGGTGATCTATGCGTTATTTTCTGTACATCTTTCATGTATTTGATTTCAAAGAAAACAAATAAAGTGCAGCAAAGGGTTTCAAATTCAGTTTGAATCTTGTCTCCCATTCATGGATATGTAATTTCTTCTAATTTGTGAACCAAGAGCATGAATTAGGTTGCATTTTGTTTTGGAATGTATGTGGTTAAAATGTCTTGCAGATGGAACAAAGAGCCATGTAATTGTTTGGTTCTTATCACAGGGTTTGCAGATTTCATGATGGGATAATTTGAGTATGAGATTCAAATCTGAAGCAGATGTCTATTCACAAGGTGAAGGATAGATCAAGGATCTGGATGTAGTAATATGTCTGAGATTTCTAGAAGATGTATGGTTATAATTCATTTAATTTCCCAATAGATAAGGCACTGATCAGAGATAGGATCACTAGATTTTGTTGCTAATATTTGGGTCTTGCTGATATCAACATTATTAATTAAATGCTTTTCCCTTTCATGTTAAAAGAGCTATAAAAGTTGAACCCTCACTCAGCTTCTTAGATCCATAGATCTACACCTAGCTACTGTAGGTCCATGTTATTTCATAAGTCTTTAGGAGAAAGAAGGGTTAAATCTTCTTGGTAGATTCAGGGATATGTTTTTGCACTGGTACGGTACCATTTGAATCTCAGGTCCACCCACCTAGGTTTTGTAGAGCCTAAAGAAGAAGAAGGGTCTAGCCTTATAGTTGGCTTGGTGTTTGAATGAGCATGTTGAAAATGGGAGTTAGCTGCCCCTAGATGTGTTTTGTTCTCATCAAGGTAATTGAAAACCCTCTAGCATTTTCAAACACCAACAGACTAAAAATATAGAGGTTGCAAGATGTACAAAGGGCTTGGATGATGATATGATCATCAGTGGGTTAAGATGTACTAAACCCTCATAGGAAGAAATATGCACTTATGAACATCAACATTATCTAAAGGTGAAGCCTGCTAAAAAAAGGCTTGTTCTTAAAGAGGAAAAATCAACACTCCCTGTTTCTATTTGTCAAAATCTGATAGTTTTTAATGAACAAGATTTTCTAATGGCTTCTATAATTGAAGACAATTCTCATGATATAGCTGGAACATATCATTTACATGTTGAGTATGATGATGAAGATCTTCAAGAAACCCCATCAACTAATAATTCTTTTAATATGTTCGAAGGTCATTTGAAAGTTAAGAATAATGATGAGCACATCTCTCATACATAAGATATAATGACTTTCCTTGGTGTGCCTCTTGTGAGGAAAAGCTTGGTGGTGATAAATTAAATGAGAGTTTACCAATGGCCTCTCCATTTTCAGAATTCAAATATTTTTCTTTTGGATCCTCTAATGCAATTTCAACCACTAATATTATTTAGGAAGTTATGACAAATCAACAAAACCAAGAAACGTGTTGCAGTGATAATGGTAAAATAAAAAATCTCTTGTAGGTTGATTATGAATATTTTCAATTTGAGTGCATGAAAAATAAAGAACTCTTACAGCCCAAACCATCTCAAGATCTTGAGAAGACTAAAATGCAAGTATCATTTGGTTTTGAAGTTGATATGGTCATGAATTCTTGGAATATGAGATTTTTCATTTCCATGAAAGAGTAAATAAAAATATTCTTGAAACTCTAGAAGATTGTGATCAACCTATTATAGAACATGTTTACTTTGAAAATAGACTTGCTATTGATAACAAAGGAAAATTAGATTTAAAGGGCTATTGTCATTCTAAAAATCTATTTAAAAGAGGAAATTGTGAAATAAAATTTCAGCATCTTGATAGTCAAATCAAAGTGTTACAACCATATGGAGATCAAGCATTGAGGGCACATGAAAAATCAAAATTCTATGGAGCAAAATGGCTATTTGGGCCTGACATACTGATTCAATATTTTTTCCAAAACATGGTGGTCATATCCTTACTCATTTGTCACATAATGGTTTCTTGGAGTGATGCATTCCATTTTTCAACCTCTTTTTTGCACTAGCACATAATTTTCTTAACCGGTTAATGGTTTTCCATGAGTAGGATGGAGTGATGCATTCCATTTTTCAACATCTTTTTTGCATTGGCACATACTTTTCTCAATCAATTAATGGATTTCCATGAGCAGCCAGGTGCATTACTCAAGGTACAAGATCCTTGCCCTATTCTTGGTACATAAATTTATTTATTTTGTGCCTAGAGGTAGTTTGATTTGGTGTTGTGTAGTTAGTTATTTTTGCTTGCTGGTAGTTTAGGTGTTTTTGGGTTTTCCCCCACTCTTCTCCTCTCTGTGGGAAGCCCCTTTGGTATCTATAGACTCTATTTCCCAATATCTAGACACTAGTATTTTACTAGAGAGTTTTGGATTCTTCATGTCTCTTATAACCCAAATCCCCAGTCAGAGCTAGTTGTAAGCATACTTTCAGTAGTCAATTTTCAAACTTCAAAATCAACCCCATAAATCAACCTTCAGTTCATTATTGTTACTAATGATGCCTTTGTAAAGTTCAAACTATGCAGAAGTAGTTTCCTATGCTCATGATTGAACTTGAACTTGAACCTAAAAAGTTCAAATGTTCAATGTTCAAAGCTTGAAATGCAATTCAGATATGTAAGGTGCATGATTTAGAGTTCAGATTCAAAGTTTCGTTTCAGTTGCAAAAGTTCAAGGTTCAAAGTTTGAATTTTGAAATGTCATTCTTGGTGCAGGGGCAATATCTTCAAATTCAACTATTGGATTTTTCTCCATTTTGGAGATGTTGTTAAGAGACAAATTTTCCACCTTCTCATCGGAGCGATTGGCAAAATTTTATCAGATGTAAAATATATTGATGTTTTAGTAAAAGCCTATCAAAACAAATAGATAGCCTGAAGTTCATGTTGAACTTGAACCTTTAACAACCAAATTCAAGTTCAATTTCATTGTTTGAAACATGGTGGTTTAGAGTTGCAAGTAGCCCAATGGTTCAATTATTGAGGAGAAACTAGTTCAAATGATTCAACTAATTCAAGTGTTTAGATAGTTCATAATCATCTTGTTTCAAAAGTTTATGTTGGAAAGTTGTCATGTTTAACTTGAAACTTGAACAAATAAGTTCAAGTTCAAAATTCAAGTTCATAGGTTCAAACTGTCTAGTTTTTAACAACAACAACTTGTAACTACATATTTTCAGATAGGAAACAATGGGTCTCAGTGCGAGCATCATAAATTTTAATCCATTAGTTAAATTGAGCTTATTTTTGGGTATGAATGATAAAAACTAGTTCTTTAGATACTATCCAAAGAGTTTGTTTAGATTCTCAATAGATCAAGAGTTACACGTGTTTGGCTACAATACTATCAAAATTAACTATGACAATTACAAAATGCTGATAAAAATATCACTCTTAATGTGGGGCCCATATCTCACAATCCCATTGTTGGATCAATCAGATTTTTGGATATGTTTGAGGAAACCTAATTATCTAAGTCTTCTCCAAATAATTTTGTCATATTCTTAACAGATCAAAAGTTACACATGTTTGAGTGCAGCATTGTCAAACTTATACATAACAATTATAAATTGATGACAAAAATAGGTGTCATGTTTCAAGGAGCATAGATTTCAATGTAACCATTGGATTGAGTTGATTTTTGGATATGTTTTATAAATCCTAGTTCTGTAAATCCTCTCCAAACAGTTTGTCAGATAACTTGTAGATTAAAATTTATGTGTATTGGTGTAGACCATCAAAACTATCAATGATAATTATGAAATCATGACATCATTCCATCACCAAATTGCATATTTTGACAAATGTATTTTATAAAGTAGAAAAATGAGAGGAAGTTGAAAAGAGGAGGGAATACAAATGATAGGTTTTCCAAGAATTAGTTATGATAACTGATAAGTCACCTAAAAGCTAATAGGATAAATATGAAACAAAACATCAAAACAAGGGTTCCTCTTTTTCAAAAGTCGTGTAGCTGTAGGGAAGAAGACATTTTTTGGATTGTAACAAGGGATAGAGGAATTAGTTTTTTATTGTATATTTCTTTGTAATTGGAAGGATAGGTTAATCGTAGGATTCCTTGTTATGATTTCATAATAAAAAGAATTTATGTTCATCAGATCATGTGGTCTGAAAGTGTAATTTTGGGATTGTTGTTGAGCGTATGGTCATTGGTTTCACATTTTCAATTAAATCATTTGATTATTCATATTTCTCTATTATGCAAAGGGAGTTGAATAATTAGTCATGTGGCTACTTTCTATTTTCTCTCTCTTTATTCTATTCTTATTCTAATAATCACTTTCATTCCATGTTGATGGGTGAATATTAGAAAACCTTCGCGTCTTCAAGTAAAATACATAAATAGTCATCTAATTCATTGTAAATCTTTCTAAGAGAGAGTTGTAGCTCTCAATTTAGAGGATAGTTATGAATCAATAATAACTCATCCAACTGTTAGTCCTATTTGTTCTTCTTTCTAGGAATTTACGAGTCAATTTGTTTCATTATTATTGAATGACAAATCTATTTACTAACAGAGCTGATAAGAGTTTTGAGACTTTGGAACAAAGGATTGTTGAGTTAACTACATTGCAATTGCATGATTTTAAATAAGGTATTCCAAGTTGAATGTGATGCAAGTGGTAGTGCAATAGGAGTTGTATTCAATTAAGAAGGTAACCTATTGCTTTCTTTAGTAAGAAGTTGAATGATGCTAAAAAAAATATTATGTGTTTGATCGAGAGTTTATGCTATTGTTCAAGCCTTGGAGAAGTGGAGAGATTATTTGATTCCTAAGGAGTTTTGTTGTATACTAATCATAAAGCTTTATAGTATTTGGGAAGTCAACATAAGTTAATCAGAGACATATGAAGTGGATTGATGTAAGGTTCCTCTTCATATGTACTTATTAAATATGAATTTCTCTATCAAACTCATTATGGGAGATTGGAGTGGATATGAAGTAATGTTTTATGGTTTAGATGTCCTAATGGAAATTGAGATCAGTTGATCCATTCATGTTTTAAATACTCTATGATTCAAGAACTACTACATTATATCGACTATTTAAACATTAATTTGCACTAATGATGATATGAGGTGTTTCACCTTATGATGATGATGTTAATTATGGTACCCTGATGATTAGGTTATATGCATTTAGATAGTTCAATATGTCCTATTGATGATATTTATGATGTTTAAGTATATGCATGCTTAATGATGATTATTTTAGTATTTTAATTCAAATTAATGAATAGGTTATGTTATATTGATTATGCAATTACTGATGATTAAATGTGTGTAGAAATAAGAAAGGATTATTTAAATAAAATTTGATGTTTTGATTAATGTGATTATCCAAATGAGTTTTAAATATATGCATGTGATTTTTCTTGAGCTACTGATGTGTGAAATGAGTGTGCAGGATTATTAGCCAAGAAATCTAATGGAGAATTGGTAATCGACCCTATGTACAATCTATGAAACCTAGGGTTGAGTCTAATGAAAGATGTAGACCCCGTTGTTTCATATTTTATTTGTATCATAATCTAAATGTGTGTATCATTCTATAATCGTAAAGTGTTTAATGTTTTGTAATAGTGATCTTATGGCGTTACTTGACACTTATAATTCATATATGTGTATCAACATGATAATAAGGGTTAACCAAGTAACCTCATAATGTGAGATTGATTAAGTTAGTAATCTAAGACTATTTAGTTGGTAACCTAGATTAATTACCTTAATTAGGGTTTAGTGGTAAGTTTACATTCTTAAGATTTTTAGAAAGTTCAAATATTTCAAGCCAATTAATAGGTCCTAAAATGATCCTAGAGGCTAAATTTAATGCAAACCAAGTGCCTATGGAGTATGTGTATGGGTTGGAGGCATTTTCCATCCCTCTATACCCCTTTTGTTGACTTTTATGACCTCCTAAATATCTCATTTTTCCTTTAGTGCGAAAATTGAATTTCTTCATGTGTTTGCCAAGTTTACATGTAGTGCCTACCCCTAGTTCGCATTTTTGTTATCATTTTTGAACCCTTTTAGGCCAATTTTATATTTGATTATTAGTACCATTGTTTTGAGGTTATCAGATATTGTTTCAGATTCAGTTTATTATATGATGAGATTACTTGGTACTCTATATTTCATATATGCATGATGATTATTATAGTGCTTTTAGTAATTGATAATGATTAGTTAGATGGTTTATTATCACATGTATTTTTCTTATGGATACTTACCCCATACTACATGTGTATGGTGTGCGTGTTTGTTTTCTTTATGTATGGCATTTATGATGTGGTTAAGGAAGGGAGTTGTAGTCACCTGCTAGTCAAGATCTACGCGATGCACCACTTCTTGCCATTGCCTGTTTAGCTTAGAATATTGTGTTTGTACATGTGTGGATTTTATGCAGATTACAGGTACTAGGTATCGACTTCCTTGAATTGCTAGGATGAGCATATCCTATTGCATTATCTCAATTGTAAGAGAGCGGAGATAAATTCTCAAGTCCAAATCCTAGACCTTTAAGCCATTTGTCCTAATTGAAAATTAGGACAAGTACCTAAGTCGAGTACCTTTTGAATGCGTCAGATGACATTAATTTGTGATTATAACCCTTTAGTTTGATTTTGTATGTGTTTTGCTATGATGGGTTTTCGTATGTTGTTTTATGAGTCCTTGGTGAATTTTCTATTAATTAAGTCTACTTAAAAGATTAAATTAATGATTTAATTTAATAAAAAATTATTATGAATTTTTAATATTTAATTAATTGAAAAATTAATTAAATAAAAAGAATTAAATTTGAAGATAAAAGTTTTAAGTATAAATTTAGAATGTGATAATATTTATTTAGTTTAATAATAATATATTCAGAGTCCATTTTTATATAAATGATAAATATTATTATTATTTAAGTTAATAAATATTTTATCGATTAAGTTTCAAAAATAAATTAAAAAGTGAAAATATATTAATTTGTTAAAAGTTTTAAGTTTACATGATGTATGGATGAGATGAAAATATAAGAAATGAATTAAAAGATAGAACAAGTGAATTTAATAAGAGTTGCGTAATGCGTCCATGAGATTAAATTTAATAAATTAATTAAAGCGAAGTCATGTGGAAAAAATAAATAAAGTAATTTAATAATGCAATTAACGTGCATGGGAAAAGATAAGAAAGAATAATAAAAGTTAATAGGAGTTGGAGTCTAGTGAGCAGAGAGTTCTCCCGGGTGAACGCACAATTAGTGCCCCGATTTTAGGAGAGAACTCTTTATCACAATGGAAGGGGTTCATTTTCAAGGGAATGAATTTGGACGCAAATTTTTGGAAGCGAATTTGGAAGGAAAATTTTGGAAATTTTTTTAGAGAGAAGTTCTTGGATAGGAGCGAATTCTCCCGCAAATCTTCTGGGCATTGCAATTCTAGCATCAGAACTAGGTAGGTTCTTGAGTCCTATTCACCTAGTTAGAATTATGTTATTAGATACTTTTGTCTTCTTTGTGATTGTTAAAATCAAATTTTTGGGTATCATTGTATGGATCTTATGCTCTCTTGTTAGGAACTTTATGATATTGTGTTGTATCTCATCTATATATAGGGACTAGAAAATAAATCAATTTGAAAACCTTGCCCGTAGGTAAAAAGGATATTGTATTTAATTCGGGTTGGTTTTGAAATTTAAAAAAGAAATTTAAAGAGAAAATTCGATTGGTTGCTCAAATTTTCTCTATCAGGATAATGTTGAAAATAACTTTTAAAAAATATATAAAATTTGGAGGGATTAATGTTTATAGAATTTTACATAAAATATGTTTAAAAAATATATATATAATTAAAATTTTCATATTAATAATAAATAAATTTGAAAAATATATATAATTGGGGAGGGGCAGGTTTACCCACCCCTTACCCCTTGCTTTATTGATTAATGACTATTATAAGCCAGCGGCCATTGTACACAGCCGTACCTATGATTGTGGTCGCAAGATTTCTGTGACAACAACTGTGTGCTATAGTTGCAGCGATTTAATCGCTTGCAAATTTGTTTTATACATATTGTTTATAATTGTTTAGAATAAAGTTCTAAGTTGTTTTAAATTTAGATTATATATATATATATATATATATATATATATATATATATATATATATATATATATATATATATATATATATATATATATATATATATATAAGTTAATGTTAATTTTATTATGTCATTTAATGTATATTAAATGTTAATTAATAGATATTAAATATTGAAAGGTTTTTAATTTATAAAATGTCAATAAATGATTTTAGATAACTAATAAGTTGTTTAGTAATAATTTAAAACTATGTATGTTTAAATAAACAATTATTATTAATGATTTAATTAAGTGACTTAAATTTTAATAATATTTAATTAAGTTTTAATTAAGTTATTATTAAAATGATTTAGGAACTTAGATTGTGTATTATATAATTAATTAATTAATTAAATTAAATGTGATTTAATTAAGATTAATTAATACAAAAAGTTGTTTAATTTAAGTCTTAAATTTATTAAATTATTATAATATTGATTTTGATGAATTCATAGGTCATTCTCTTGAAAATCAACAAGCATTATTTTTAATAATTAATTTACTCGTGGAATGTTTTAGAAAATGGACTTAAATCAAAGGGGTAATTGGACTTTATAATTGAGTATAAGAATTGAGTATAAGAATGGGGTAAGTCTTCATCTACTTGAAGACTTACATTGAAAATGAAGACTAAAACCTTACATTAATTCAACAATATATTATTATTCAAACCCAACTGTGAGATTATGGTGTTTTCTATGTACTATTTATGCTTTGGGGTGTTGGGAGTTGATTTAGCATTGACTAGTCCTAGGTTGTTACCAGAGGCTCAGGGTTATGTGTTTGTGATGACATGTTGATGTTGATCTCAATCTTTTAACCCAACCATGGTAATGCGATGGCATGCTCTATGATGTGTGTAGATTATTGATTGTTATTGCTTTCTAGTCTTCTTGTGTGAAGCTGAGATATATGCTATGAGATATCTGACTTAACCATTTTTTGAGTCATGATCAGTATTATTATTTTGGGATACTTTCTGGTTGCTCGTTGAGAACCAATGGATATTGTGATTTATAATTTGATGCTTTCCAGTTGCTTGTGGAGAACTGATGTGATTATCATGGATTATCTTTTGATGCTTTCTAGTCACTTTTATAGGACTGAGGTGATTTTACTATGATTATTGATTTGAGATTTTATTGAGCCTAGGGTAGGTTATCTATATGTAGTGTCAGGAAGTGGCTTGCAATGGGGGCCGGGGACCCTAAGTGGTCCTAGGGGTAACTCATTGTAAGTTGTTTAATAAGTGAAAACATTACACTAAATGGGGATTAAAATGAACCTAATAAGATAATTATATGTTCTCGCCCATACCTCGAGTGCTAGTACAGACTAGGATGAGAGTAGAGAGAATGTTTGGTTGCCACCCTACATTACATAGTATGCCTTGTCAGTACGAGAGGATACTAGTGGCCACATGGGGATCACTGGGGACCCTAGAGTCCTAAGAAACTACTAGGGTAACTTCTATGTGATTGATATGATGACACTTGCTTGCTTACATAGTAGGTTTCCTACGTGTCTTGTGTGCCTCTGGGAATTAGATGTCGACCTATTTTAGAACCTTTGAGTTAGATTACTTTTAGGATTTCTTGGACTTAGAGAGTATTTTTGTTCTATGATTGATATCCTATTTGAGACTTGAGACTATATCCTTAGTGCGGTGGGAGTGGGCCATTTAGATTTCGCGCGATCGAGTGGTAAAGCTTTTTTACTCTTACCATTGAGATCCGTCCATAGTCACCATGGCTAGAGCTTCTTGGGATGCTTGTTTATCATGTTTAGATGATGTTATTTACTAACACATTTCTTTATATTGATTATTAACATGTGATAGGTGATATTATCTACATTGTAGGATCATCTTATGTTTTATTCTAGTATGTTAGATTTCCTTATGCTTATGTTTCAGTATGTTTAGTAGTGACATCCCTATTATCATAGTACCAATGATCTATTCAGTAGCTTGGGATGTTAAGTGTAGGGGATGGTTATAGCCCACAATGGTCTAATGATGCTATTGATGGTTGGGAGGAACCACACACTTAGTTAGATGTGTTTTATGATGGATAGTTGTATTTCATGTTGGATGTCTATATATTTTATGATGGATGGATGTATCATGTATGGTAGATGGTTTCATTTATATGTTGGAATGTCTTAATGGGAAGAGTGCTTCTAAAGGGGGGGGGGTGAATAAGAAGTACTAGCCTTTTTTCTTGTTTTAAATCTTTAATAACATATAACTAAAATTAACATGCATGCATAAAAACATTAAACAATCATGAGAAGCAAACATGCATCACCACATAAAATTTGAGATTTTAATGACCCTAAAACCCTTTAGGAATAAGAAGGTAAATTTGGGGTGGGGATGATACCCACGAAATTACTGTAGCAATTAATTTCAACCACTTCTGATGGTTTGCCCTGTTAAAGGCCTGCCCTATTAAAGGCTACAACACACTATTAAAGGATTTCTACACCTTGTTAGGAGTGTGCCTTGTTAGAGGACTTAAGAACATTCAACATAGAATGCCACCCTATTAAAGGATTTACATAAGGCTGTTAAACCCACCTAACTCAATAGGATTTCTAAATTCCTAAGACAATTGTGAGAGTATTAGAATAATACACCTGATCTAATGCAATCTATGATGCTGATCTCAGGCCCTTGATATGCTCTTCTATCTCTTATCTCTACTAGATTTGATATGTTGATTGTGTTCCTTGTTCTGTTCTAATCAACTAGATGTGTAAATGTTGTCCTTTCTACTAAATCATTGACACCAATGTTCTGCAATGACCTTAATAATAGGCTTTGCTTTTCCTTCTTCTTTCGACTCCACTCCTCTTCTCTATTCAATGGTATCAAGACTCCCTTATAAAGATTAGTGGTTCATTATGCATCCTTGAATCAAGTGTTCCCGCTCAAATCCTAAAAATTCACCCATTGGCTGCATGCAATCTCCAATTTTTTGATTGGCTGCATGTAGAATGCATGGACAAAAGAAAGGATTTGATCTTATCTCCTTATCCTGATATGAGTCATGCATAACCATTTTACATATTTTTTTGCGATTGCACAAACTTTCATGCTGATCCTGCATTGCTCGACACCATCTATTTTGGATTGCTTGGCATCCACTATGTTTCCTGGTTGCTCGGCTCCTATATAATTACTATGTCACTCAACACCTATTTGTTTTTTGCATTGCTCGGCTTCTACTGATTCCTAAATCACTTAGCTCCTATTAACTTCACAATGCTCGACTCTTATTAGATCCTAAGTTACTCGACACATATTGGTCTCATCTACTCGGCACCTATTGTAACTTGCTCATCACATATTGTCTTCTGGTCTACTAGGCACTATCTATAACTCAGCATGTGTTAGAGTTCTAACTCAGCTTCCATTGTATAATTGACATGTATAGTGAAAATGGTTAAGTGTGTTCACATTCATTTCTCAATCTTACTTATTTGATCAACAATCTCCCCCTTTGCCATGATTGTCAAAAACACTTAACTGATCATTCATGATCTAAACCTTATGTGTCCATTCTTCACTTACAAAATTTCAAAAAGATATTGTGAACAACAATATATCTTATGACTCCCCCTGAGTTGATTATGTCATGAATTCTGATGTCTTGTGCCATTGTGCCTGATGTACTTTGTTCTTTGACTTGTTTTTGACTTGTTCTTGCCTTTTGATCCTGCTATCTCCTTATTTTACAATAAGCATTTCTCCTTCTTCAATATATCTCCCCCTTAAAATATTATCTCCTACATTATCTCCCCCTTGAATATTTTCTCCCCCTTTTTGACACTTATGTCAAAGGATTCTAAATGGCAATGCCATGCTTGGCGAAAAATGTCTTATTTACCTCAAGGAGAATTTGGAGAGTTGCAACCCAATTATTCAATGCAATATCCAATGACTTGTGTTGGATTGCAAGCTCTGCTACTAGATCAACAAGTCCTTCATGTGTAGAAATATTTGGATCCTTCTTCAAGACTTTTTTTGCATACATTTTCTCCTTGTGTAAGACTTCCAAATGGGGAGTGATAGAGGCTTGTATTTGCATCAACTTTTCTTTAATAGTGGCCTCTTTTGCTGATAATGCAACTAATTCCCTCTGAGTGTGAAGCATTTGAGAAAAATGCTTCTCAATTTGTGCAGGATTTGAGGGTAGTTGCATGCTAGAGAGCTTTAATTTGCTCTGAAGTTTTAAAAATTTTAGATTTATTTCTTGTGTGAACCTAGAAAAATCACACAATTTTCTGTAAAGGGAAAAGATGTTCCCTAACACAATCTTTACATTATCCAATTTCTTAGCTAGGTCAACCTATCCCAAAATAATGTTACTAGCTATCTTTTGGTTGACCTTTCCCAGAAACTTCTTTTCTGACCATTCCATTAGTTTTACATTTGTATCATGGTCTTCATTATTCACTTGGTCAATTATATCAGATAGTTTCTCAAGGTTTGGCTTGCTTGAATGTAGAGGTTGTAGGCTGAAGGCATCCATGAATATATCTTTGATCTCATTCATTGCTTGCTTGTATTTGAAGTCTTTCCTCATTGCCTCTTGCCTCCTTCTTTTATCCAATGCACTTTGTATTTCATTCATCTTTTCCTCAGTTAGAGTGCTTGAATCATAATAGGGTATTTGGATTTCTTCATCAAGCTCAGGAATACCATAATGAATGGTCTTGGCTACCCTAGTAGAACTTGAACTTACTATACTAACTTGTAAGGTCAACTTGTCAGTACTCGACTGCTGAACAAGTTTGGTAGGAGTTCCTATTTTTGGAAATTCAGCCAAAGTTTGTATTGCAGACTCCTCCTTATCATGTGTTTCTTCTTTATCCTCTTCTTCTGCCACTGCTACTGGGGTTGTACTTGTTATCTATACTAATGTACCTATGACTTCCCTTGCTATTGCACTCGGCTCCTGATGAGCTTGCATGGCTATTCTTGGTGGTGATGGAGGTGGTAGAAATGGAAGTCCAATAGTTTGAGTGATTTGAGGTGATTCTTGTGGTGTCACCTTGGCTTCTTTGAGTTTATCTACTGACTTTTGGAGCTCATCTACACTGACCAATATGGGACTTGTACACAACTGTGCTTGAAGAGTTGTTTGGTCAAGGATCTTAGTGAGATCCTTTGTAGTTAATGGATTGATGTTTTGACTTGAGGTGTCAACAACATCCTTAATCTTTATGATCTCTGTAGGTGTGGTGGTAGAGTGAGGAGAAATAGGAGGTGGAAGTTGTGTGTCTTGCACACTTTGTTGCTCATTAGTACCCTTGTCTTCATCTTTTCCTTCCTCCTCTTCAACCTTTTTCTCTACTTCTATCTTCTCTTCTCTCCTCTTTCTTCTCTCTTCTAGTTTAGCTATGGCTTCTTCTTTGTATTCTTCTTCAAGGACATCTTCAATTATCTTATACAAATTCTTCCATGATCTTGTTGTCCTTTGTACAACTTCCTCAATTTTATTTTGCAAAATGGAGAATGCCCTATACTTTGGTGTAAACCTTTTATTATGCCTTTTGACTGCTTTAATTATTTTTTCCTTTGTCAAATTAGGCAGTATACTTGCTAGGGTTGATTCCCTCATTTCTTTCTCTATTTTCAAATAGAAATGTCGTCTGTCTTCTACAATTTTAGACAATTCCTTTGGCAATTGTCCATCTAGTTCAAGAGGTGTGTACTTGAACTGTGCCATCATTACATAGACTGGTTCTTCTATTTTGTTTTGTTCCTCTTTAGTGAACTTATTGAAATCAATCTTTTTTATTTCACTTAAGTCTCCATTCCTAATATTTTTACATAATGTATCAACTGAAGACTTAGGAGGATGACTTACCTTTTCAGACAGATCTTCTTCATTAGTATCAGGCTGAGCCACATATCTCTTCCTTTTCCTTGGCTCTTCCCGTGCCTTCTTGGTTGTTTGCTTCTTCCTTTTAGCTTCCTCTTTGGCTTTTTGTGTGGTGGCCCTTGTAGTAGCTCTGGTTGTTGGCTTCTTTGGTGTAGGCTAAGAAGCAGGAGGTGTTGTTGCCTTCCTTTTGATGGCCTTTCCTTTGATGGGTGCTTCCTTGGCTCCTTCTTTCTCGACACTCTCATCTTTGTCTTCACCTTGGCCTTTTGACAATTCAAGTGGCTCTTGTTCTGGCTCATCATCACCTTCCTCTTCATCTTCACTAATTTCTATAGCTTCTCCTGCTACAATTGTTGCTTCAACACCAAATTTCTTCTTTATTTTATTTTCTAGCTTCTCTTTCTTCTTCACTATTGTGGCAATCTTGAGTTCTATAACAACTCTTGATTTGACAGTGTCATAAGTTCCAAATGCCTTGGTAGATCTATCCATTTCCTTTACAAGTAATGCCATAATAGCTGCAGAAGCTTGATCAACATCAAGCTCATATCCCAATGGTTTGAGCCATTTTACTCTTGGGATGACTGCTTGGATGTAAGTATAATCAATGTCAACTAGAAAGCATATGTCATTCTCATGTTGATTCACCAATGAGGCTAGTATCCTCATTCTTTTCTTCATTGCATTCTTGAAATCATCAAAATAGATAGTCATTTGATCATCAAAGCTATCTCCCATTTGTGCAATAAAATCATTAATTTGATCAACAATTGTTTTATTCTTACTCCAGTTGACTTTGCCAAATGAAGGGAATTCCTTCATCACATAGAAGAACATACAAACTAACACTGACCCAAATTTTCATTGTGCTCCTTCTAATTGCTCCAAGATTTTCATTAATCTATTGCAACATGAGCTCTGCAAGGTCGTATGTATGATCCTTCTTTATCAGTTTGTATGCAACATCAACATCTATACAAGGCACACTATTCAATCTACTAGACTGATAAAATTTGTGTGATATGATCCTCATAGCAAAATCTAATAGGGGGTCTTTTACTATGTCAATTGTCATTCCCCTATTATTCCATTTTGAACCTGTGTTCTTTTCTATTGTTTCCTTCTTTACACTTCTCAGTGTCTTGGGCTGATCTAGGGTTGGAAATCCTGTAACCCTATGAACCATCTTCTTGGTAATTTTAACTGATCCTTGCTCTAACCAGAATGATCCATCATGAATTCTGCTAAGTATTATGCATATCCACTCAATTTTGATTATGATTGGAAAAACTAGGGCTTTGGTTAAACCCTTCTTCTCTATAATTGAAAATTCATCCTTCAATATACCATTATCATAGAGTTTATCATAGGCATTGAAGGTTTCTAGGTCTCCTATGGCTCCTATTTTGTAGTTATAACATTTACACACATCTTGGACCATAACAACTTTTTCGAGGATCATAGACAATGCACCTGCGGGATCATTTTTGTATGCTACTTTTGGGATTGGCCTAAATTCAGGTTGCTTACCTCATTGCTAACAAGCTGAATCTCATGGCTTTCCTTCCTTTGGGTCGACTTTGTACCAGACGCCATTTTTAACCAAACTAGGGTTTGACATTTAAAGTAAACTTCACAAACTATACAACTTGGCACCTAAAGGAAATACCTGGTTAAATGCTTAAATCACTTGGGTAGATGCTAAATCATTGCAAATCACTGGTTAAATGCTTGAAAATTGCTCAATTGTGCTCCTAGTAATCGCTTCATTTGAATGGCTCAAAATAAATTGATTTTCACCTTTAAGCGACTCAAAAACCTTACATTTAATGCATTCTTGTACCTTCACCTGTCACTTAGCTTCCAAAGGTTTTCAACTCGGCATCTATTCTATTTCACTCAGTAGCTATTCTCACTCGGCATCTACTAATTTTTTCAATAACTTAGCAACCACTGCAGTTTTTACTCGACTTCCTCTTGACTTCTTGACTCGGCTTCCAAAGCAATTTTACTCGGCAACCAAAGATAGCTCAACATCATCATTCAAATTTTTTCTTGGCATCTTAACTCGTTCAAATTTATACTTTGCATTGCTTCTTCTCTGTTTAAGGCTAATGTATGATACTTCCTTATATGTATCAGCCCCATAGGCTTATCTTGTGATTAGTTGGATGAGGTATGATCACTTGACCCCTTGGGTGAAGTGATCCTTCCATTAGATGCATTTGGTACATCCTTTTTCTGCCATGTCTTCTTTACATCTGTTCTGATGTGTGTCTCCTCAACTTTTTCTTTTCCTTTATTTACTTCAGTCTTGGGTGCTTTGACCTTTGTTGGACAATTCCTACTGACATGTCTAGTTTTCAAGCAACTGAAGCAAGTAGTTTGGTTCAACCATCTTTTATAGTTCCCCTTGAAGTGTGTTCTGATGCAATTTTGGGGTATGTGACCATACTCTTTACAATAATGACAACTTTGTCTTGTATTGTAGTCCCAATTGTAATGATGTACATAGTTGTCCCTCCTTACATGCTAATTTGGTGTCCACATAGGCTTTGATCTACATTCAAAAGCTCTATGTCCATGCTTCTTGCAATTATGGTAGTGTTCATCAAATCTTTGTGTCCTTGTGACTTTAGACCTATAGTCTTGTGTCATGTGTCCTTGCATGTTACACTTGTAACAGTAACCCTTTCTTTTAGGTATACTTTGCTGATTGATCCTTCTATTCCTACAAACATTAGCAGTATGCCCCTTTTTATTATAGTAATGACAAGTGGGTTTAGAATCCTTACCTTTGTCACTTCTTTTCTTAGCACTCTTCGATGATTCACCAACTTCAGTGCTGGTGTATCCAAGTCTTGATGTATCATGGGATGATCTTGGGGATTTCAACAACTATTCAAAGTACTTGATAGCTTCACTTGACTTGTTGAGATTCTCTGTTGTTTCTTTTCAATTCATTCTATAGTTTTTCATTCTGCATCCTCATAGTGGAGATCTCAATATCTTTCATATTGAGTTCATGATGAAGATTCATCAGTTGGGCAAGTGTATCCATCTGCATGTTTGAGATCCTTGTTAATTCAATACATTTTTTTTCAAGTTTGTTTGCAAGATTTCTTTTGTCATCTTCCATCATGATTATATCCTCAACTGCTCTTTTCTTTTGCTCAGTGATTTCACATAGCATCATGGCCTGTGATTCATGCTCCATCTTAAGAGTTCTTATCTCTTCTACTTGAACTCTATTTTTCTGCATCAGTTCTACTATTGCTGCATCAAATTCTTTGGAATCTCCTTTGGCAAATACTTGTGTGGTGTCAATCTCCTTGTAGTGAATATCATTTTCGGCTATAGCTATTTCCTTCCTTCTTTTTAAGATTTTTCTTAGTTCCTCTCTAGCTTCCTCTACCTTGCGTAGAGCGAGATGCACATCTATCACCTGGTTCTCAATGATCTTCCCAAGTTTGAAGACTTCCATATTCAGATCTTTTCCTCCAAGTTGTTAGGCTTCTTCTTGAGAGAACTTGGCTCTGATACCAATTGTTGGAATGTATTAATTGGAAGAGTGCTTCTAAGAGGGGGGGGGAATTAGAAGTACTAGCCTTTTTTCTTGTTTTAAATCCTTAATAACATATTACTGAAATTAACATGCATGCATAAAAATATTAAACAATCATGAGAAGCAAACATGCATCACCACATAACACTTGAGATTTTGATGACCCAAAAACCCTTCAAGAATAAGAAGGTAAAACTAGGGTGGGGATGATACCCATGAAATTAATGCAGCAATTGATTTCAACCACTTCTGATGGTTTTCCCTGTTAAAGGCTACAACACACTGTTAAATGTGACCCTATTAAAGGATTTCTACACCTTGTTAGGAGTGTGCCTTATTAGAGGACTTAAGAACATTCAACTTAGAATGCCACCTTCTTAAAGGATTTACATAAGGCTGTTAAACCCACCTAACTCAATAGGATTTTCAAATTCTTAATACAATTGTGAGAGACTATTAGAATAATACACTTGATCTAATGCAATCTCTGATACTAATCTCAGGCCCTTGATCTACTCTTCTATCTCTTATCTCTGCTAGATCTGATTTGTTGATTGTGTTCCTTGTTCTATTCTGATCAACTAGATGTGTAAATGTTTTCCTTTTTACTAAATCATTGACACCAATGTTCTGCAATGACCTTAATAATAGGCTCTTCTTTTCCTTCTTCTTTCGACTTTGCTCTTCTTTATTTAATGATGTCAAGACTCCCTTATAAAGTTTAGTGGTTCGTTATGCATCCTTGATTCAAGTGTTCCCGCTCAAATCCTAAAAATTCACCCATTGGCTACATGCAATCTCCAATTTTCTGTTTGGCTGCATGTAGAATGCATGGACAAAAGAAAGGATTTGATCTTATCTCCTTATCTTGCTATGAGTCATCCATAACCATTTTACATCTTTGTTTGTGATTGCACAAACTTTCATGCTAATCCTGGATTTCTCAACACATGAAGTAATACTGATGCTCAACACCATCTATTCTGGATTGCTCGGCATCCACTGTGTTTCCTAGTTGCTTGGCTCCTATAGAATTACTGTGTCACTTGACACCTTTTTTTTTTTTTTTGCATTGCTTGGCTTCTACTAATTCTTGAATCACTCAACTCCTATTAACTTCACAATGTTTGGCTCCTGTTGGATGCTGAGTTACTTGGCACATATTGGTCTCATCTAATTGACACCTACTATAACTTGCTCGACACATACTATATTTTGGTCTACTCGGCACTATATGTAACTCGGCATGTGTTAGAGTTCTAGCTCAGCTTCCATTGTATACTCGGCATGTATAGTGAAAATGGTTGTGTGTTTACACTCATTTGTCAATTTTACTTATTTGATCAACATTATATTATTGTACCTTGTATCATGATTTCAAGGAGGATGATGTATCTCTATTTTTATATATGTATATTCTTTTAGCCTTTCATACTTTGTGACATGTATAGTGGACGATTGAGCATTCCAAATTAATTTTCTAAAAGGCATTCAGAACAAATGTATATTATGGACATTGGACTTTTCATTATTATTTCATATGGATGTGGTAGTTGTTAGACTTAGTATTAGATTATATTTAAATGTGATTCAATGTCATGGGATCCTTAAGGAATGTAACCTATTATGTATGTTTTAGTTGATTGTATGTTATTGCTTCCACTACTATGTGTTTGATGTGTATGTTATTCTTTCTTACTCAAAAAAGAAAGTTTAAAAAACTTAGTTAAACTTTAGGTTAATTCTTTTGGATCCATTGGTGGGGCATTACATTACACTCCACAAATTTTTTTTCCTTAATGGTAGGATCAAGTTGGAAGACCCTAGAAGGCCTTACTCAAGTCTAGAGTTATTGAAATTTTTAGGTGGGTGAGTTAGGAGCCTATTTAGTTGCAATTTTGAGGGTTGAAGAGTCTTTACCCAATCTCTACATTTAGAGAGAGTAAAGCTAGGATTAGAGGAGGAAGAACGATTAACTCTTCTCAAAATTTCATTTGCCATAACCATTTGTGAAGGTAGGAATCCTTCAAGTTCTTGTTCTTCATGCTTATTTTCAATTGCTTAAGTAGGCCTTTTTGCATGTGTGTGTATTTGTATGTATGGTGAAACGTGTGAGGGATGAGTTATCATGGGTTTCTCAATTAATTTTTTTTTCATGTTTTACATTTTTTTGTGAGGGAAACTATAAGGGTTGTGTTGGCATTACTCACCCTTGGATAGGGCAAAAGTGATCATGTATAGGAGGAGGGCCTCAGTTGGACTCTAGGTTAGTGTAGAGTCTCTCCTCATGATGAGGAGAGGGATAAAAGTAGGGTGTTATGGGCCCCTACTTGTCAATACAAAGTGTTTTGTGTTTGAGAAGATAGTAGTGTAAGAATGAAAGTTCTTGTGATTATTAGTCTTGAAAGAGAAATCTATTTTGGTCTTGTGATGGACTTCTCCTACCTTAGAAAAATCCACCTTCTCCCTAGTCCTCATTCAATAAGGAACTTGTTGTGCAAACTTGGGATGAGAGTAATTGTTTTAATGTGCCTATGTGTTGAATCTGTTTGTGACCCAGCCAGTTTCAGTTCTCCATGGCTACCTTGATGTAAATTGCAGATTTGTGTAGTTGATACCTTGATATGGAGCCAAATACGATTATGAGTTTTAATGTTCTTGATTTAAATATTATGGAGACTTCTTCTAGGGATAATGATCCTAATGTAAAATTCATTTTTAACTTTATATTTGAAACAAAAATGATATTAGATTTTCTTCCCTGATTCTTTCCCGATTTAGTCCTTGAATTAGGTTTTTAATAAAATGATAGTTCCTTATGGGAGAAAAGTTTCATTGTATTATTAAAATGTTTCAATAGTTCTTCCATTATGATTTTGTCTTGAAATGGAAATGAAAGATATAAGTTGTTTAACATTTGATTTATATCATATTGAAAATCCACCCCCTTATAATTAATACCAATAATGAAAGAATGAAGGATTATTTTACCAAGCATTCTAATGAAATTGCAATGTGGAATCAAATTCAAAAAGAGAGAAAATTCAGTTCATGGTTCAATCCACATTTGAAAATTGATATATTACATAGTATCCAATCTTATTTTAATATAATAGATTCATTCGATAAATATTAGTAGATAAGACCCATATAAACATTTGATTATAACACTTAGGAGACCATCCCTAGTCAAATTGTTTACCTCATGCATCAATATAGTTGAATTAAATAT
Source organism: Cupressus sempervirens (assembly GCA_028749045.1). NCBI lineage: Eukaryota > Viridiplantae > Streptophyta > Pinopsida > Cupressales > Cupressaceae > Cupressus > Cupressus sempervirens. Next base: position 755,374,178 of record CM053783.1, on the reverse strand, counting down.
AAGAAGATAAACTCAATTATAAGAAGAATAAAAATATAAAAATAAACTTATAAATTTCATCTATTGAGAGAGAAAAATGTTCTTTGGAAAATACATGGAATAAAATTTAATTCATCAAAGAAAAAGTAACAAGGAATATTATTGAAATGATGCTCCCTTAAATCCTTTTGAAATTCAATTTTTAAAAAAATAGTAAAATAAAAATAAGAATAAATACCAAGTCTTCTATTTTAATTTCTCCTCCCCACAAAAATCCTCTCCCATAAAACTTTAAGACATAAATCTAACATGTTTAAATGAATCAAAATAAGCAATAATTTCCACTTCCACATGTGATGATATCACCTCCCTCTCCTCAAAAAGTAGGCGCTGCATTTTTGCAAGAGGATTAAGACTTTATGTCTTTAAATCATGACATAGCAACACTTATAGTTTTTAAACTTAGTTTTTTAAAAATAACCATCACATCTCCTTTTAAGCCCATGTGAAGGCATGCATTCTAGAGAAAGGAAGGACTTTCTGCCTTGGGCAGCAATTTTTCAACATCGGGCAATGAGAAAATCACTTGGGGAACCACCCATGTCAATGGTTAAGGGGTAAGGTAAGGGTAGGAGTTAGTAATTGTGAGTTAAAGGTTAGGTAGTAGTTAGGATTAGTTAATAGTTTGTTTGTTATTAGTATTAGTCATAGCTTTTATTTTATAAGTTTTATTTCATGGAAATTATTGTTAGTAAATAGTTATGTATAAAAATATTATTTTTCTTTTTGAATATTTAATTACATTTAAATGAAATTACCAGGTGTTATTAGGTTGGTTAGATTTTGATAGGAAGTTATTTTGGTAAGTAAAGTTAGGATTGTTAGTATTATTTTATTTTTAATTTATTAATATAGTTAGTGGGTTATTAAATTTAATATAAGATTTAGAATTCTATTAATTAGAATTAGTTGGTTTAATAAGGGGTTTAGTTACTAAGTGAGCTGGTAAGTGTTTAAATGGGTAGTTTAGTACTATATTTTCTTAAGGATTGAAGTAATTTATTAAGTGATGTATAGTAAAAAGTTGTTTAATTAAGGTTGATAATAGAAATTTTATTTATTCATTTATTTGATTTAATGAATATAGTAAAGTTTCCTTGAGTAATAAATCTCTAGGTAAAGTATTAAGTTAAATGGTAGATTAATAATGTATTGAAGTGTCACATTTTATAAGAGGTAGTGGTATAGGTTTTTATTATAATGTAAATGAATATCAAAATATATTTAATAATGAATATTTAAATGTAATAATTTAATTCTAAATGGTTAGGTTATAAATTAGGATGAAGTGTTAAGGTATTGCTAGGAAAATCTATGTATGCAGTTCAATACACCTATAGTTTTAACTTGTAAGATGAATCTTGAAAGAGCCTTAGGTTGGTAACCTAATAGAGCTTAGGAATATTATTGAGGGATGAAATTAATGTCATGAATGATTTAATAATTGATATTTGATGATTTTAACTAGTTTAAAAGTTCATTTAAATAATAGAAACAAATTATTAAGGCAATTAGACAGATTTTGTGAAATGATGGAATCAATTTACTTAGGAGATTGAATTGACACACCAAATGAATATGAAATAACTTGATATCCTATATAACATATGAAACTTTATGAACTAAAATAATGTGACTTACGAAAGGGTCAAATTAAGGTTGACTTAGTTGACAATTAGGGTTTAGTCAACTCAAACTCAACGTTCCTATAACAACATGGCTTGATTGTCCAAAACACTCGGCCAAACTTCTACAACTTTCAAGGTAACATGAATTAAACATAGTTGTTATTTAACTTTAAAACAAAATTTTTGTGTTTTTCCCCTAATTTTTCAAGCATGACAATTGAGTACTTTTAGAGTTTTACATTTGTGATTAAGCATAAAAGTGGAGTTACTAACTGAGTTGCTGATACATTTAGCATATGGCATTATTTGGTAACTGAGATAAAGGTTGAAGTTCTTGGTTTTGATGAAATGAAATATTTGTATGATAATGACCCTGATTTTTTTGAGGCTTGGAGAGAATGTAGAGCACCAAATCTATTAGAGCACATGATCAAGTATGATGAGCATTTCATTCAAGAACTTATGTTGTTCAAAGGAATTGAGTTATGTATACCGAGAAGTTCTATGAGAGTTAATTTTATTAAGGAAAAGAATTGTGGTGGATTGGGTGGACATTTTGGAATTAATCAGACATTGAGTTTTCTAAAGGATAAGTATTATTGGCCATAGATGTATAAGAATTTTTAGAAGTTTGTAATGAGTTGTGAAATTTGTCAAGTTGTAAAAGGAGTAAGTTAGAATACTAGATTGTATACACCTATTTCTATTTCCTGAGAAACCTTGGAGTGACATTAGTATGGATTTTGTTCTTGGGTTACCTAAGACAAAAAGAGGGTATGATTCCATAGTTTTTGTTGTGGATAGATTTTCTAAAATGAAAAATTTCATACCATGTAAGAAGACATCAAATGATGTGGATGTTGCTAAGATTTTCTTCAAAGAGATTGTTAGATTGCATGAATTACCAAAAAGTATTATTTCTAACAAAGGTAGTGAGTTTGTTAGTTATTTTTGGAGGACTTTGTGGAAGAAGATGGGTACTGAGTTAAGATTTAGTTCTACACTCCATCCAAAGATGGATGGATGAACATATGTTGTCAATTTTTGATATGTTTATTTGGAGATACAATTAATTGGGAGATGGTATTGGCACAAGATGAGTTTGCATATAATAATTCTGTGAATAGGAGTATAGGGAGAATATCTTTTGAGATTGTTATTGGAATGCATCCTAGAGGAGTATCATATTTGAGAGATGTTTCTAATGAAGAGAAGAGAAGTGCTAAAGGGGAAGAATTTGCTGGTTTTATGAATTCTTTGCATGAGGAAGTGAGTTGAAGTTTGAACAAAGTAATTAGAAGTATAAGGAGAATGCTGATAAGTCTAGGGGACATCATGTTTTTGAAGTTGGTGATGAGGTGATGGTTCATTTGAAGAAAGGAAGATTCCCTATTGGAACATATAGTATGCTAAAGAGGTTTGGACCTTGTAAGATCTTGAGGAAGTTTCATAGTGTTAATGCTTATGAAGTTGAGTTACTTGATGACATGGATATATCTCCTATATTCAATGTTGTTGATTTGTATAAGTATTAGGAGTAAGATGATAAAGTTTTTTATCAAATTATTATCCTAAGAAGAAGATTGAAGAGGTTAAATGGGTATTGGATCAGAGAGTTCGTAAAATGATTTGAATCATTTTGTCAATTCAGAGGACAATACTGACAGGATAAATATTGGTATTGTAAATACATAATAATCCATGTGAAGACTTCTATTCATTCATAATATTAAATAACATTTCATACAATTATGGTCAATCTCGTAAGTCATATGTATGCCTACAAATCAATCAAATTTGGACAAACCCATGGAGGAGTTGTGTGTCCAAGCTCATAAAAGTTGGGCTATCCCATGAATGAGATGTATGCCCATGAACTCTATAGGAGTTGGTCAATCTCATGGTTGAGATGTCTGCCTATGAACTCCATATATAAGATCTGATACAAATTGGCAATATCAACAAACGAGATGTATGTCCATATCATTTTGCCTTGTTGAGTTCGACTTGAGTCTCTTTATACATCTTCATGAAAGTTCAAAGGTCATTTTATCTATATCTTTATTAAAAATTGAATGGACAAATTCCAAATTGAAAACTCATTAGAATTAGTTAAATACAAGAATTAATTCAAATATATGATTTAATATAATATGCTAATTCAAATTTGGCCATTCCTCTTTCCTTATGAGGCAATGGGCCCCATTGCCCCATCATCTTCCAAATGAAGTGACGATGTCCACCTGAAGAGAAGGCTCTAAATCTAGTTCCTAGAAAGGATTCAAAAACTCTCCTCAAATTTAAATTAATAAAGACCCTAAAAGTTGAAAATTGATATCCATTCTTTGTTTGTGTTGAGTTATGTGCTTCTTGGATTCATTGCATCGTTGAATAATAGAAGATTCAGTGTTGCCAAAAGCCAATCAAGGCAGTGGATGTTGATACAACAACCAATGACCACTATGGTGATATGATGAGATGGGGATTTTGATGGCAGGGAATCCTTGGGCACTACAGGCTTTGCCACATCATTACCACCTTTCTACCTCTTACAACAAAGAAGCTCATCTCACAAAACCATGTTTTCAGTACAAGAGAAATCAACAAAATGTTGAAGTTGGTTGCAATAGTTCTCCAACATCTAAAATTTAGACTCAAGATCTTCAATATAGGATTTCTTTCTCACCTTCCCTTATTATGAACTCATGATTTTTGATACCAAGAGTAGGATTTGAATGCTGCCATGATAAGTTAGTAACTTCCTCAGAAGAACCATAAGAATGAAGAATAGTGGAAGGATGCAATGCACCATGGACATCATAAAACACAACACTGCCACTTCTTGTTCTTGCAACAAGTGTCAATCTATCATCTTTGAAGGCCAGGGAAGTGAAAGGTTCTTCACAAGGAATACAATATACAAGATTTTTTTGACAAGAAATCAAAAGCATACATCTTTTTGTCAAAACCAATGCTGACAATCATCTTGTCATTATTGGAGTAAAAGAAGACACCCATGCTAGGTACTAAATTTTTTTTGGTCTATGAAACCTTTGGAATGTGAGTAGTTGTATCCCAGAGATGTACTAACCCTTCATCTCTCGATGTCACAAGAGCACTCTCATCTGACTGTGGCATTCATTCTAAGTATGATGTGCCTTATTGGAATGTCTTTTCCATATCCTTCATTAATTAGGTAATACACATTGCTTCTTGGTTCTTATCACTTGAAGGTTGGTTAATTTGTATTCAAACTATCAAGAATGAAAACTATAATAAGATAAGTTATTTTGTGTGCCATGAAGATGGTGTCATGGAGATGATAGGTGGATAGAAAATAAATATGGCAAGAGTAAGAACCAGGAGTTACAGGAGGATCAAAACTACGACACCTACCTTCTGCCACATTTTTTAGGATCCATCCTTGCCAATGATTTTCTCTATATAATTCTTCCTTGAAGCAAGTTATGTTAAGCCAATCTTGATAAAAATTCCAGTTGTAATGTTTTTTCCTCTTGACTATTTCTTGCAATTCCTTTGAAAGAAAAGCCCTCAATCAAACCTACGGACAAATTTTCTGCAAGCAATAAGTTCCACATCTGTCGGAAGTATTCAAGACCAACTTTCCAAAAGACTTCAAAATTATATAATAAAACAAAAAAATAAGCCATTGTGGGCATTTAAACCCTACTAAAAAAACCAAAACATGGTATCTTGAAGTGCTGCCCTTGAAGCTGTACAAAATTTTAGAAAACTGCCAAACAAAGACCAAAGTCGAGAAGAAAATTCAAGCTCTAAAGCTATGATATTCACAAGCACATAGCAACACCAGATCTAGTAGTTTTGAAAACTACTTTGAGTTCTCTTGAAGCTCTTTGGCAAGCTTACTTAGCCGGTATGAAACTACTTCCAAGAGCCACAAAACTACTAAAAAAAAACTTGTTGGGATAGAATCAATACTAGCAAAGAAGAAGAAGAATGAAAACGCTTGAATGGAAATTTTTTCATAGATGTCCCAAGAATAAACAACTCTTATACCACTAATCTGAATCATTTTTTCAATTTAGAGGACAATACCAAAAGGATAAATATTGGTATTGTAAATACATAATAAACCATATGAAGACTTCTATTCATTCATAATATTAAATAAAATTTCATACAATTATGGATAATCTCATAAGTGATATGTATGCCTACAAATTAATCAAATTTGGACAAATTTGTGGAGGAGTTGTGTGTCCAAGCTCATAAAAATTGGGCTATCATGTGAATGAGATGTATGTTGATGAACTCTATAGGAGTTGGGTAATCCCGTGGTTGAGATGTCTGCCCATGAACTGCATATACAAGATTTGATACAAATTGGCAATCTTAGCAAATGAAATGTATGCCCATATCATTCTGCCTTGTTGAAATCAACTTGAATCCCTTTATACATCTTCATGGAAGTTGAAAGGTTACCTTATCTATATCTTCATTAGAAATTGAATGGACAATTCCAAATTGAAAAGTCATTAGAATTAATTAAAGAAAAGAATTAATTCAAATATATGGTTTAATATAATATGCTAATTCAAATCTGATCATAAAAGCACAAGATAATTTGAGTTGGATTCAACTTAGGTTGTGACACTTGCATGATTCAAGAGAATCATTTCTTCCTACCCTAGTTGTCTAATGTAGGAGCATCCTGGGTTGCCTATGTTATCCTGTTTCTTTTCTTTGTTTCTACCGAGCTTGCAATGCTAACCAAGTTCCAACATTATTGAGTTGCAATTGATGCTGAGTGAGAGTCTTGTCAGGCTTAGTTTTGACCAAATTTCCTTCATTGGCCGAATCTCTTCAAATGTCATGTTATTTGGTAGCCTCTTTGATCGAGTTGTAGTTCTAACCATGTTCAATGTTTATTAAGTTCTTTGGTGACCAAGCTCTTTCAAGTGCTGAGTTATCTTGTGATTTCTCTATTGGTCAGTTCCTTCATTGAACGAGTTGTTAGTGATTGGTTCTTAGTTTGATCTAACTCATGTATTTAATTTAAATCATGAATTTAATGATAGGATCTTGCCTTGGGATGAGTGCAAGCCATTTTGAGGCCGACCTTGCTATTATATAATGATCTAGAATATTTTGTAAGTCATTTTTGCAAGTATAAGTAGAGGTATTTGGTTTAGTTTAGACCTAGGACTTAGAGAGATCAAAGAATATATTTCTAGAATCATGGATTTGAAGCTAGATCATAGATCTTGAAGTTGTATTTTGTATCTAGATGTAACCTAGAAGACCTTACGGTTGGGCATGTATGTTGATCATTTGATGAACCAATTAAAGTCTTTTGTTCTCTCTCTCCTTGGTGTTGTTCTCTTGTATTTCCTTCTATTATTTTTACTCAGCAAGGTGCTTGGATAGTTAGGTGTCTTTGGCCCTAGCTATTCGCCCTCCTTGCATCATATCTCTCCCTCTTTCTACCACAACTCTAATCTCATTTAAAATAGTGCATCAACTCTGAATCCTTCATCTCAAACTCTCTTGCAAGATCTCACTTGCAGTGTATTATGAGCTCCTCTGCTCCTATGAGAAATAAGGCATCAACATACAACAACGACATGAGAAATTCACCCTTCACCAAAACATAGTACATGTCTAAGTCTATCTCACTTTTGGTGAATCCTACTCTTCACAAGTAATTGTTATTGTGTGAATACCATACCTTAGGAGCCTACTTGAGTCCATATAGTGCTCTTTTAAACCTAAAAACATGAGAAGCTCTTTCACGCACTTCAAATTCTTCAAGATTCTCAATGTGAATTTCTTCCTCAATTACATCATTGAGATATGTTGTTTTAACGTCCATTTGGTAATTCTTCCAATCTACCATAGAATTATCTTTTGGTTATGGTACTACCTCCCACACACTATTCTTCATGATGAAAGAATATTGTTCCACCATAGCATCCTTCCACACTTGGTGCTTGGACACTTCTTGAAGGCTAGAAGGGTCTACTTAAGTTAACTCACTCATAAGTTCCACATAATCTGAATAATGTTTGGGAGCCTTTCTCTATCTAAATGAATCCTGTAGATCACCAACATATTCACGAGCCTTTCTTAAATTTTGCACAATTACTTGGATTTTCCTCTTCTCTATAATAGGGATATGAGGTTGATGATTTCTTTGCTTCTCCTAATCATCCTATTTGGTTTTGTTTCCTTTCCCTCCTCTTTGTGTGACTTGAGTTTGAGGAATTTGTTCTACTTCAATTTTAGATGATCGCTCCTCCTTGTTCATCAAGTTGCTAGACTTTTGAAGAGCCTTTCATCATCAAACCTTACTTCTCTGTTAGTAATTTAGCCCAAATCCAATTTCTTACCACTAAATTCCTCTTATGGAGTCAATTTTCCAAATACTTTGTGAAGACTCCTATTCTAGAAATATGTAGTTGTATCACAATCTCCTGGTCATGATGCATGAACTTGGAAACTCCAACTAGAAGCTCATTCTTCCACTTAATGCCTCTTCTAGAGTCAATTTTCCTAATACTTTGTGAGGAATCCTATTCTACAAATATGTTGTTGTATCACAAGCTCCTAATCATGAAGCATGAACTTGACAACTCCAACTAAAACCATGTTCTTCCACTCAACAACCATGTTTTGTTGAGGGTTGTAGAGAATTGTCAACTCTTTTTTGACACCTTCCTAAGTACAAAAATCTTTGAAGACATTCAAGGTATACTCGCCTCCTTTGTCAAACCTCAACATCTTGATCTTTCTCCCTATCTAGTTTTCCACAAGAGCCTTAAACTGGTTGAACTTACTATAGACCTTATCCCTACTCTTCATAAAATATTTCCATGTATTTTTGGAGAAATCATCAATGAAAGTAACATAATACTCATACCCATTTTAAGATCCTATTGTCATAGGCCCATACAAATATGAGTGTATAAGATCCGATATTTCTTTAGATCTATTCTTACTACTTGGGAAATTGTCCTTGGCATATTTTTCAAGAGCACAACCCTTACACACCTCATTCTTTTTTGTCTTCATATCAAGTGACCTTGTCAATATTTCCTTGAGAAAATTATGTGCTCCATGGTGAAGATGAGTCATCCTCCTATGCCACAATTCTCCTTGCCCTTATAAACTACTTACCAATGCATGTGTAGGCTCAAATTGTAACCAAAACAAGTTGGCATGCATGATTCCAAACATTTTTGTAACTTTGGAATCCTTGGTAAAAATATAAATATTTCCCCTTTAAAGGATACAATGTAACCCTTGTCTTCCAAAGCAGAAACTGAAATCAAATTCTTTGTCATGGCAAGAACATACAACACATTCTCCACCAATAAGGGTTTTCCAGACTCCCTCTAAAACTTGGAAATTCCAACACCATTTGCATCTTGGCATTGTCACCAAGCTCAATATAGAAGTCTAACTTCTTCTCCTCCAACTTGGAAAAACAATCTCTAACTCATCATGTGGAAAGAAACCCCACTGTAAATATACCAAACCCTATTAGCAACTGAGCTTGAGAGACAAGCGATGAGTGAAAACTCATTCTCAAATCATGATGCAAACTCGTCAACTCAATTGTAGAAGAATTATTATTTTTTGGTTGTCCTTATTTTACTTATTCTTATTCAGACATTGACTAGCATGATGACTCATTTGATGGAAAAAAACATTTTATCCTATACAAGTCTTTCTTCTTCACACTCTTAGAAGAAGACCCTTCTATTTTCCCTATATTAGACTTATTCTTCCCCTTGCTTGTAAGAGCAAGATTTTCTTCATCTTGACTCTTCTTTGTCAAGTCTCCTTGATGAGAACCTTTACAGATTTCCTCTTGAACAAAAATATCCCAAAGTCTTTCCCAATTAGGTAGTTGATCCCTATCAGCCACACATTGGACAAAACATTCCTAATTCTTCAAAAAATAATTCAAGGCTATACAACCAACTCATCTTCAATAATAATCTCTCCAAAGTCACTAAACTCATCTGTGACTTGTGTTATTTTGGACAAATAAGATGTCAAACTCTCACCGTTAGACATCTTGGTATTATACAATTTATTGTTGAGCACCACTTCATGAGTCTAGTAGTTGCTTTGATAAATTCTCATGATCATATCTCACATATCCTTAGTAGTGAATTTCCCATAGATGAGGAATTAAATGATCTCTTACTCCATCAAGAATGATTCTTTGAGCTTTGGCCTCCTTGACTTCATGCCAATCCAAAGAAATATGATCATTCATAGGTGATGTCACTACTATAGTAGCATAGATCCAAAGACTATTCTCCTTAAGAACAGATGCAATTCAAACCTTCCACTATAATAAATTAATTGCACCCTCAAGCCTATCCTTGTATCAAACACTAGTTTCCATAGACACAAAACAACTTGGAGAAAAAAATCTGATTTTGTTTCTCTAAAATTAGTGTCACAAATCTTGGCTATGTATATTCAAAGTTAAATCTATGATACCACATTTTTTTCCTTATAACCCAATTATAGATTAATTGCATAATAAATCCATAGAAAGTAACTCTATTTGATTAATAATAACTAATATTCAAGGTTAATTATTGAAACTAAATAGTGGAAGCAAATTAAATATAGAAGCCAACACACATATAAAACAATAACATAGATATACCCAAGAAATCCTAGTTTGGGGAAAAACCTAAAACTATTAGATCTTCTATTCAACCTAATAGACAACTTTGTCTTCTAGGATACAATAGAGTTTCCTACAACAACTTTACATATCTAGAGCCTAGCTACTTTACTTCTCTTGCAGGTGTACCATTTTAAAATGGACACACTTACCTTTTATGAACATAAGCTCCCTTTCCTTCATGCTTCCCTCTTATGACCATGGATATGCTCATGTTTGCTCTTCTTTTCCCCATTTTCCTCTTCTCTCTTACATATTTTGATGGGGAGAGTTTAGGGTAGACTACCCAGTCTATGCCACTGATCCACGCTAGGATCATGGTGTTCTCCTAACACCTAACTTGGTCTATAGGATTTCCTACAACTTAGAACATCCCTTGACCTACCATAACCTTCTTAGCAGGTGAAATGATCAAATCTTGCTCCATGACTCACCTATCCTCCTAGGAGTGCAATTCTTCCAAAATGCATATGTAGGTCTACTAGGGTTCCATAGTAATCCCTAGTCCAACCAAGGTTTTGATGAGTTTTAAGGTAAAGTACTAAGTTTTCTAGATTCGATTGTGTGTGTTTATTTATCTTCAACATTTCATATCACACTACATGATCCATCATCAGGACAAGAAAGTGTAGGATGAGTTTTAAGGTGCTATTGGAACACTTTTAGTATACTTGAATGGATGGTAACAATGAATTCTTACTTGATTTCTTTGTTTCTTCACAAAAGGCTACTAGAAGAGCCCCTAATTAGGCCTCCATCCAGATTTATAGGAATAATAACTTCTTACCCTTAGAGATTCATCAAGCCTGGCCCTAAGAATTTTTGTTTCACACAGTCCATACTCAAAGGTTTTTGAGGTTATAGGCCACCAAATTTCTGTACAACAATAATGCCAAAAATGAGGGTTTTGAGGGTTGCCTGCTATTCTCAACTTTCAAACACCTTATTCAACTCACAAAAAATTCTCCTCTTCAAGAAATAACCTTTTATATCCCTCTTGAATCCCTTTGAAGGGAAATTCTTGAATCCCCATACTTTTCTCTTGAGAACTACTTCTTTGTTGATTGCTCCTAGTTGAGCATTGCCTAGCTTGCCTAGGGCTTTGTCAAAGAAGTATTTGCACACATTTTATAGGCCATTTCTTGCATTATGTTACACCTTAGGTTCTTTATTCTTAGAATCCAAGAGGCCATGGAAATCCCACAGTGGAAACAAGAGCTACAGACTGTTCATTGTAAAGAACTCAAAACTGGACAGCAAATAGTGAACTTTAAAGAAATTTACAAAAACCTTCCAAAACTTGATCATAAATCTAAACTCAAGCATGGATAATGGAGAATATACAATGTAAAAACTATAACATGCAACAAAATGACAGCAGCTATGTGATCTACTACCAAACAACACCAAAAACTAGTAAAAATGTATAAAAATCAGTCACAGTATGCTCTAGCAGTATAATGCCATACAAAAAAAAAATGACTTCCAACCCATTGTTAGGGTTTTTCCAGCCTTAAATAATCTCCACTTTGGTGTATGAATAGGTTTTAGACTTTATATTAAGCCATTTTACAAATTAGACCTTTTCTTTTACAAAGGAAAAAGTTGCTGCAATTTTTTTTAATGCCCGAGTTACATTACTTGTTTCCACATTTAGAGACCATTGCTAAGCCTTCCCAAACATCCTTGGGAGTTAAAATGTCACCAACTTGCCTCATCTAAGATCTCCAAGCTCTTGATGCCATAAATAGAATATGGTGAAAACTTTTGCAAAACATTGTATTGTCTAAGCATTTTGGCCTTTCAAGCAATTTATCCACCTTCAGAGGTCATCTAATGCATACATATGCCCAAAATGTAATAAAAAATCCTAACTCAACCTTTCACCAACATGGGAAAATAGAAATCAGAATGATTCCAACCTAAGGCCAAGATATCATTCTCAACAAAGACCAAAGAGGAAACTTTTAAAACCTATCCTTACTTAGACATACAAGCACGGGCTATATGCTCTTATTGTATTTACATACTTCTTAAGAGAAGTTCATCACACCAAAAATGAAATGGTGGAAGCCTTGGAAGGGTGCTTCTACACCATATGCCCCCCCTTAGCACAAACTAAGGCACTTTGGGGTCAAGAAGAGTTGGATAAATTCCAAACTTCTTGAAATGTCTTTCCTCAACCTAGGTGGCTTCAGATTCAGGTTGATCTTTCCATTGAATCAAATGTTCCATATAAACTTGATGCCTTGTATCTTCCTTCACCCTAGATTCCAATACTTTCTCTACTTTAGTTGGCTTCTTCTTGGGCATTGCATTAGTGTCAAGGTCTTGTAGAACTCTTGGTGAAGCTGCACTTTGCTGACTAATTTCTCTCTTAAATCAGATCAAGTCTGCAACATTAAATACTGGTGAGATGGCTAGGTCTAATACTTTGTAAGCATTCTCTCCATATTTAGCTAGAACCTTGCAAGGTCCAACTATTTGCATTTGGAGCTTAGTGGACATAACTTTCTACATTCTTGCTTTGTTAAGGTGGACCATAACATAGTCCCCAATCTAAAACTGTACATCTTTTCTCTTCACATCCATTTTGGCCTTGAGTCATTGGGTAGATTCCAACATAGTTTTCTTCACTTGTTCTTGAACTTCTTGAATAGTTTGAGGGAAATCTTTAGCTTGTCCACTCTTTAACTCCATAGGCCCTAAGTCTCTTAACTCATTCACTCCTCTAGTGTGTCTACCATATACTATCTCAAAAGGACTTCTTCATGTGGCCCTATTAACACTATCGTTATAAGCATATTCAGTCTAAGATATAACAAGATCCTAGGTCTGCCCATACTACTTTGTTAAGCACCTTAACAAGTTCCCTAGCTCCCTTTTGATAACCTTAGTTTAACCATCAGTTTGAGGATGGTATGCTGAACTAAAAGAGAGATTAGTTCTTAGCCTTTTCCACAAGGTTTTCCAAAAATGACCCATGAACTTGTTGTCCCTATCAGACACAATACTTAAAGGAAGTCCATGAATCCAAACTATCTCTTTGAAAAAGAGATGTGCTATATAACTTGCATCATGTGTAGTTTTACATGGAATGAAATGACTCCATTTAGAGAATCTATCTACTAAAACATAAATGTTGTCCATACCTGATTTGATTTTAGGGAGTCTAGCCACAAAGTCCATGCTTACACATTCCCAAGGCCTATTTGGAATTGGCAAGGGTTGATAGAGGCCTACATTACTTGAACCTCCTTTAGCTCTTTGACATATTCCACATTGCTTAATATATCTTAGTACATCCCTTGCTAACTTTGGCCAAAAGTAGTATCTCTGTACTAACTCCAATGTCTTGTTTATGCCAAAATGTCCACTCAAGCTACCATTATGCTTCTCTTGAATTAGATTTTCCCTCATCGATCCCTTAGGTACACATAGTTGATTATGTTTAAAAAAAATCCATTTTGAAGGGTATAATATGCAAAATCACTATGAAAATGATTCTCAAACTCTAGGCATACCTTGTAGTCTTGGGAGAAGTCTTCATCCTCTTCATGCAAGTCTTTAAAACTTTCTGTTGGTGTTTTAAAATGAACTAAAACTACTAGGCAACAAAATGCTTAATACTAAGATGACAATACTCATATAATCTAAAGACTAGCCAATTCTTGTTAACAATTGCATGGGAAAAGCATTTGGGCCCAACTTCAACAAAACCAAGGGTGGTTTTCTACTCTTCTAGCTCTACAAAACTAGGGTGGGTATACCCAGGGATGATTCAAGACTAAGAAAATTGTATGAGGATTATTTTTAGTTTCATTCTGATTCTCATCTCAAATACTCAAATACATACACAATTCTTGATAACTTGATAAACACATCCCATATAACAGATATGGCCGAAAATTCTTCTATAGATCTGCAAGTGCTCTCAGCAAAAGTGGATAATTGAAACTAAAATATTCCATGCAGACAAGTACTGGCCAAATTTTAAGATCTATACGAAATAAAAGTAAAATTTGATTTGATGCTGCATTTTGACAACCATTTGTGATACTTTTCTCTTTCAGTTGGATCAAATTTGATCAGTGCCTAATCCATTGGGGTTTCAGAGTCTATAGCAAATTCTTAGATCTAATATTTTTCCTTACAACAAATTTTATCAGCAATTCTTATCAGAATTTATCATTCAAAACCCTTTCCACTACTAAAGCAACTTTATCACATTCACCAAAGCTTTTACTTAATCCATTGAATTAACAACAGTGATAAACATATATACAACCTAACTGGATTGCATTCAATTGCACAAGCTTTTACTTATACAATATCAAGATAATCAAGTAATTAAAAAGAGACAAGATTCATAAAGAACTGATATGGGGATAGTTCAACATTTGCATTCATTTTCCTTGAAAATTGTATACAATTTACAATAGACTCCGAATGACCTTCAAAAACAAACACATATCATTCTGTATTCATGTATTCTCAGAGAAATGACAGAGAAAATACATCACAAACTTTCTTTCAAAATATTGGACCAAAGATAGACTAAGTATATCACTTAGAAAGAATAGAATTTGGACCATTCTCTAGCCCTAGAATCTCACTTAAATAGTGTGAGATGCAACAAGCTTCAGGCTAAGAGAAAGCGATAGGTGTCTTTTACAAGAAACATTTACATACACTTATCACAAGATGACAAAAATGTGAGTAACAATTTTTTTTTTTACATCAAACATTCCTTTTGTGGGCCCTTTTGTCACATGCTCTAATGTTGCTGAGTTGGTTGCTATTCTGATCCTTCCTCATATACAACAACCAAATTAACCAATGATGAAGTTTTTTCTAATGATGGCATGTCAACCTCCACCTGTAGGTTTTCACCATCTTTATCCTGTATGGTGGGAGTAACTTCTACCTTTTCAATTTCTTTAGTTGTATCGGTATCCTGTGGTCTCGGGTCTACAACTAAAGGTAACAGATTATCCTTGTCTTCTTCTTCTGGTTTCGTCTGAGTAGTGATAGGGTCAATGATTTGGATCTCCTCACTTTGCACTTCATCACTATCATTTTCATCTTCATCAAACTGTTCACCAGGAGCCATGTCTGCCATCCACTTGTCAAATAATGTGTCATCTGGGTAATTGAACTGCAAAATATCCCTCTATCTTTTCAGCACATATTTAGCATCATTATTAATGGTAACGAATTCTTGATTTAAAGAATCAAAGAATATTTGGGCCTTCACCATTTCTTCTGTTGTGGTGGCCCACCATGCATGTCCTAATTCATTAATGACTTGATTCATTCTTAAATAGAATAAATCATCAAGTTCCTTTTCCCATTCATCTTTTCTTTTCAAATTATTCTTTTTATCTAGGGCATGAGGAAACAAATTGAATTTTTGGCTCTTGTACTTTTTCAAGTAGCCTACTACTACTTTTTGTAAATGAATCCTTTTATTATCAAAGTCAGCAAGATCAGAAATAATATCAAATGTTTTTTCAATTTGATCAAAAGAAACATCTATAACAGAGAAACAAAAAAATGTTATTTCTTTCTCCCTTCTTACCCATTTATTCACAATAGGCATTAGAGCCTCATCATTAGCTTTCAAATCCTCCCAAATACTAATCACCCTAGCCAACTGATCATAAATTAGCAGCCATTCAACTTTGTCCCCCAAATATGTGAGAGCTTTTCTTTGCTTATTTTCATATTTGGATTCCAATTCTACATGTAAGGCCCATAGTTTGCCTTTTTCTTCTTCAAAATCCTCAGCAATGTAGTATTGTGGCTTTTGGGGTGTATCTGGTATTTCTATAAGGGGGTTGGATTTGAAAGGTTCAACTGGGGGGCGAGGGTATGTTATTCTAGGGCTAGTGGTCCTTCCCAATAGCTTGTTCTCAAGCTCAATTCTCTTTTTTACCTCTTTATTGCATCCACCACTGTTTCATACTTTCTCTGCAACTTAGTCATTTCCTTTTCTTCTTTTTCTGCAGTAGCCAAGGCAAATTGAGAATAATCCACATTCATGTGGGCTGCTTATACATGTGAAGTATCAGCAACTCTCCTCACAATGATACTCCCTATTAGTCCTGAATCATCAGGCTGTGATGGAGTAGTCCTAGACCCTCTTCCTAATGACCACATAACAAGAGAAGCTTGGTCATTACTGAATGCTATTCCCAAGAATTCCTTTTTCTCTGGATCTTGTAATCTCAAATTATTTGACGCAGAATTAAAAATTAAGACATCAACAATGTCCCAATTGGGCAATAATAAAATATTTGTAGCTTTTACCATATGTGTCCCCTCTTCGGGGGTTATATTCTAGAACTCTTGTATCATTTGTTCCTTTATTTTATTCTAAATGGAGGCTTCATCCATTTCTAGATGCTCTACTTTCATATTCCTACATCTTTCTTCAAAAATGTGCATGTTTTCCCTCCACGCGAACTGATGGAAAGCCCTAGATTTTAAAAAATTGTTATCAGACAAAAATTGTTGACTGACTTGTTCCAAAATAGGGTCTAATTCCCTTCCCCTAAAATTTTCTATAGTTAATTCAAAACTTAGCACAGGAGGCTCCTTGGGGTTCCCTTCATCAATTTCTGCCTAGGTAACAAAAACTCCTCCTTGTGATCCAATTTGTTCAATTTTCTCATTAGTGAGTTGCTCCTCCTCAATTCTTATAGGAGTTTGGGAAGGTGAGTAACCTTCATCATGTGATTCCTCTTCCCTTATTATATTTCTTCTCTTGGGAGAGGGTTCAGGGGGCCTTTCTTTAGAAGCAGCACTAGTAGATTCAATTATCTACTTTCTTTTATTTACAGTGGGCCTCTGATCCTGAATGATAGTATATCCTGTCCTCTTTTGCACAACCAATGGGCCTGCCCCTATGCTGGGAGTGAAACCAAATTTCCTCATTACTTCCCTGGCTTTATCTGGAAAAGAATCAATGAAATATTACTTCTTCTCATTCATTACCTCCATTATTTCAGGGAATGTATTCATAAGTTTATTTATCATATCTATAGTAGTTACAACATTATCAAGAGGGTTGTAATCTTTGTCAAAACAATTAATAAAATCCAAAACTTTTGAAAAAACCCTCCACTTTTCTTTCTTTGTTTCTTGCTCCTACAGAGAGTACTCATTCCTTATTACATCTTTAGGGAAATAAAATTCATTCTTAACTGGACGAAGCTTGATCCATTGTCCAAGAGCTGAATTAAAGAAACCTTCAGCATCACAAAAATGAGGGTGAGATACCGCCATTTTATACTGATCCAAAAATTTGTAGAGAAAGACCCACCCTTCCTTAGTTATTACAAACTGGTGAGCTACAGTGCAGGTAGGAAAAATTGATCTTGTTCCCCTTTTGTGCAAAAAGGTCTCCTCCACTCCTCCCAACTGCCACAAAAATTCAGCTACTCCTACCTTTAAAAGCACCTGATAAGGTAGTACATGGGGTGTCCCTTTGAATCCATAAACTCTAATGATAGTTGAGACTAGATATGGGATGATATCTCCCCAATTATGTGAAACTTTTAGATTGTGGGGTTCATCCATAGGTTTGAAAAGATGCATTAGTGCCTTAGGAATTCTGGGCTTGTCACTCAATATGAGGAATCTTAACTTGGAAGGAAAGTGTCTATCAAATCTAACAAAACTATCATTTTTTGCTTCCCAAGTCATATCTACACTCCATAATTGAATTGGCAATGCTTCCCCCTCCTACTCTCTGTTCAGAACCATTTCCTTACCAAAGTATGTACCCCCTTTAAACAAAAACATGTGCATCAATAGGGAATATTGGCCCCAAACCTTCTCCACTTTTCCCTTTGCAATCCCCACCAATCCAATGTGAATTTCTTTAACCAGGTATGAAAAAAAATAAAAAATTATCTCTACACCAAAAGAGGAGATTTGAGTGATCATATACATGAAGCTCACAGGGATAAAATCTTCTTCATCCTCTCCAAAAACTCTGCATAGGGTTCTGTATATATCTACTGCCCTAGCATTGAAACATGATTTCTTGAAAGGTTCTTTAGAGGATGATGTTATTGCTGGTAGGTTTCCAATTCTGCCTATGTGGGCCTTGAGTGTACCTTGTCTAACTACATCCTTTTTTGACATATATTCTTTTTCTAACTCTGTCAAATCAATGGGCACATGATACCTAGTGAGAGGTACCAAGCGGAAAACTTCCCTAATCTCTTCTGGGCTGATGGTGATTAAAATTTCACCATCTACTCTTCTCACTACCCTTGTGGCTTGATCATAATTCTTTTCCACGGCCTCAAGTAGGTCATAATCCATGAATACACTGGGAACAACTAGCTTTCCCAAGTCAAAGTTCCATATATTGGCATGTGGGGCATACAATTTTCTTTCTGCAAACCATTTCTTTAACAAATTCAAACTAGTTTGTGAGGTTTTGAGCTTCTTGGACCCAATTACCCTTATTATACAATCCATTAGCTATCCTCAACCTAGGGTTTAATGAGGTTAACCTTTTAACTTGCAC
This sequence comes from Cupressus sempervirens, assembly GCA_028749045.1. Taxonomy (NCBI): domain Eukaryota; kingdom Viridiplantae; phylum Streptophyta; class Pinopsida; order Cupressales; family Cupressaceae; genus Cupressus; species Cupressus sempervirens. The sequence continues at coordinate 755,355,274 of CM053783.1, read as the reverse complement.
TGTCTCTATAGTAAACTCTGGCAGCAACTCAATCAAGTCATCATGCACATTTCTATCCAAATAGTTTATTTGACCTAAAAATCCCTTCTTCGGAGGCATCTTGGATTATGTTTTACAGAACTGAAAAACTTATAGGGATTATAGTAGTACTACTTACTTGAATTCTGTCTTTGTTTTCCTCTGTATTTTTGCAAACTTTCCACGAACAGACTACTTCACAAATTTTTCCAAACTTTAGCATGATTTCCTTCAATAATTGCTTCTGCTCAAGAATAGCTCAGAATATTTGCTTGCGTAAGGTAAAACTGATGAAATCTTCTGTATTATACTCTATTTTTCCTCACATGCGAAGCTTTCATGTCTAATTAATACACAGAGTGGTGCCATATTCTGCGTTTGAAGCTACATCGTTGATCTTCAAAAATCCTACAATCATGGGATATGGAGAAAAACAACTAGGCGTTGCACTTGACAAGTTGGTCAATTGATCCAATGAAAATTGCCCATGTACATAGCTCTTTCCTTGATGGCGCTTTTGTTCGGACCCACTTTCAGCTAAGGACACGTGTCAGCAGGTCGCTACTTCGCTATACATAAAGAACGAGTACCTTGCCATAGCGAAGCAGCGATAGCCATCGATCTGATCTTTATCTTGTAGATGATATGTTACTGTACTTGCTTAGAAAGATGGCGGTGGGCTATTATTTGCTATGTCGCTATACGTATCTCCCTAGCAACTCTTCATAGCAAGAAGATGATGGCTGTTGATCTGAGATCGAATCAAAGGTGGGGAAGCTATATGAACTTTCTTGAAAAGTGGTGGGCCCCATACTTGCTATGTCGCATAGCTTAAACAACATGCAACTTTCTAACGCGAGATAGCGAGGACTGTTGATTCTGCTTTAATCTGATGCTCAGGATCTCTCATACATTTGATCAATGGGGCATGGGTCCAGAGCATTGATGAGGTATGAAATTTTTCACTGTTGGCACCCTGTAAGACTTTACTTTAGTCCTAGTGATCATCCCACGTTACTAGAGGTCCCACCAGCTGTTGATTTTACGGTGCCTCACTACTTCGCTCACGGCGAGATGCTGGATTTTTTTGATAGCGAAGTAGCGAGCTTCGATAACTTTAATAAATCTCGGTGCCGTAAAATACAAGGACCCATCAAATCATTATCACTCCTATCAACTGCTTCTGACAATAGCAGTTATTACCAATCATGCCACATGGACTAATCATGGTACCGATAAATTTCAAGGCCACCGGCTCTTCAATTTTATGGTGCCTCGCTACTTCGCTAACGATGAGATGCTCAAGATTTCTGATAGCGAGGTAGCAAAGCATCAGAAAGATACTCATTCTGACGCTAACCTCTAACTTTTTCTAATTAGGTCCTTCCTCTAGTTTTGACAACATTTTCCAGATGTCTATGACTAAATGATTAGTTAGAAGACAATTTTATGACTGCTGTGTCTTCATTTTGCGTTCCTGTCTCAAATTTTTTTGACACTCACTACCTCTCTATACATAAAGAGTGCCCATGTTTACATAGTGAGGAGATGACAATGGTGGATTTACTTAATCAGATGGCTGAGAAATCTGAGAGGGAAAGTAGCTCAGGGCGCAGAAGATATAAAAGGAAAAGAATATTCACCCGATTTAAAATTTAAACACTTCGCGCCCGATAGTTTACAAATGGAAAGAAATGTAGGGTTTTCATAAAATTTTCAAAAAGGAGAGAAAATAGATGACTTACCTAAAAACCTTATTCACCACTAAAAGAAAAATTTGACTTTTCTACAACTAGACAAAAGATTTCTATCAAACGAAAAGTTAGACCAACAATGGCTCTATCTAGGGACATTGAATTCTCTAGATTCAAGTGAAGGCTTAGAATTTTTGGGAGAAGCAGACCAAACACAAACTCTCAACAGATCAACCACTTACTAAAAGAACAACACACACAAGAAAAACTATGCACAGGAAACTATACACAGACAAAAGGATTTATAGATATGTACAAGAACACCCTAAACTATTGTTCATGGAAATAACAAGTATTTTTTGAAGAAAAATACCTCTTCAAGAACTGTCCATGAATTGGCAGTTCACGAATATTGTCTAATAGATCTTTGAGTATACAAGAATCCTCGCCCCAAGTAGTTTCAATCAAATAAGGGCCTAACCAGATAGGATCAAATTTGCCATGTTTTCCTTTATCTTCAATTTTGGCATTCCACATTAAGAATAGATCTCCATCTTCAAACTTTCTACTTACCGTTCTTCTATCATAGAGTGTCTTAACTTGTAGTTGCAACTTTTGGTTCTTAAGAGATGCTTCTCTTCTGGTTTCTGTAAGTCCTACCAACTCATCCATCCTTTCTTGCATTTCATTTGTAGTATCTTCATCATACAACTGAATGTAATTGTAAAGTCCTATCAAGTTGTTCTAAGGCATTCATGCTTGAATTCCATACACTATATCAAATGGAGCTACACTAATGGCTTTCTTCATAGTTATCCTGTCAGCCCATATTGCTAACTATAACTTGGAATCCCATACCTTCTTGTTGTCATCCAAGGTTCTTTTAATGACTTTTAATAGGCTTTTATTAGTGGACTTAGCTTGTCCATTCCCTTGTGGATGATAAGGAGAAGATGATGACCTAGTTATTCCATATTTATCACAAAATTTAATGAACTCCTCAGACCTGAAGCACATTGCATTGTTTGTTACAATTTTTTGAGGGCAACCAAATCTGGAGATAATATTATTTAGTAGGAAGTTATTGACAACTTTACTTGTTGCATTTCTTGTGGGGATAGTCTCTACCCATTTTGTAAAGTAATTAGTAGCCACTAGTATCCAAGAATAGCTAGTGCTAGACTTGGGGATAGTCTCTCCTATGAAATCCATACCCCACTATTGAAAAGGTGCTTGAACCTCCACTAGCTTTAATGGGGTATTACCTGAGAACTTCAATTTTCCAACAAACCTCTCACAAGGGTCACATTTCCTAACCATAATTTGGGCATCCTTGAAAAGGGAAGGCCACCAAAATCCATCCGTCATTATTTTATGTGCAGTAGTTTTGGCCATATAGTGTCCCCCACACACTCTAGCATGCATTTCCTTCAAGACCTCTTTTGCCTTTTCTTGATCAACACATTTCAACAATACTCCCTCAAAATTTCTCCACCATAGATTGCCTTGGACAATTATATACCTGATGGCTTGCAATTTAGTACTCCTCTTTTCATTTTCAGGCAAATGGGGAGGAGCTTCCATGTGTTACAGGTAATATATAACATTGGTGTACCAATCACACTGATCCATGTCACATAAGTCAGCTCTGAGATCATCACTTACCAGATTTATCTGATTAGCCTCTAGATTAGCTTCAGCCATGAGTTTAGCCAAACCTTGACCCCTTACCAACTTAGTTATCTATATTTCAATATTGAATTCCTAGATCCTGTTGATCCATCTACACCTTCTACCTGATACTTCCTATTGAGAAAATATATCCTTGACTGCAACACTAGGTACAAAAGCAATAACAGTAGCACCTACTTGGTAACATCTAAAATATTTTACAGCCTTTACTACAGTATATGCTTGTTTTTCATTTATTTCATACTTCAGTTCAGCAAGCTATAGTGACTTACTGAAAAAGGCAATGGGCTGCTCATATCCTTCTTGATTTTTCTGCAATAAGATTGCAGCTACAGCGTGGAAGGATGTAAAAGAAAAAATATGCATGGGTTTTGAATAATCTGGAGTTCTCAGTACTAGAGCATTTTTTATTGTAGTTTTAATATCCTTGAATGCTTGTGAAGGCTCACCATTCCAATCTATAGTGGCTTCCTTCTTGAGCATCTTTGAGATAGGTCTACTGATTTCAGCAAAATTGGTAACAAACCTTCTAAGAAAATTGACTTTGCCAAAGAAGGATTGAATTCCTTTTACATTTTTTGGCTTGGGGACTTTATCAATAGCCTATTTTCACCCCATCTTTAGACACTATATGTCCTAGTAATTTGCCTTCTATCACCCCAATTGTGCACTTCTTTGGGTTCAAGGATACTCCATATTCTAGAGCTTTGATAAAGATTTTTTTCAAATGTCTGCAGTGATCCTCAACCTTCTTAGAATATGTTGTAAGATCATCTTGGTACACAACCATAAATTTATCAATATAATCATGAAATTCCACATCCATGGCTCTTTGGAAAGTAGCTCCTACATTAATCAGGCCAAATGGAACCCTTACATATACATATGTTCCTCATGGGGTTGTGAAGGCTATCTTGAACTATTCACTTTCCTTTACCAAAACTTGATTATATCCAGATAAACCATCCATCATTGACATTAGTTCAGAACCAGTCACTTGCTGCAACATGGCTTCCATATTAGGTAATCCATAATTGTTCTTCAAAGATGCAATGTTTAGATTCCTAAAATCTACGCATAATCTTATATCTCCATTCTTCTTTTTGACGGGTACCAAATTTGAAACCCAAGTGGAATGCCTAATTGGTTTGATTATCCCCCCATCCCTTAGTTTCATCAACTCTTCTTGCATTTTGGGAGCTAGGGTAGGGTTTACTAGTCTTTGTTTCTGTCTAAAAGGTTTTACATTGTCTTTTAAGGGTATGACATGCTGGAACAAATCTTCCCTATAAGCCTTAAGGTCATCATATGACCATGCAAAAACATGTCTATATTTTCTAAGCAAGTCAATCAATGTTTTTCTGATTTTAGCATGTAGATTTTGGCCAATATAAACCTTTTTGGGAGCTTCATTAGTACCTAGGTTTATCTCTTCTAATTCTTGAGGCTTAAGGTCCTTAACTCCTAGTTTTACTCTGTCCTAGTTATCAAAAATATTTTTCAAGATCACTAACCCCTTAGGCACTTTATTGGTTTTCAATTGCATAATCTCCTGGCCAAATTTGGTTTCCTTACCATCTATGGTTTCAATTAGTTCACTGTAATCCATTTCCTGACCATGGTACTTATCTTCATTTTTAACAAAAAATTTGTAATGTCTTTTTCATCTTCAAAGACTTGCCAATTTTCAATGTTATCAGGTATGGAAGGCCTATTTTGTACCTCAATTTGAGATATTCCTGCAAATGATATCTCCTTAGGCTTGATTGCTACATTTGCTAACAAATTAGCCATCTTATTTTGAGTCCTATCTCTCCATGAGATACCAAATGCATCAAAAGATTCTATCTGATCCCAAACTGCATTTCTATACTACTTTAATCTCCTATTCTTGGATAAATAGGTTCCTTTTATCTGGGAGATAACTAGTTCGAAGTCCCCTATGACATATAATTTATTAATTCCATGATATGCAACAACTTTCAATCCTAGGAATAATGCCTCATATTCTGCTATATTATTTGTGTAGGAAAACTTCAATGTGAATGAATATCTGAAGGTATTATTCTTAGGGGAGACAAAAACTACTCCTGCCCTTGCACCCTCCTTAGAACTAGCCCCATCAAAGAATATTGTCCATAATTTTGGTGAGTTCGTGTAACATGAAACTTCATGTTCAATTATAGCAAGTAAATTCTCAACTTTTTGAATAATCAATTTAGCTCTGAAAGCATTGACCCTAGTATCTAAGAAACAAGTGGCATCTTTGTCAATTTCTTTACCTAAAATGTGATTAACCTTTGGCTCTCTATTTACCTTGACAGCTTTATCCCCAATGTGGAAAGTAGCATAGGTTAAGTCAAACTATAGGCTTCCCCCCATGGCAGCACTCGATTTTATGGAGAGTAACATTCCATAGTGTGGAGGTATATCCACCACCAGGATAGACATGGTTAACTCTACGTCAGGATATGCAGCTAGTTTGAGTGGTAAAGCATTTATGGTACCTATGATTGGGACTTCCCTAGCATCCATTCCTCTGCATCTGCCCTGCTTGGTATCTAATTTCAATCCTAAGCCTTCAATTACTTTGAAAGGCATTATGGTGTTGGAAGCTCCTGAATTTATCATACAGCTTTTTAGGGTCATGATTAGACTGAGGAAAAAAGGGTCAATATCTTCTATAAATGCCACTGAGGAATCATCTAAAAACATTTGGGGAATTTGGGATATGATAACATTATCCTCTACTACTAATGGGGTTTGTTGGACAACATTTTGATCTACAATAGTATTATTGTTTCCTATCCCACCCAACCATGATAAAGCCTTGCTCTTATGCTCTTCAATTCTAAGAAGTTCAAACAAAGGTACTTTCATAGTTATTTGGGAAAACATAGATATCATATCAATAGGTTCAGTAATAGTGGGTTTAATAAGAGTACCTGGACTTGAAGCTTTTGGAACAGCAGGCATCACTGTTTGCTTGATAGTATTAGTTTCTAATTTCTTTGGTTGCACCACTAGTTTTTTTGCTTCATTTGTCTGAAACTGAACCTTCTTTTTTGGTTCCCATTTCTTGCCCTTATTGTCCTTGATCTTAGGCACATCTACATTGACTTTCTTGTTTTGATCATTCATTTTATGGGTGATATCTTTGATGAATACAATGGATGGCTTTCCTACATCATTATTTACCATTCTATTTCTCAAATTGTAGTTACTATGGACTTGTGGAATCATTTTTGCTGTAATTATGTCAATTTCCTCCTTGGAGGGCATCCTTAAGCTTATGTGTCCTACATTGGAAGATGTAACACATATCTTATCTACATCATAACCTTCATCATCTGAAAGCACTTGCTGATGATGTAAATGTTAAACAATTCTCTTACTGGTAATGTCATTTTTAGGCTCTTCTGAATCAGAATCTATCAAATCATCACACATGCTTACCATATTGCAACTTATATCATCATGGCTTTTCTCTTCACTTTCTTCTTCAGGTTGCACACCTTGACCTTGGGAAAATGACTGAGCAACAACACAATAATTAGCAGAATGAGGTGATTGACATATAATGCACCATGGTACATCATCATTCATATTCACAGTGTTCCTTTGTAGGGGATCTGGAGTACCCTTATCCTTCACATTTTGGGTCTGGTTGGGAATTGGCTTACCATCTTTCCACTGAGTGGTGTAAGGGTAATTTTGCATTCTAGGCTGCCTATTGAAATTATTGTTATTCATAGGGGTTCTCTTAGAAACATTTGGCTTATTAAAATTAGTGGGATTCATCTTCTTGAGCAATTCCAAAACCTGGCCGATAGTGGGTTCTTCTAGCTTCTTTCCTATAGGAGTTTTATCAGCTTCCCTTTTATTATTGTTTTTAGGATTGAAAAGCTTTGGATCATCCCTCCTACCCAATTTTTTCAGATGTCTTCCTATTATTCTCTATATTTACTGCAATTTTATAGGCATCCATTAAAGTCTTGGGATCCTTATCCCTCAATTGATAAGCCATTTTGCTATCAAAAGCATTGAAATATGTTGTGAGACATACATCTTCATTCAACCTCATAATTTGAAATAGTTTGTACATACCTTTCTGGAATCTTATATTGAAATCAAATGTGGACTCATTTGGATTCTTCTTGATGTTGTTGAATTCATTTAACATGAATCCTGCATTAGTGTTGTCTCCATATTGCTCCTTGAATAATTTCTCCAAGTCACTCCATGAGGTGATACTATCATCAGGCAACCTCCTAAACCAATCCCTTGCATCCTCGGTTAGTGAATGCACAAACAATTTCATTACCATATCTTCATGTTCAACTTCATAATCATTCAACATATCAATGAAAATTCTCAAATGTTCTTCACCAGTAACAACATTATTCCCAGAGAACTTAACCATTTTGTCTCTTAAATCAAATGATATGGGATGTGGGGCACTAGGAATACTAGCAAATGATATTTTTTTATACTTTTCCAGGTATATAGGCTTCTTCTGGAAACTAGGAGCATTTGAGGTACTTGCTATGTTAGCTTGGCTTAGAGGAGCAGCTTGGGATTGTTGAGGTGGGACAAATGGGACTTCGGTGCCAATAGTGGATGATGAGGCAGGAGTAGATTGAGATATTCCCTGAGTTGATATTATTAAACCACTAGCTGGTGTAGGAGTTGTAGGTGGGACAAACAAATTGGGCCATGAAGCCAATGCAGAATTAGATTTTATGAATTGGATTTTTCTCCTAGTTTCTACAACTTGAGCTTCATTCTCAACCTTCTCAAGTTCTTTTGCAAGATCTTCCCTCTCTTTTCTAGCCTTCTCTAGATCTAGATCTAATTTTGATATGGAGGGTTGTATGGTTTTCCTTGGTATAGCTTGAGGCTCATTTATTTGAATTCCTATAGCTTTGCCTTTCCCTTTATCTAGAGCTTTTGTAGTGGACTCTACAGGGTCCACTTGAACAGGTTTATAGGCTTGAACTTGAGCAATAACCGGCTCTTGCCTTTGATTTAGGCATTTTTCTTGTTCCTGAACTCTAGCTCTCAGATTGTCTACATCTCCAAATACATCAGTATGGAGAGTTGTGGTATTTTCTTCTAACTTTTTATTCTACTCCTTCAAAGTAGCCATCCTTTTCAGCAAAGCATCCCTTTTAATTATGGCATCCAAGGTGGCTTGCTCCTCCTTTTCAACACGAATGCGTTTAGCTTCTTCCTTAGCAATCCATTTCTTCAAAACTCCTATCTCAAAGTGCACTTCTTTAGGATCTGTAGAAGTAGCTTCTGAACTAGTAGGATCGTCCAGGTCTATAAGATTTGGCTCCACATATGGGGCTGCTCTGGGATTAAAAGGATTATCAAATGAACTCCTAAATCCTAGCCTATAGTTCATATCTGCTACAGGATCTGGCCTTGATGAAGCAATTCCTATTGTGGACACATCTTTGTCCTAAAAGACTCTCTCATTTGGTAATGGGGTACTGAAAATGCCTCCTAAGAGTCATGTAGTTTTAGATTCAAAACTAAGTGAAGAAGACTCTCTTCCTAATACTGGTTGATACTGGGAATTGACAAATGCATTGCCTTTGGGTTTCTAGGTGGGATTTGGATCTATCTTTTTCTTATTTTGGTTCTTCCTACCACCTTGGGGTAGATCAGTATACATTGATACATCAGGATTGGCTCTCATGTAAGCTCTTGTGTTCTTTCTCTTGTCAGCCATATTCACCTTTTGTTAAAATAAGCACTAGCTTCAAAACCTTGACTGAGTCGCCACCCTATTCTCAGGAAAATATACAATGACACTTATTGCTGACTCAAAGAAGACAACATACAAGTAGAAATAGAAATATTTGACACAGACAGACCAATCACTAATGTCGTAAGACTGCAACTCTTGCTTGTTAGATAAGACACTTGGATAGGCTGGATATGTCAGTGTGTAGCTATGGTACTTGGGCTATACCCTTTTTAAATTCTCAAGGTTTGTCACTAAACTATTCCCTTATATCCATGGGCAACACTTAGATAACCTGACACACACGTACACAGTAGGACCAAAGAAATTACAGTACTTTTCACAAATGTGTTGGACAACTCCCTAGTAGAGTCGCCATTTTGTTGGTGTTTTAAAATGAACTAAAACTACTAGGCAACAAAATGCTTAATACCAAGATGATAGTACTCATACAATCTAAAGACTAGCCAATTCTTGTTAACAATTGCATGGGAAAAGCATTTGGACCCAACTTCAACAAAACCAAGGGTGGTTTTCTACTCTTCTGGCTCTCTAGAACTAGGGTGGGTATACTGAGGGATGATTCAAGACTGGAAAAACTGTATGAGGATTATTTTTAGTTTCATTCTGATTCTCATCTCAAATCCTCAAATACATACACAATTCTTGATAACTTGATAAACACATCCCATATAACAGATATGGCCAAAAATTCTTCTATAGATATGCAAGTGCTCTCAGCAAAAGTGGATAATTGAAGCTAAAATATTCCATGCAGACAAGTACTAGCCAACTTTTAAGATCTACAGGAAATAAAAGTAAAATTTGATTTGATGCTGCATTTTGACAACCATTTGTGATACTTTTCTCTTTTAGCTAGATCAAATTTGATCAGTGCCTAGTCCATTGGGGTTTTAGAGTCTATAGAAAATTTTTAGATCAAATTTGTTGCCTTACAAATTTTTTTATCAACAATTCTTATCAGAATTTATCATTCAAAACCCTTTGCACTACTAAAGCAACCTTATCACATTCACCAAAGCTTTTACTTAATCAATTGAATTAACAACAATGATAAATAGATATACAACCTAACTGGATTGCATTCAAATGCACAAGCCTTTACTTATACAATATCGAGATAACCAAGTAATTAAAAGGAGACAAGATTCAGAAAGAACTGATATGGGGACGGTTCAAAATTTGTATTCATTTTCCTTGAAAATTGTATATAATTTACAATAGACTCAGAATGACCTTCAGAAAGAAACACATATCATTCTATAATCATGTATTCTCAGAGAAATGATAGAGAAAATACATCACAAACTTTCTTTCAAAACATTGGACCAAAGATAGACTAAGTATATCACTTAGAAAGAATAGAATTCAAACCATTTTATAGCCATGGAATCTCACTCAAATAGTGTGAGATGCAACAAGCTTCAGGCTAAGAGAAAGTGACAGGTGTCTTTTACAAGAAACATTTACATACACTTTCACAAGATGACAAAAATGTGAGTAACAGAAATCTTTTTACATCAAACATTCCTTTTGTGGGCCCTTTTGTCACATGCTCTAATGTTGCTGAGTTGGTTGCTATTCTGATCCTTCCTTGTATACAATAGCCAAATTAACTAACGATGAATTTTTTTCTGTAGATGGCACATCAACCTCCACCTGTGGGCTTTCACCATCTTTATCCTATATGGTGGGAGTAACTTCTACCTTTTCCCTTTCTTTAGTTGTATTAGCATCCTATGGTTCTGGGTCTACAACTGAAGGTAACAGATTATCCTTGTCTTCTTCATCCAGTTGGGTCTAAGTAGTGACAGGGTCAATGATTTGGATCTCCTCACCTTGCACTTCATCACTATCATTTTCATCTTCATAAAACTATTCACCAGGAGCCATGTCTTCCATCCACTTGTCAAATAATGTGTCATCTAGCCAATTGAACTTCAAAATATCCCTCTTTCTTTTCAGCACATATTCAGCATCATTATTAATGGTAATGAATTCTTGTTTTAAAGAATCAAAGAATATTTGGGCCTTCACCATTTCTTCTGTTGTGGTGGCCCACCATGCATTCCCTGATTCATTAATGACTTGATTCATTCTTAAATAGAATAAATCATCAAGTTCCTTTGCCCATTCATATTTTCTTTTCAAATTATTCTTTTTATCTAGGGCATGAGGAAACAAATTGAATTTCTGGCTCTTGTACTTTTTCAAGTAGCCTACTACTACTTTTTGTAAATGAATCCTTTTATTATCAAAGTCAGCAAGATCAGAAACAATATCAAATGTTTTTTCAATTTGATCAAAAGAATCATCTATAATAGAGAAACACAAAAATGTTATTTCTTTCTCCCTTCTTACCCATTTATTCACAATAGGCATTAGAGCCTCATCATTAGCTTTCAAATCCTCCTAGATACTGATCACCCTAGCCAACTGATCATAAATTAGTGGCCATTCAACTTTGTACCCCAAATATGTGAGATCTTTTCTTAGTTTATTTTCATATTTGGATTCCAATTCTACATGTAAGGCCCATAGTTTGCCTTTTTCTTCTTCAAAATCCTCAGCAGTGTAGTATTGTGGCTTTTGGGGTGTATCTGGTATTTCTATAAGGGGGTTGGATTTGAAAGGTTCAACTGGGGGGCGAGGGTATGTTATTCTTTTCCTAGTGGTCCTTCCCAATAGCTTGTTCTCAAGCTCAATTCTGTTTTTTACCTCTTTATTGTAGGCATCCACCACTGTTTCATACTTGCTCTGTAGCTCAGTCATTTCTTTTTCTTCTTTTTCTGCAGTAGCCAAGGCAAATTGAGAATAATCCACATTCATGTGGGCTTCTTGTACATGTGAAGTATCAAAAACTCTCCTCACAATGATACTCCCTGTTAGTCCTAAATCATTAGGCTGTGATGGAGTAGTCTTGGATCCTCTTCTTAATGACCACATAACAAGAGCAGCTTGGTCATTACTGAATATTGTTCCCAAGAATTCCTTTTACTCTAGATCTTGTAATCCCAAATTATTTGACACAGAATTAAAAATTAAGGCATCAGTAATGTCCCAACTGGGCAATAATAAAATATTTGCAGCTTTTACGATCTGTCTCCCTTCTTTAGGGGTTATATTCTGGAACTCTTGTATCATTTGTTCCTTTATTTGATTTTGAATGGAGCCTTCATCCATTTTTGGATGCTCTGCTTTCAGATTCCTACATCTTTCCTCAAAAATGTGCATGTTTGCCCTCCTTGCAAACTGATGAAAGCCCTAGATTTTAAAAAAACTGTTATCAGACAAAATTTGCTGACTAGCTTGTTCCAAAATAGGGTCTAATTCCCTTCCCCTGAAATATGCTATAATTAATTCAAAACTTGACACAGGGGGCTCCTGGGGGTTCCCTTCATCAATTTCTACCTGGGTAACAAAAACTCCTCCTTGTGATCCAATTTGTTCAATTTTCTCATTAGTGAGCTACTCCTCAATTCTGATAGGAGTTTGGGAAGGTGAGTAATCTTCATCATGTGATTCCTCTTCCCTTATTATTTTTCTTCTCTTGGGAGAGGGTTTAGGGGGCCTTTCTTCAAAAGAAGCACTAGTAGATTCAATTATTTTCTTTCCTTTATTTATAGTAGGCCTCTGATCCTGAATAACAGTATATCTTGTCCTCTTTTGCACAACCAGTGGGCCTGCCCCTATGCTGGGAGTGAAACCCAATTTCCTCATTACTTCCTTGGCTTTATCTAGAAAATAATCAATGAAATGTTGCTTCTTCTCATTCATTACCTCCATTATTTCAAGGAATATATTCATAAGTTTATTTATCATATCTGCAGTAGTTACAACATTATCAAGAGTGTTGTAATCTTTGTCAAAACAATTAATAAAATCCAAAACTTTTGAAAAAACCCTCCACTTTTCTTTCTTTGTTTCTTGCTCCTACAGAGAGTACTCATTCCTTATTACATCTTCAGGGAAATAAAATTCATTCTTAACTAGACAAAGCTTGATCCTATGTCTAAGAGCTGAATTAAAGAAACCTTCAACATCACAAAAATGAGGGTGAGATACTGCAATTTTATATTGCTCCAAAAATTTGTTGAGAAAGACCCACCCTTCTTTAGTTATTACAAACTGGTGAGCTACAGTGCAAGTAGGAAAAATTGATCCTGTTCCCCTTCTGTGCAAAAAGGTCTCCTCCACTCCTCCCAACTGCCAAAAAAATTCAGCTACTCCTACCTTTAAAGGCACCTGATAAGGTAGTACATGGGGTGTCCCTTTGAATCCATAAACTCTAATGATAGTTGAGATTTGATATGGGATGATATCTCCCCAATTATGTAAAACTTTTAGATTGTGGGGTTCATCCATAGGTTTGACAAGACGTAGTAGTGCCTTAAGAATTTTGGGCTTGTCACTCAATATGAGAAATCTTAACTTGGAAGCAAAGTGTCTGTCAAATCTAACAAAATTAGCATTTTCTACTTCCCAAGTCATATCTGCACTCCATAATTGAACTGGCAGTGCTTCCCCCTCCTACTCTCTATTTAGAACCATTTCCTTACCAAAGTATGTACCCCCTTTAAACAAAAACATGTGCATCAATAGGGAATATTGACCCCAAACCTTCTCCACTTTTCCCTTTGCAATCTCCACCAATCCAATGTGAATTTCATTAACTAGGTATGAAAAAGAATAAAAAATTATCTCTACACCGAAAGAGGAGATTTGAGAGATCATATACACGAAGCTCATAGGGATAAAATCTTCTTCATCCTCTCCAAAAACTCTGCACAGGGTTCTGTATATATCTACTGCCCTGGCATTGAAACATGATTTCTTGAAAGGTTCTTTAGAGGATGATGTTATTGCTGGTAGGTTTCCAATTCTGCCTATGTGGGCCTTCAGTGCACCTTGTCTAACTACATCCTTTTTTGACATATATTATTTTTCTAACTCTGTCAAATCAATGGGCACATGATACCTAGTGAGAGGTCCCAAGCGAAAAACTTCCCTAATCTCTTCTAAGCTGATGGTGATTAAAATTTCACCATCTACTCTTCTCACTACCCTTGTGGCTTGATCATAATCCTTTGTCATGACCTCAAGGAGGTCATAATCCATGAATACATTGGGAACAACTAGCTTTCCCAGGTCAAAATTCCATATATTGGCATGTGGGGTATACAATTTTCTTTCTGCAAACCATTTCTTGAACAAATTCAAACTAGTTTGTGAGGTTTGAGCATCCTGGACCCAATTACCCTTATGATACAATCCATCAGCTATCCTTAACCTAGGGTTTAATGAGGTTAACCTTTTAACTTGCACTGTCTCTATAGTAGACTCTGGCATCAACTCAAGCAAGTCATCATGCACATTTCTATCCAAATAGTTTATTTGACCTGAAAATCCCTTCTTCGAAGGCATCTTGGATTATGTTTTACAGAACTAAAAAACCTACAGAGATTATAGTAGTACTACTTACTTGAGTTCTATCTTTGTTTTCCTCTGTATTTCTGCAAACTTTCCATGAATAGACTACTTCATAAATTCTGCCAAACTTCAGCATGATTTCCTTCAGTAATTGCTTCTACTCAGGAATAGCTTAGATTATTTTCTCGCGTAAGGTGAAACTGATGAAATCTTTTGTATTATACTCTATTTTTCCTCACATGCAAAGCTTTCATGTCTAATTAATACATAGAGTGGCACCATATTCTACATTTAAAGCTATGCTTTTGATCTTCAAAATTCCTACGATCATGGGATATGGAGAAAAACAACTAGGCATTGCACTTGAAAAGTTGGTCAATTAATCCAATGAAAATTGCCCATGTACACAACTCTTTCCTTGATGGCGCTTTTGTCTGGACCCACTGGCAACTAAGGACATGTGTCAGCAGGTCACTACTTCTCTATACATAAAGAACAAGCACCTTGCCATAGTGAAGCAGTAACAGCCATTGATCTGATCTTGATCTTACAGATGATATGTTACTATACTTGCTTAGAAAGATGGCGGTGGGCCCTTATTTTCTATGTCGCTATATGTATCTCCCTAGCAACTCTTCATGGCGAGAAGAGGATGGCTGTTGATCTGAGATCGAATCAAAGGTGAGAAGCTACACAAAGTTTCCTGAAAAGTGGTGGGCCCTATGAACATTGATGATGTATGAAATTTTTCACTATTGGCACCTCGTAAGACTTTACTTTAGTCCTAGTCATCATTCCACGTTACTAGAGGTCCCACTGGCTGTTGATTTTATGACATCTCGCTACTTCGTTAACGACGAGATGCTAGATTTTTTTGATAGCAAGGTAATGAGCTCCAACAACTTTAATAAATCTCGGCGACATAAAATACAAGGACCCATCAGATCATTATTGCTCCTATCAATTGCTTCTAACAATAGCAGTTATTACCAGTCATGCCACCTGGACTAATCATGGTACCGATAAATTTCAAGGCCACTAGCTCTTCAATTTTATGGTGCCTCGCTACTTCGCTAACAGTGAGATGCTCAAGATTTCTAATAGTGAGGTAGCAAAGCATCGAAAAGATACTCATTCTGGCACCGATCTCTGACTTTTTCTAATTAGGTCTTTCCTTCGATTCTGACAGTATTTGCCAGGTGTCCATGACTGAATGATCAATTACAAGAAAATTTTGTGACGGATGTGTCTTCATTTTGCAGTCCCATCTCAAATTTTTTTGACACTTGCTACCTTGCTATACATAAATAGTGCCCATGTTTTCATAGCGAGGAAACGACAATGGTGGATCTACTTAGATCAGACGGCTGGGAAATCTGAGAGGGAAAGTAGCTCAGGGCGCAGAAGATATAAAAGGAAAAGAATATTTGCCCGATTTCAAATTTAAACACTTCGTGCCTGACAGTTTATGAATGGAAAGAAATGTAGGGTTTTCATAAAAATTTTTAAAAGGGGAACAAACAGATGACTTACCTAAAAACTTTATTCACCACTAAAAGAAAAATCTTACTTTTCTACAATTGGACAAAGGATTTCTATCAAACAAAAAGTCAGACCAACACCTTCTATTCCAATGCTTTATAGTTTCACTTCTTGGATAGTCAAAAGCTTCCTACTCAAGGCATCTACTACCTTATTGAGTTGCCCCTTCTTATGCTTGATTGTGAATGTGAAATATTGTAGATACTCCATCCACTTCAAATGCCTATTACTAAGCTTGTAATGCCCCACCTAGAGATCCTTGGGACAAGGATTCAATTCAAGCCAAGATATATTTTTTTAAACAAGTATTAATGCACATGAAAACATCATATAGGGATCACAAATATCGCAACTGAAGACTTCACCAACAATCCAAGCAACCAATGAATCTCCAAACACCACTACTGAACAAAATGACAGACATCAAAAAACACATAACTGAATCCAAATCAAAACATTCTAAATTCAAAGTGCATCACCAAAGGATTGAAGAACACCTAAGAGGGTACCCAAAACTCTTCCCAAAAATTCCAAGTCTTACCAAAAAGTACCCATTGTCCAACTGAATAGGTTTTTACAAAAGCCAAGCGATACTTAAAATCAATGTTGGGCGATACTTTAAAGTATCATGAGACATTTCTCAAGGAGGGAAACACTTTCAGGGATTAGGAGACACTTCTCTTAAGGGTGTATGATATTGTACAAGTATCGTGAGATACTTCTTCAATGCGAGTACAATACTGGAAAGTATCACATGATAAAGCTCCAAGAGGCAAGCGACACAATCAAAGAACGCACGATAAAACTCCAATGGGCATGCAAGACTTTATTGTATCGCACCATGTTGACACATGGTCACCCAATAAAGTAAGAGAACTATTCTAAGGTTCAATATGAGGAATGAAATGAGAAAAAAAACCTCCATGCTAGGGAGTACCAAATCCACATAGATCGAGGATTGAACACTCAAGTGGATAATCAACAATATGTCATAAAACAAGAAAGAGGAACATCTATCCATCTAAACCATAGTAATAAAATAATGTAGTGAAAGCAACATTGTAGTGAATAGAAATAACATCACAAAGTGAAAAACAACCAAACTAAGCATGTGGTTCCTCCCAACCATCAATAGCATCATAAGACCATCATGGATCCTAGCCATCCCCCATGCGTAACATCCCAAGCCACTGACCAAATTGTTGGTACTATCGTAATAGGGACGTCACTACTAAAACATGCTACAATATAAGCATAAGAAAATCTAACATGATAGTAATAAAGCATAAGATAATCTTACAGGTAGATGACATCACCTATCACATGCTAAACATCAATAAGCAATAGATATAGTAGCAAAGTAATTCAGATCATCTAATCATATGATGAACATCATAATATAGGAATGCATCAAATAAAATAACATCATCTAAAAATGATATCCAAGCATTTCAATGAAAGCACAAATAACAAGAAAGCATACTCTAGAACCTAAAGTATCAAGAGAAAACATCCCATAATAGTCACACTAGGACAAAAAACCATCTCTGTACATTGGTCCCTAGCAGTGGTAGAGGTAGCTATGCCTTCTAACCATGTGGCACCCGTAGGTCCACACCTACCATGCTGATGGAGATAATGATCAAACCACAAACACACAAAAAGCACAACATCCATGGCTAACACTCATGCCAAATAGTATGATGACATTAACCAAGAACCTAAGACAATGCAAGTGGTATAGGTCTTGGTCAGACACTCATAAAGCTACTAAGTAAGGGCTGACATCATGGAGAGTCACTTGGCATTGACAAGCCCAAGATAGTACTGGCAGCTCTCCACTTCCCAATGGAAGTACCACATCCCAAATCTATTTTATTATCTTTAAGTTTTATTAACACTCACACATTTTATTTAGTTATCACTTGATTAAAAAGCTTATGCATGCCAACCTCAGAAAATAGACACTAGGCTATGAAGATAGAAGCCCCCTCCATATGCTACCTACCCTACCCATGCTCATCCTATGACAAGTGCCCATAGGCATGCATACTCCTATGCCAACCCCAATGATCCTAACTTTCATAAGTACCACGGAAGGTCAAGACCTGCAAGTCCTCCGACAAATGTATGTGTACGTACTCGTGTGTGGTGCACCACCATCACAAAGATCATAACACAAGGACTGGATGAGAACACAATGAAAAATAAAACACCCAACTAAAAGCAACTCGGGAGGAAAAATTCTACATGAATCCTAAAGACAATAAAATCATAGATCATGAAATCACTCAATCGACCTCAATCTGAGAGTATGGATTTTACACAAATTCCAATGATGCAACAAGATCAAACATCATGAACTCACTCAACCGGGCTTAATCCTGGAGCACAGATTCTATAGAATTTCTAGTGTCCACGAAACAAAAGCAAAGGTCCAAAAGAAACCATAACACCAAGTATAAAATTACTCAACCAAACACAAAGTCAAGAGTATGGGTATGACATGCATCCCAATGCAACATAAAAGTGCAATAGTAGTCTGTCTGATATCCAAATGGACCATCCAGGTCCACGACCCACATTGTTCCAAGAAAACCTAAGAAAATAAAGTGACACACAAAATGAGGCAAAAACTCCAAAATTTTGGAAATCTTCAAAATTAAAGCCCATTTGTCCTTTGGTACAGAAAACTCAATCCAAAAATAATCGAGTTCAGAAATCGTATGCAAAAATGGCCAGCATAACGGTACAAAACCCCAAACCCTCAACCTAAAAAATAGGAAAATGCTCATACCCGCCCAACTGGGTAGAGCTAGCATACAAAAATGGAGGGGAACACTAGTTCTCAACCTTCAAATAAATGGCTACCAAAAATAGAAGTAGAAACAGAGCTGAAATAATAAAAGGGGAAAGCCATACCTCACAGCCAAAAGGGAAAAATAGAATTCTGAACCATAAAATAAATAGCTTACAGAAGTAGCTAAAAATCATGACAATCCAAGGTTTCTTTGAGCTAGATCCAACGAGCTTGATCTCATGATGATCCCATGCCTGTAACTCCCATAATGAACAAACTAGTAAATCCTCATGAAGAGGATTTTGGGTTTTACTCTCCAACTTTCTAATTCAAAAGTGAGAAGTGAGGAATTAAATTCCTTTTTGGATATTTATTCGCTTTTTGAGTGAATAATTGATTAGGGCAAATAACTAGCCAACCTAATTAAACCCCAAATTGACCCAAAAAAAAAGGCTATTCCTAGAAATAGGAATTCATCTATGGCAAAGCTACCAAAAATTAAAATAAATCAATTAAAAAGTTTGAAAACTCAAAAAAATAGAAATCTCCTTAAAAACTTTCGTGACAATGTGAAACTCTAAATGCATAGACACGCTCACTAGACTAATCACATAATGCAAATGAGTTCAGATTTAATAATCACCAAAAGGTTTAATTAAACAATTAAAAGAAGAATATGTCGACCATACAGGGATGAGATTGGTAAAATATGAATAGCTAAATCACTAACTCTATGTGTGATTGCCAGGGATGTAAATCCTGCACAGTAAACAACATGATCAAGTGCAATTGCATATTATAACTTAGCCAAAGCAATAAATGCATTAAATCACCTAATTTAACCATTTATTTAATTATATCAAAATAATCTATTTACATCACTCACATTTGCATAAAGCATAACAACACACGAATGAAGTAAATAACCATAGCATTAAATCCATCACATAACATAATCAAAGATATGTCCAAATACTAGATAACCAGATATCATCATAAAATAGACTATCATCTCAAAATGACATCATCATGCAATATGATTGACTAAACAACATAGTAATCTAACATCTATGATATTGAAATCAAGGTACAACATTCGAACCTTGGGTCATCTCAAATGTAAAACATAATATGAATAACAAATATCTCTCAAATCAGAATATAGCAAGGTAAATATCTGTAACACATAACCAAAGAATCCAATATGGACAATCCATTTCTAATTACTTAAGAATTTAATAATGGTAGTTTACACATCATGAAAAGGCACTTAAAACACATAAGTGAACATAATCATAAACATGACTAACCACTGCTATAGGAACCTAGTCCAGTGTAGTACATAGTGTAATCTTTGCACACATCTCAAGGTAATCACAAAACAACCTCATGATACCACATCGATCCTAGTAACCATTGGCACAAACCTCAGTGAACCATAAATCACATCATAATCTCATAAATCAGCGAAATCATAATCAAAGCAACTGATACAATAACATAAATCTAATCACCTCAACAGTGTAGACCACTCATGGTCTGAATCATGATCCATCACAACCAAAAGATCAACAAGGTTGTGTCCATCAAGCTAGCTTACAAAAGTCAAATGGGAGAGGCACTACAAATCTTTTCTTCAGTGTTTATATAACTCAAAGCTTGATTATCTATAAAGACAGCAAATTATTTAGGTAGGAGGTAATGTCTCCACTTCTTGAGAGACTGTACTAATGCATACAACTCAAAGTCATAAGATAAATATTTCTTCTTGGCCTCATTGAATTTCTCACTAAAGAATGCCATAGATCTTCCTTATTGACTCAATAAACCCCCTACTACCACATTAATTGCATCACATTCAAGAGTGAATAATTTGTCAAAAGTAGGTAAGATTAAAATGGGTTTTTTAGCTACCTCTTGTTTCAATGTTTGAAATGCCTTTTTTGATGCCTTAGTCCATTTGAACTTTGTTTTCAGTCCACCTTTGATGGTGTCTAGTATTGGTGTACAAATCCCACTAAAGTTCCTCACAAACTTTCTATAAAATTGTGTCAAGCCATGAAACTCCTGATTTTAGGCCTTGTTTTAGGAGTAGGCCAATCCTATATTGCCTCCACTTTGCTTGGGTCAATTTTTAGATTACCCTTTGACACTACAAAGCCCAAATAAACCAATTCTTACTACATAAATACACACTTTTCTAGATTAATAGCTAGTTTCTCTTCCTAGAGTCTCTTCAGGACCAACCTTACATGTTCCAAGTGTTCTTCTTTTGTCTTGCTATAGATGAGTATATCATCTAGATACACTACCACAAATATGCTTGTAAAGTCCTTCAAAACCTCATTCATTAATCTCATGAAAGTGCTTGGGGCATTTGTAATCCCAAATGGCATTACGAGCCATTCATACAATCCATCTATGGTTTTAAAAGTAGTCTTCCATTCATCACCCTCCTTGATTCTAATTTGGTGATAACCACTCTTTAAATCCACTTAGTAAAGTACATAGCATCTTGTAAACAATCCATCAAATCTTCTATTCTTGGACTAAGGAATCTATACCTGATAATGATCCAGTTAATAGCCCTTGAATCTATACAAAGCCTCAATTTTCCTCCTTTCTTTGCCGCTAAGACCACTGGGACAACACATGGACTAATGCTCTTCTTAATTAGCCCTTGATCCAATAATTCTTGCACCTATCTTGCCACTTCCTTATTATGATCTAGAGTAAGCTTATAGGCTACTTTGTTAGGCAAAGAAGCACCGGGTACAAAATTAATTTCATGGCTGATTTTTCTAATAGGTGGTGGTATGTTGGTGTACCATCTAAAATAATATCATTGAAATCATCCTTAATTTTTTGCACTTCAAGAGGCAGGGGCTGCAATTTAGTATCTTCGTCATTTGGTTTGACCATAATGACACCTTCTATGGTCTCCTCATCCTGTAAGGCCTGCAAGAACTCTTTGCTACTACTAAATAACACACTATGTGTCTTGGAAGCTTCCCCTTCATTCTCTATAAAGGACTGAATTTTAAAAGTCCTTCCATCTTTCTTGAAAGAAATGACATTTTATTCTCCATCATAGATCACCTTCCTGTCAAATTGCCATGGTCTTCCCAATAGAAGATGACATGCATCCATGGGTAAAACATCACAAAATACTTTGTCTTTATAAGCTCCAATAGAAAACTCAACCCATGTCTTCTCATTAACAAGTACACTTTGCTCTAGATTCAACCAAGTTTCCTTATAGGGATTTGCATGGGGAACCTTGGTAAGTTTAAAATTCTTTGCTGCCTCCTCTAAAATAATATTGTCTATAGATCCAGAATCCATTATAACCTTGCAAACTTTTCCTTGAATCTTGCACCTAACTCTAAAGAGAGCCCTCCTATGCTTAGGTTCACTCGAATTAGGCTGCCTTATAAGTATTTTTCTAATCATCAAGTTCTCACCCATTTCTGATTCTAGTTTGCTGACTTCATTAGTGCTTGAGCTGCCCACATCTTCTTGAGCATAAGACACTCTTTTTTCATTACTAGAGGTTTATGGTTTATCAGGACACATGTAGGAAGGATGCCTATGCTGTCCACATTGGTAACACTTCATGGTGACAAAATAGGAGCTGCTCCTTCCTGCTCCTCTTCTTCTACTTCCTTGAGATCCTCTTCCTCTACCAAAAGATTTTCTTGTGCTGATTTCAGAACTTTGTTCCAAGAGTTTACTTTCCCCTTGGTTTCTTGATTCACCATCTTTCCTAGAACCACCTCTTTGACCACCTCTAGAATCCCTACCTCTTCCTCTGTTCTTGGATGTATGGTCCTACTTTCTTTTTCCTTTCTCTTCTGCCTTTAGGGACATTTGATAACATTGATGAACTATTTAGGAGTGACAAGGCTCATTTCTTCTTGAATAGACCATTTAGACTAGATACTTTCATCTTCTGCCCCTTTAGACCTCAAGCATAACTTTTGGAATTCTTCAGTATAGGAGTGCACATCCATGTCTTTTTGCCTCAAATTTTTTCTCCTCCTATGCAGCTGTATTTCATAGTCTTCAAGAATGTAGGCTTGTTTGATTTTAGCCACCATTCCTTTCCAGGAAGTAATAGGACCTTTTCCTTCTTTTTCCCTCTCTATTTGTACAAATTCCCACCAAGTGAGAGTAGTGCCTCCCAACCTTGACCTTGCGACTTTAACCTTCTGAGCATCTAAGATACCATCACATTCAAAATGGTTCTCCATTCCTTCAATCCATTCCATGATGAGATTAGGATCCATCTTGCCATTGAATAGAGGAATGCCTTCCAAGGCTTTACTATTTATTGCTTTGATTGCCTTCAAGAAAGGCTCTTCTGATAAAATAGGGTCTAGTGTTGGAGTTTCTTCTTCCAACTCAATGTCTTTTTCTTTAGCCTCCTTGTCTTCTTTCTGCTCCATCTTGTCCTTGACTTTATCTGTAGTGTCTTGGACCTCACTCAACATCTATTCCAGTTGTGCCAATATTTCTGTCCAAGACTTGTCTTCTTCTTGCTCTTTTATATTTTTAACCAATTCAACATTGGTTGCCATTGTGTTAGAATCATTAGATTCACTAGGTGACTACATTCACCTTGCTTTGTCCCACACCTTTATAGGCTCTAATACCAATCTGATGAGGATTGTTTAGGGTAGACTACCCAGTCTATGCCAATACTCCATGCTAGGATCTTGGTTTTCTCCTAACATCTAACTTGGTCTATAGGATTTTCTACAACTTAGAACATCCCCTGACCTTTCCTAACCTTCCCACTAGGTGAAATTATCAAATCTTGCTCCCTGACTCACTTATCCTCCTAAGAGTACAATTATTCCAAAATACATATGTAGGTCTACTAGGGTTCCACAGTAATCCCTAGTCCAACAAGGTTTTTATTAATTTTAAGGTGCTATTAGAACAATTTTGGTATGCTTGAATGGATGGTAACAATGGGTTCTTACCTGATTTCTTTGTTTCTTCACAAAAAGGTTACTAGAAGAGCCCCTAATTAGGCCTCCACCTGGATTTATAGGGCTAATAATTTCTTACCATTAGAGATTCATCAGACCTAGCCTTAAAAATGTTTGTTTCACATAGTCCATACTCAAAGGTTTTTGAGGGTTTAGGCCACCAAATTTTCGTACAACAATAATGCAAAAAAATGAGGGTTTTGGAGGGTTTTCAGGGCTTCCTGTTGTTCTCAACTTTCAAACACCTTATTCAACTCAAAAAAACTTCTCCTCTTCAAGAAATAGCCTTCTTAAATCCCTCTTGAATCCCTCTAAAGGGAAAATCTTGAATCCTTATACTTTTCTCTTGAGAACTACTTCTTTGCTGATTGCTCCTAGCCAAGCATTGCCTAGCTCACTTAGGGCTTTGTCAAAGAATTCTTTGCACACATTTTCTAGGCCCTTACTTGTATTATGTTGCACCTTAGGGTTTGTAGTCTTATAATCCAAGAGGCCATGGAAATCTCATGGTGGAAACAAGAGCTATAGACCTTTCATGGTAAAGAACTCAAAAATAGATAGTAAATAGTGAACTTTAAAGAAATTTACAAAAGCCTTCCAAAACTTGATCACAAATCTAAACTAAAGCATGGATAATGGAGAATACACAATGTAAAAACTATAACATGCAAAAAAATGATAGTAACAACATGATTTTCTACCAAACAACACCAAAAACTAGTACAAATGTATAAAAATCAGTCACAGGCTGCTATAGTAGTATAATGCCATACAAAAAAATGACTTCCAGCCCATGGTTAGGATTTTTCCAGCCTTAAATAATCTCTCCTTTGGTGTATGAATAGGTTTTAGGCTTTATGTTAAGCCATTTTACAAATTAGACCTTTTCTTCTACAAAGGAAAAAGTTGTCAAGCAACTTTTAAAAGTTGCTGCAATTTTTTTTCAATGCCCGAGTTACATTACTTGTTTCCACATTTAGGGACCATTGTGATGTAGGGGCATCATGAGACTAGCAATTATTCAATGATCCAAGATTCTATATGCATAATTTATTTTAACTGTTGGGTTATGTCTTGGTTTTAAAATTATTGTTTTGATGATGTAATCGGGGGGAAAAACATTAGTGTCGTTGATACAATAATGAGTTGTTTAGAAGTTAGGGTTAGTTGAGGAGCTGGTTATGGGAAGTTGTTGGGTCTATTTAGTTTTTGAAAAGTTATATATACAATGCAATAAAATCTCTGATAGTAGGAGGGGTAGAGTAGGAGAATGGTATGGAGAATCGATGAAGAATAATGAGGCAATGTATTGGAAGATTGAACAATGAAAAGAAAGACTAAATTTTTCTTTAAAGAAATTCAGTTCTATAATTTCTTAGTTGTGATTCTCTGTTTATAATTTAGTTTCAAAAGAGTTTTATTTTTGGGACTGGTTCTGTTTGGAATAGATGGTGTTTTCCAATCAAGGTATCATGTTTTAATTTTATTTTGTGTTTATTCACCCTTTTGCTGTGCGCTCCACATCAGATTGGTATCAGAGCACAGCAAAAGGTCTGGGATGAAGATCTAGGATTTGACAGGTTGAAGGTCCCTTATTGATGCTTGGAGTTGAACTATCCTTTGAGAGTGTTCCAAGGTGGTGGCTAGATATCTAATAAACCCTAGATTGGTTTGAGAAGATGGTTTTGACAAGGAGTGAAAGAGAAATAATTAAGGCATTGAAGGAGTACTTGTATGGTGATAAAAAGGACAGAGAATAAAGAGAAAGAAAGAAGAAGCAAGAAGAAGCAAGAAAGAAAGAAATAGAATGGATGAGACAAGAGGAGTTGAGAAGCCTAAGAAGGGTTTTGGAAGAACAAGAAGAAAAAAATTACAAGAATCTTAGAGAAGAGTTAGATAAGAGTATTGCAAAGTGGGAGAGGATAGCATTGCTTTTGGAACAAGAAGTAGATGAAGATGAAGTTGTTGATGAAGAAACAGATCAAGAAGTGGGACACATTCCATTGGAAGGGCATGGACAGCAGATGAATACTGGTGTAGAGAGTGAGAGTGAACGACAAGAGGTTTTTGAACCTTGTGAGGAAAAGGTTCTTGCAGATGAGGGAGAGTTGGTGATAGGTATGGTTGAAGAAATGATATGCCTAGATGATGGGGATGTAGAGAAAAAATTAGATGCTGGGGAGAGGACTATTGATGTAAAGGATGAAGTATTTGTTGTTGAATGTGATACTCTAGAGATGTACAAATAGGAAGAGGACCAGATTATGGATCAAGTTGATTGGTATTTTTACAGAGATGATATAATGATTCTGACTACTATATTTGTTCCAAAATTCTAGAAAGTTATCATTACACATGCCAACAAGGGCATTCACCCTATAGATTGGAACCAGTATGTTATGGCAAGCAGCATCAATTCAGTCATCATTATGATACCATACAATTGGAAAATTTGGAAGAAGGTCACAACAATTCAAGGGGACTTGAATTTTTTTGTCCCCAGGAGTATGATGCAGGGGCATCATGAGACTAGCAATTATTCAATGATCCAAGATTCTATATGCATAATTTATTTTAATTGTTGGGTTATGTCTTGGTTTTAAAATTATTGTTTTAATGATGTAATTGGGGGGACAAACATTAGTGTCGTTGATACACTAATGAGTTGTTTAGAAGTTAGGGTTAGTTAAGGAGCTGGTTATGGGAAGTTATTGGGTCTATTTAGTTTTTGCAAAGTTATATATACAATGCAATAAAATCTCTGATAGTAGGAGGGGTAGAGTAGGAGAATGGTATGGAGAATCAATGAAGAATAATGAGGCAATGTATTGGGAGATTGAACAATGAAAAGAAAGACTAAATTTTTCTTTAAAGAACTTTGGTTCTGTAATTTCTTAGTTGTGATTCTCTGTTTATAATTTAGTTTCAAAAGAGTTTTATTTTTGGGACTGTTTGTGTTTGGAATAGATGGTGTTTTCCAATCAAGGTATCATGTTTTAATTTTATTTTGTGCTTATTCACCCTTCTGCTATGCACTCCCCATCACATTGCTAATCCTTCCCAAACATCCTTGGGAGTTAAAATGTCACCAAATTGCCTCATCTAAGACCTCCAATCTCTTGATGCCATCTATAGCATATAGTGACAACTTTTGCAAAACATTGTATTGTCTAAGCATTTGGCCTTTCAAGCAATTTATGCACCTTGGGAGGTCTTCTAATGCATACATATACCCAAAACGTAATAAAAACTCCTAACCCAACCTTTTACCAACATGGAAACACAAAGAACTCAGAATGATTCCAACCTAAGGCCAAGAAATCATTCTCAACAAAGACCAAAGAGGAAACTTATAAAACCTATCCTAACTTAGATACACAAGCATGAGCTATATGCTCTTATTGTATTGACATACTTCTTAAGAGAAGTTTATCACACCAAAAATGAAATGGTGGGAGCCTTGGAAAGGTGTTCTTACACCATATTTCCACCTTATCTCTATGAAATCTACCCTAGCTCTTTGTGGCACCCAAGATCTGTCTTCTTGGAGTAAGTCAACCTAGGTTGACCTGGTCCTAGACTAAGTCAAACCAAGTTGACCTAGTCCTTTACATTTTTTAATCTCAAAGCCCAAAATTCCATAGGGATTTAATTAGTTTATGACCATTATATAGTGGACCAATATTATTTTATTGCCAAAAAACTCATATATAAGGTGAAATGGAGGCTTCATCTTCATATCTCATCCATATCTCATCAACATAAAGCATCTCACTCTCAAGCTCTAATCTCTAGTGAATATTTTCAGCCTTTTGCATTCAAGGAGTTTAGGTATTCAATAATTCAAGCAAGGAGATTCCTATCAAGTATTGGAGAATCCTTTGTGAGTGTTTCCTCTTCAGGATCTAGCATATTGTTGGCCATCAAGGGAGGAGATTTGCATTGAAGCATTCATCCTCTTCATTGATGAATATCCATATCCATGGCACCATGATAGAGGTATGATAAATCCATTGCAAAGTGTGGAGATATCCTACATTCCAAATTCAAAATCTATATTACATACATGCAGGCAAGGTGAATCATAATATTTATCTTGTTCTTTACAACCCTTTACATTTACATTTTTCATTTATGGTTAATTCCTTAAAATAGGGCTTGACCAAGGCAAGCCCTCATCAAATCCCAACCCCCAAACCTTTATTTTATGTGGTGATTTCCTAGTTGGGAGCAAAAATAATTGTAGATCTAGAACCTCTAGTTTGTAAGCTTTTTGGAGTTGTTAGATTCAAAGTCATAGAGTACGTTAATCTGGTTGTAAGATGCCCTTCTATGTCGACCTAGTCCTTCAATCTCAAATTTTAGGGAGATTTATGGGTTTTGTTCCTTTTTTCATTTCATTCTTGAATATATCAATGGAACTTCTAGAAAATATTCAAATCTAAAAGATATTGAAAGAAAACACACCTTCCTCTATGCATTTCAAGGCAAGTCTACTACATTTCATTTCATATCTTTACCCTAGATTTACATCTTAATTGGGTTGATTGTATTCACATGACATCTCAATTTACATTATCTAAAAAATTAGTTCAACTTCACATTCACATTATCCTATCAAAGGCCTAAGAGACTGTATGTCTAGGTATTGAATTCCTCTTTAAAACCCAAATTTAGTATTAGTACCCTTCTTCACTTAGGTCCTAGCTAATCTAATTAAGATCATAAGGGGAATCATACTCAAAAATCCCCCTTTCCCTCACATATACATATTTGAATGAGTTAGTGTTGTGTAAAGAAGAGGCCTACAACCCATTAAAGTGCTTTTGTTTTATCACTGAACAACAAGAAAAGAAACTTGTGTTTCTTTCTTTGACTTTAAAACCACATTAAATCACTCTTTCTTTATGCAACCTCACAAACTCATAAAAATCTTATTAAAGAATAAAAGCTAAAGATGTTGCTAAACATCCAACTTGAGTTGCATTAAAGTAAGTCCACATTCCAAGCTAAATCAACCAGTGATCTCTAATTTCATAACTGACTTACATTGTGACACTGTAGTGGAAGACTAACCTCACTTGATCATAATGACATGTTGATCCATTTTCCATGAAAATGTGCAATTTGAATAAGTCCAATGGAAACTTCATAGCAACAACTTCCAACAAAGACTTTGTGATCCCACTCGAATTGGCAACATCTGAGCCATTCAATCATTGCTTATAGCTTGCAAAGTATCAATCCATGAACCAATCAACATCCACATGGGAAACTAAGAAGGATATATTGGTAAATTTTCATTTAAATTAAAATAAAATATTTTTCTACCATTTTATGTCTGATTAAATTTCATAGGCATTTAGTCATCGTTGGCATATTTTATTGTTCTCATTTGACAAGTGAGAGACTATCAAATTCAATATAGTGGTTTCATCATTCTCACTTGCTACAGTTCACAATTATTTTAGTGTCAAGACAAAAAATTTTATTGTCTTGACAATCATTTGACCTCCAATTTTATCCATGAAAATTTCCTAACATCATTAGATTTCAAATTTTAGGACCTTTCACCATATTCATTTTTTATTTGCTAGTCCAAGATTATAGGGTCATAATTTGGTCATGTGGACTCCAAATTCAAAGATTTATTGTTTTTGCTAGAATCTCTTATGTTTTCCATTGGTACAACTATTTTCTACTTTTGGTAAAAAAAATTGAATGTTCTTGTGACTATACCTATCTAATCTTGGCTTACACAAATTTAGAGGCTTTGTTCAAGCTCATACAGACACATTTTCAAGTGCATTTTTTTTGAAAGTGTATTATTTTTTTTCTACTTTCTAGATATGGTATTAATTTTGAGCAATTTTAAGTAAACATAAGAATTAAAAAATTTGGTTACTTTTGAACTATTTTGGCACTTGTAATTGATTAGATTCTTGAGTGATATGCTGTCTTATATTGTCGAGTCCATTATTGCTTCATATTTTTTGTTGCAATGATCAAAATTAGAAGTCTGCTTTGGTTCATTTTGACAACTGTCATTTGTACATGCACTAAGTGTAAAGTTCCAAAGTCATCCATCTTGGGCTTGGGGGGGGGGGGGGTTTCTTTGATTAAGTATATTTGGGGGGTGTCTTGAGCGAATGTATTTCTCTTTCTCTTATGTTTTTAATTTTGCATCGTAGGTTCTCCTATATTTACAGTCTTTAATCCACATAATTATACTACATGGAAGATAAGAGCTTTGAGTAAAATTATGGGAAATGGCTCAATTGGTTATCTTGATGGACTTATGGTTGCATCATCTTATCATGATGAACTAAAAGAATTAAATCATAAAAATGATGTTGCTATTGATACTTTGAGTAATTATGTACATAAAGATCTTATCTTCCATATTAAAGATTGTAAAACTATAAAGGAAGCATGGGATAATTTTGATAGCTCAAACATAGAAGTTGACAATGCTAGAGGTTTTGAACTTGATGAAAATATCATGAGATTAGATCCTAAGAATTTTGACATAATTCAAGACTATATCACCAAGGCACATGAGCTAAGGTAAATGGTTAAGGATTATATGGTTACCATAGAGGATTAAAAAGTGATCCATAATTTGATGAGAAAACTTCCTCCACAATATGCACCATTTTTTTCTAGCTTCAACACTCAAAAGTTGACTATGGGTCTTTCATATGCCATGCCTTCATTTGATGTCTTTACAGAGATGTTAATGGTAGAACAATCAAATTTGATGAGTGTGGGGCTTCTGAAGTCTTCAAAGTCTAAAACATTGGTGGCTAATAAAAGGAAGCAAGGAAAAATGGTCTAACAAGAAGCAAAAACTATGGCAACAAAAGACACAACAAGAAAAAGAACACTCAAGAACCTCACGACAAGACAACTCCAACAATAAGGGGAAATCATCCAAGAGGGAGTTGCTTACTTGTGCATATTGTAAGAAGAATGGACATCAAGAACATCATTTCTACAAGAATCAAATAGATGAACTCATAAGCTTCTTAAGAAGAATCAAAGAATCCAACCTCCAAGAGTGACTACTTCATCCTCTTCTTCATAGTCAAATGTTGATAAAGGAAAGGATCACAATGACAAAGGTCAACCATTAGTTTCTACTTAAAGTTATGACTTCAATAGATGGCTTCTAGACTTAGGGATTCTCATCATATGGCATATTCACATTCTATATTTTCATGATTTGATCCTTATCATGATCTACTTATTTCTATGGGAAGCAATACTTACATAAATATGATATGAAAGGAAGCATTGATAAGGGGGAGGGATACTTCAAATATGTATTATGTGTACCTCACCTGACTCATGATCTTAATTCCATCTATCAGTTTACTAATGAGGAAACAAGGAGGACTATGGAATTCACACCTAAATTATTTTTTATCAGAGTGTTGGAAACTAGAGAGACCCTTTCTACAAGGGTGGTTGATTACACATCTCAATTGTATAACTTTTCTCATGATGATGAAAGTGATTCTTCAATATATTTTGATCATACTTCTAATGTTGATTAAGACCTTAAGATGAAATTTGGTTACTTGAACCTGGGTATTCTCACATGTGATCAAGTTCTTGAGAAATCTATTTCTTATCCTCCTATTGAGATTAGATCTACTATTATTCATGATGATGTTTGTATTCGTGCAACCATGAATTTAGGTTATTTGGTGCAAAATGATATTTATTGTCTCTTGGCTTAGTTCCATGGGATGACTACTTAACAGATGTTGCATGTTTGTTTAGGAAGTCCTATATTGTAGATTTGGGAGACATTAGTGATGATACTCATCTAATCTTTGTTGAATATGACCCTCCTTTAGTTGTTGCAAGAGAGCATGTTGACCCTCATCTTCATTCTCTACTTGATCATTATTTTGAGGTTGATGTTATGGTGGATACTTTGATACAACATTTGGTGGAGGTCACTTTATCTTTAGAGGAGACACTTGAGTCTTTGACACATGTTCTACATTCACCCTCAATTGATCTTGACTCATCTTTTTTAGTAGAGTGGCATAGTACATGTGATTTAGAGGAGGCACCTTTAAGTATTTATATGGGGACACTTGAGCAAGTTTTAGAGATTCCATACATTTTGAGGTTTCTTCATATAGATGGTGGAGGATTCATTGAATTACCCTTGGTTTTGTTTCTTCCTAAGAGGAGAAATGTTGTTCTACACTCATGGAATAGTTTCTACACCAAAAGTGTACAATCTACATTGGGAGGGGCTACTTTTTCTCTCTTCCACTTCTTCTCTTCTATATGGGGATTTTTTATTGTATATGTCTGATGTATCTCATAATAGGGGAATCTTGATTACTCCACCTGTGCATGCATCTATCTTTATTTTTTATCTCTCTTTTTGGAGGAGGATTTTTCTCATGAGGTTTTCCCTCTTTTTATGTTTTATGAGACATTTCATTGTTCTTGCATATTGTACATGGGTACCTATGTAATGTCCTGCCTGGAGATCCTTGGAACAAGGATAAATAAAAGCCAAGTTTTTTCTTTTGTTACAAGTATGGATGCACACGAAAATAAACATACAAGGATCATGAACATCATAATGGAAGACAAAATAAACATCCAAACACCAACGGATCTCCAAATGCCACTACTGACCAAAGAGGACAAACTATAGAAGTTGTAAAACACATTAGAATCCTAAAACATTGCGAAATCAAAAGGTCAAACCAAAGGGTTTAAGAACTCCACAAAGGGTATCCCAATCATCTCTCAAAACCTTTTGATCAAGTCAAAAAGTTCCCACTGGTCACCCACGTAGGTTTTCACATAGAGCCTACGACATTTTCAAACAGCCATGTGATACTTTTTTAGTATCATACAATGTTACTCAAAAGGTTGCACGACACTTTCAAGGTCTTGGTGATAAAAATTCTAAGGCTATCTAATACTTTACAAGTGTCTTACGATAGATCACCAAAGGGCATGTGATACTTTCCAATATTTTCTAGTATCATACAACATTTTCCCTTAAGGTGTGTGATACTTTCCAATATTGCACAACATTCCTTCTTTGAGCATACTATAGTTTATAAGTATCACCCCATGCTGGAACATAGTCACCTAGGAAAAGAAAGAATGCTCCAATGAAAATTCAAAGGGATAAAAAGAGAGTTAGGATCTCTACACCAAGGAGTACCAAATCCACAACTTGAGGCTTGGACACTCAAACCCAAGAATTGAAAGATGGAAAACAAATAACCATCCAAACCCAAGCAGTAAATGAAATTATACTGGAAAACAACATTGCAATGTACAAAAATAACAAGCATCATGAGACCTCAAAGGCCTTAGCTATCACCTATGTGTAACATCCCAAACTGCTAACTAGATAGTTGGAGTTGTCTTATGAGGGCATCACTACTAAAACATAATAACATCATAAGAACATGGAAACTAAAATCCTAAACTAATCAGCAATATATACTCCAACTAAGTGAATCACATCATGTACTCATATGATAAACATCATAATATAGGAATGATCAAATAAACTAACATCATCTAAATGTGATAATCTAATTATTCCAATGAGAGCATAAATCACAAGGAAGCGTACTCCAAAATTTTGAATATACCAAGTGAAACATCCAGCACCAGTCACATTGGAAATAGATTTTCTCTATACACCAGTCCCCAATAGTAATATAGGAAGTTACTCCTTCCAACCATATGAAACCTATAGGTTCACTCTCATCACGCTAATGGAGATAATGTTCCAACCACAAACACACATAAATCTGAACTCCATGGCTAACACTTTTGCCAAATAGTAAAGATGACTGAAACAAGGATCATGAGCTAATGCAAGTACAACAAGCTTTGGTCAAACACTCAATGGGTTACTATGTAGGGACTCGCCTGAAGGGGAAATAGCTTGGCATCGTGTAGCCCAAGTTAGTATGGTAGCTCACACTCCCCGGGGAGAAGCACAATCCTATGTCTTAACCAAGTGCTCACAGCATTTTATTATCTGAAATTTATTACCCAATTAATTTATTTAGTTATCACTTATTCAGAACTTCTTCATGCCAACCCTCTAGACACAATAATCACTAGGATATGAGATAGAAGCCCCTTGCATGCTACCCTATCCTACCCATACTCATCCAATGATGACTGTCTATAGGTATTCATATTCCCAACCCAACCCTAAGTGAACATAACTCCACCAAAATAGAAATAAGAGTTTGACCCTTGTAAGTCACTCGACAAATGCACATGCACATGCTTGTTTTTGACACAACACCATCACGAAGATCATAAAACCAAGGTTGGATGAGAACACAAGAAAAATAACACTCAACCGAATACAAGCTTGGGAGGATGGATGTGACAGACATCCTAATGAAACAAAAAGGTACAACAATGGCCTAACTAACATCCTATAGATGATCAAAGTCCACAGCCAACATCATGCCAAGAAAAACTTGAGAAAACTGGGTGGCACACAAATCAAGGTAAAAACTTGAAAACTCAAAAACTTCAAAAATAAAACCCATTTGGTCTTAGGGCACAAAAGCCATCAAAATCTAATAAAATTTAGGTTCAAACATTGTATGCAAAAATGACCAGCATAACTATGTGAAACCCCAAAGCCTCATCTTAAAAATTGGGAAAATGGTCATACTCGACCAATCGGGCAGAACTAGCAATAAAAAAATGGAGGGGAACGCTAGTTCTCTGCCTCCTAACACACAACTACTAGAAACAAAAACATAAATAGAGCCGAAACATGAAAATGAGAGAGCCCTACCTGATAGCCAAAAGAGCTAAAATAGGAATTAGCTAGATAAAATAAATATCTCATGGAAGTTGTCAAAAGTTGTGGCAAACCAAGGTCTCCCCGAGCTGGATCTAATGAGAGTGATCTCACAAAGATCTCATGCCCAAATCTCTCACAATGAATAGAAATGCAATCCTCCAAAAAAAGATTTCGAAAAAAGCCTCAAATTTCTAATTTCCAAAAGTGAGAAGTGAGGAATTAATTTCCTCTTTGGATACTTATTCACTTTTCAAGTGAATAATCAATTAGGGTAATTAACCAGGAACCCTAGTTAAACCTTGAATCAACCCAAACAAAAATATGCTATTTCAAGTAATTGAAATTAGTCTATGGAAAAGCTAGTAGAAATTAAAATTAATTAAAGAAAAGCCCAAAAACCCTTAAACCCAAAATCATAGAAAACCTTAACACTTTATGGAAAATGCAAACCTCTAAATGCACAGACACATTCATAGGTCTAATCACATTATTCAAATGAGTCCATATTTAATAAATCACTAGAAGGTTTAATTTAAAAATTAAATATGATACACCAACCTTACAGGGATGACATTGGTTAAATATGAACAGTTGAATCACTAACTCCA
The DNA here is from genome assembly GCA_028749045.1 of Cupressus sempervirens. Lineage (NCBI taxonomy): Eukaryota > Viridiplantae > Streptophyta > Pinopsida > Cupressales > Cupressaceae > Cupressus > Cupressus sempervirens. The sequence goes on along the minus strand of CM053783.1, from coordinate 755,319,880 downwards.
TGTGCCACTATCGGGGATATAAATCCTAGACAATAAAACACATGATCAAATGCAATTGCATATAATAACATAGCTAAAGCAATAAAGGCATTAAATATCCTAATTTAACCATTTATCTAATTATACTAAATTAATCTATTTACATGACTCACATTTGCATAAATCATAACAAAGCAAGAATGAAGTAAATTATCATAGCATTAAATCCAACATATAACATAATTAGAGATATGTCCAAATACTAGATAACCATATATCATCATAAAGCATAATGCAATCTTAAAATGACATCATCATGCAAATATGATCAATTGAACAACATAGTAATCTTACATCAATGATACTAGAAATTAAAGTATAACATCTGACCCTTGGGTCATCTCAAATGTAAAAATAACATGAGTAACAAGTATCTCTCAAATTAAATAAAAAAGGTATAGATTACAAACATTAGAGGCACTACAACCTAACATGGCCTAGTAGTCAAGTCCCATCTTACACTGTCATCTATTTTTTGTAAGATAAAGAACATTTCCCTAAGTTGCACTTAAATTAGGGTGTTGGTGAAATTAAATATTACTAATTACACTTTACTTAAGTCTATTTCAAATAATGTATTTGTATTGTAGACACATAGGAGTTTATACTTAATTTGAGCACATGTTGTCTCACACCCCTCTTTGTGATACATATTTGTGTTCTTGTCCTCTTAGTATTGTACATGTTGCACACAATTTATTTCATAATGGAGGATAATACACCTTTGGTGGGCATGTGCTTAGTTGTTATACTTAGCACTTGCATCACTCCTAATTATCATGCATTGCTTATATATTGAGGCATATCTACATGTATTTTATCTGAATATCCCATTAGCATTTGGATTATCTATCATCAGTAAATCTAGTCATTTGAGGATCATATCATTTGTCTCTTGTGATATAAATTGAGCTTCTAGATCTTTGCATTTTCATTCTCTTCCTTAGGAAAATTCTTACACTTACAAATGTGTCTAAATCATCCCAATAAGTGCCCCAATGGTCTAGAAGACCTTATACATGTATATAAGCTCAGGTTATCCCATGTGCCTTATATATCTTCATTAATATGCTTGGGTAACCTCATAAAAAAAAAGAGCATTCATTTTCTTATATCTACAATCCTTCTTCATGTTCCCTATTTTCCCACAATTCCAACACTTTGCTCTTTCTAGGGGTCTTTAATCATCCTCTAGAGTTCTCCCTCTTTTATCCCATTTCAACTCTTTTTCTTTAATCATTCAACATAAATGCAAGGTGTCTAAGGAACCAACATTTATATACTTCCTTTTCACCTTTTTTTTGAAAATAAGTACAACAATCAAATTGTCCATCATTGGCTTTATATTACCATTACTAATAGTAAAAATAACATTTTCTCAAGATTTAGGTAAATAACAAAGAAATAGGGTTTATTTATCTTCATCTTCTAATTTAACAAATATTAATACAAATTGATTTATAACTAGATCATAGAAATTCAAATGATATGTAACGAATTCACCCACACACATTTTACAAGAATATAACCTTCTTTTGAGATATAACTTACTAGAAAAAAATAGATTGATAAATGTCACCAATTCTCTTCCAAATCTTGTTGCATAGTATTTTTTGAGAACATTCAAGAGGAAGGAATCAAAAAGAAAAAAATTATGGTTCTTCATGTTTTCTTCTTCAATTTCTGATGCAGGAGCATCTTGGGTCTTTAAGGAATTTTGCATCAACCAAAAAATAATATTGTTTTATTTAGCAGTTTGTTGTTCATGAAGTAGTCATTGTTGTTTGTGTTTTCATGTTGTGCACATTTGTCATCATGTCAAGGACCAATCCTAGATCCTTTTCCTAAGCATGCAAGTCCTCATATTCCTTATTTCTTGAGTAATGTGTCATTCATTGCAGTCCATGTTTCTTACTATTTTCTTCGAGTGAAGCGTATCATTTCTATTGGTGTAGTTTCATTCTCTTAATGGTCACAAGATTTCTATTAGTGGACACAAAGCATTTTGTGTGCAAGGTCATCAAATATTGAAACTACTTTTCAATGACCTTTTGCACCATCTCATGCACATCCTTAAGCTCATTTATAGATCTAATGGATCCTTCTATGACAAACTCTAAGGATTGTTTCTAGTGAAATGGTGACTCCTTTCCAGTCTTCAGAATCTCATGAGCAATGGCCACATTTGTCTTCATGTGTAGAGGGCCAATTTCTCAGTCAACTTCTTTGTTGTCTTTTGTATAGATGGCTAAAGGTTTGAAGCTGTTTCCCTAAGCTTGTGAGCATCTAGCACTAGGATTCCCAAGTTTTTAACTAGTGGATAACCTTGAGCCTTGATTTGATCTACCCATGCGTGCCTATCTACTCGAATTATCTTTCTTGTTGCAGCTTTAGGAGTAAGTTCTTGGTCTCCTATATATTTGGGTTTGTAAGAATTTTCTTAAGGGAAAAATTCACCCATGAACTAAGAACTCAAACACAAGCACATAGTAGACCACAGAGAGAGAGAGAGAGTATGATTAGAATGACAATTTATTCAATATGCCATGATTAAGAGTACACTAGGAGTGCCTGTATATAAAGGCCTCTTAGGAAGCACCTAGAATGTCTCTAGAAACAATTAGAAGATAAGACAAGTAAGCACCTTATCCAACATTCTAGATGAATGGATAAGAATGACAAAGTGTCATATGTGTGTAGAAGATTCCTATGTTGTAGACAACATGTGTTTAAAAGAGGTGCAGACCCCCTATGATGTCGTCATGACAACACAGAAGAGTGCACAAACTCCTAAATGTCTCACAAATAAAATAATGCAAAATAATAAACTAATACATTAACCTAAGTAAACTTAAGTAAGTGTAATAAGTAAATACTTATTTACACCAACACCCCCCCTTAAGTGCAACTTAGGGGAATTCCCTTAAGCTTATGAAATCTAAGATGAAATGCAGTATGGGTCCCAGCTACTAGGCCATGTTAGGTACCCATGTACATAATGAAGATGCAATCTCTCATAAAGCGAGGAAAGAGGGAAAACCTCATGGGAAAAACCCTCCCCCAAAAAGAGAGATAAATAAGGATGCATCAATGGATGGAGTAATCAAGATCCCCCCATTACAACATAGATCTAGTATATACATAAGAGAATGAGAGAAGGAAGAGAGATAGAATAGGGTCCCCCCCCAAAGGAAGAATGTCAACAAGTGAAAGCCACTATGATGAAGAAGCTGGTCCAAGAATGCAAAATGGTGTTCCTCCCCTTAGGAAGAAACAATGGTAAAGGTACATTCTTGAAGATGTATGCTGGCCCTAACACCTACTCAAGTATCCATGTGCTGATGTTGAAGTTCACCCCTTCCAACTGTGCTGAAAAGAATGAATGCAGATTAGTCAAGGATGTCTATTGAACCTGTTCCACTGAACCATCTATCTCCTCTATTAACGAAGAGACCTCCACTAATTGCTGTTCATAAGGATCCATAATCATGCCAACTTGTGAAGATTGATCATGTAGAGAATAGACATGAGGGTCAGAGTGAGCCCTCACAACAACTGTAGAAGAATCAACTTCATCAATGAGAAGATGTAAGTCCTCAAGTGTGTCTCCCAAGTTAACTGAAGCTCAAGTTGGAAGACAAGATGTACCATGCTATGATAGATCTTTCATTGTGCCAATATAAGCATGTGGACTAGACTGATGTGACCTCTCACTGCAACTATTGATAGAACCCCACGTGTCTAAAATTGTTGAAGCTCTATCACTGGTGTCACTGTCTATTTCCATTGTGTATGAAGTATGGAGAGGAGTAGAGGACAAGCTTGGAGAACTTTCCTCAAAGTGAAGATCCTTCTCCACAAAAATCTTGTGTGTCTCTAGATCCATCAATCTGTAAGCCTTCACAATATCTTCATAATTGATGAAGGTAAAAGGCCTAGATGCCGGTGCCTCACAACTCCTGGAAGATAGGTTAGCCCATGCTAGACAACCAAAGACTTTGAGGTGATGCACAATCAGTTTTCTACCGCACCATGCCTCAAAAGGAGTCTTGCCATCTAAAGCTAGATGAGGAGACATGTTAAGTATGTGAGTAGCACTGCTAATGGCTTCAACTTTAAGTGTAGGATCTAGAGACTTGGCTTTATCTTACAACTTGCCATGGTCTTGAGAGTCCTAATCCTCATAGCTGCAACATCTATCTTGTGTGGACTGAATGTTGGTGAGTTCTGAAGATCAATCCCCTCAATTCTACAAAAGTTCTTAAGTCTTATATCAACATATCTATTCTCATTGTCCACCCTTAGTACCTTGATGGCTTTCCTTGACTTGTGTTCAACATGAGCCTTAAAATCTTGAAGCTTATGAAAAAATTCATTCTTATGATGAAGGAAGAAGACCTGAGTGAATCTCAAAAATTCATCAACAAATGTGAGTATGTAGCGGCCTTGGTTGACTAAAGTCACTGCAAAGGGTCCTGCTAATACCATGTGAACTAGCTAAAGAACAACTGGAGCTCAAGAAGACTTCCTTTTATCATAGTTCTCCTTGAGATTCATATCCACTAAACATGATGAACATTCTCCCCTAGAAAAGTTGATATTAGGTAGACCTTTGACCATATGTTTAGAGAAAAGTTGTTGAAGAGAGCAAAAGTCAAGGTGACCAAACTGCTCATGCCATAAGTTGATGTTTGAAGTAGAGTGAGTTAACAAGGCTTGGGAAGGACTCTTAGGCACAAAGTGTGAAAAGGAATAAAGCCTCTTGTCATCATTCACTTTGCCTACTACAACCAATGAATCATCTTTGAGACTTTGCACCATCATTGAATCTAGAAGGAACTCAACTTTGTGACCATCTCCAAGGTGAGTGATTTGGTAAACTGATAGGAGATTGGAGCTTAGATTTGGAACATAGAGAACATCCTTGAATTCCTCATTTTCCATTTTCACATGTCCTCTCCCTTCAACTTTCATTTTAGCATCATCTCCCACGAAGATGTGTGACAACTTTGACTACTTCAATGAAGAAAAGTCTTCCTTTGAAGAACCCATGTGGTAAGAGGCACCTGAGTCAAGTATCCATTCTGTCATGCCCAAACTATGAGGGCAAGAACAATTTTTTTTTATTTTTAAATAATTTATTTAAAACTCAACATGCTCTAAGTTTGCTATGATTGAGATAGAATCTTTAGTACAGGTTCTTTACATTGCAATCCTAGGGTTTTAAACATGAGGGTGATAACATCATTAAAATGTTGAAGCTTGCACTATTAGATTAATATCGGTAAAGTTATGATAATTCATTAACTTATAATGATATTCAATAAAACTTATTTAAATAACAATGTATATGAATTCGGGATTTCAAATTACTTGCAATATCAAATCAATCAAACCTACATTAAAACTTATTTAAATTGCCAATTAATCAATAATTTTAATCTACTTAATGGTTAAACAATTGGAGTACATTTACTTTAAAACTAGCTAATTAGTATTTAGACATAACTGAGTGCAAAAGAAATATTAACAATTACAACCAACGTCCTTAATCAAAAATAAGATAACCTTAAACTTTATTTATTTAACTAATTATTCTTTAACAATTTTAAATTCATTTTAAACTAACCAGATATATATATATATATATATATATATATATATATATATATATATATATATATATATATATATATATATATATATATATATAAAGTAATAAAATAATAAAGAAACTAAGATCAAAAATTAAATAACTAACTAATCTAAGACTAAACTTAAAGTTTAAGACTAACCTAACACTATCTCCTAATCTAACTACAACTAAACTACAACTCTTAACACTCTAACATATCTAATAGCATTTAAATAAAACACAACTTAACAAAATTAATAAACTAACTACACATACTATTTACACACTAAAATAAAACTTAAATGAGAACTACCTACAACTAGCCCCCTATTCTAAGCCCCCTCCCTACACACCTACTAATTCTACCAACCCCCTAAGCCCACCCTACTCCTAGGCCTGCCTCACCCCACGAGGCCCTCACATCTCCAGGCCGCACGCTGCCCAAGTCTGACTCGGCACGTACTGTCCCAGGCTTGAGTCTGGCCCAAGTGGGAGGTCAGTGCTACTCAAGGCTCGAGGTTGGACATAAGCAAGGGTCTGCTTGCTAGCGCTAAACCAAATAAAATTTAAATGCTTTTCCCAAACACCTGCGTCCATTACCAAATGATGAGGGGGAGGGATGGGACAAGGGTCAGAATGACGTCATCCCATATGATGACCCAATACTTGCAATCCATTCTTTTTTCAAAGAAACCCTTTAAAATATACATTTCTAAGGCTGACGCCCAAGGAGGAAAAGTTGGGCATTGATGACATAAAGTTTTTATGGTAAGAAAGGGTATTAAGAATATTAAAGTTATAAAGGTTAATTAACTTATGCATTGTATTAGATATCCTTAATATATATATATATATATTGTTTTACTTCTAATTTTAAACACTAATAGATTCTTAGAATATTCTCTGTTGCAAACCAAAGATTATCACATTCTCTCATACAAACTCCAGCATCCTGTAGGTGGATTATTTGATAAGTTGTCTACTCTCTCTTGAAACTCAATGTATATTTTTCTTTTGCAATTATATTACCACAATAGGTGTATGCATTTTCTTATGAATTTCTAATTCATTATTTCCATGAACCTCAAATGGCCATGCATTTCAATGAAACCACATTACATGAAATAACCATCTACGTGTTCATTTAACTATCTAATAAAACTGATGGATCAACATAATGACTAAACTAGTCATAAGGCATTTGAGACAATAAGAGAGATCAAAGTGATAATGCTCCATTCCTTTTGAAAGGAGTATCAAAATAAACAAAGTTATTTCTCTATCATGTTTTCAATTGTAGCTTGGATATCTTGACATAATTCTTCCTACATGTTCTTGCAAATTTATTTTCAACACAATCAACCATGAACTAAATCATTTCACACTTGATAAGGACATCATACATTTACATGGATTAGTAATATCTCTCACTACCGTCCATATGAATAGAGGCATCACCATACATCACAAATTGAATCATACATAATTTGAACATCATTGTTGCATCTTATCTTTGATACACATTCATATGACAACATAGAAGACGAAAATTTTAAGAGAAGTAAATTTACTCAATCACTTATTTTATTATCAACCTGATTCAAGGCTTAGCCGGGAAAGAATCAGGAAGAAAACCCGGCTTCGTTGCCATATATAATAAGGTTTAAAAAATATAATTTACAATAGGATCTCAATCCCAATCTTCAATAATTTTATCAAATTTTCTTCATGATCAAAACAAGGAGTTTGTAATGTCTTCTAAATCTCATTTCAAGAACCATGGAAGAAACCAATAACTAATCGGGTGACAACCAAGCAGAACCAAAAGAACATCAAGCATGCATAATCATACATGGTTTACGCAATAAGATTCACAGTGAATCAAGGCTAGGGAGAGGTGGATTCTTGCAACTGGAGAAGTCAAGCACAACACCAATTCAAATGCCCAATCGGGGCCAATAACTAAGAACTTTCGTTCTTCCATTTTAACTTGCCATACTCATACCACGTTTGTGCTGACGGGCATGGGCCCATAACACCCTACCCTTTATCCCTCTTCTCATCCTGAGAAGAGACTCTACATAGGTTGGAGTCCAACTAAATGGACCTCTCCCAAAATTGGTCACTTCTGCCCTCTCCTAGGGTGAGTAATACCAAAACACCCATGCAAGGAAACTCAAAATTTTGAACATAAACAAGAAAGGAAAACTACCAAAATAACAAGGTTTACAAATCTTCCCAACATACCCACAACCATACAACAGTAAAACAACAACAAGGTAACAAGAACATGAAACAAAACATAAAAACTGAATAAGGGAGATGGGGGTTTCCTACCTTCTCAAGGAGGTAATGGCAATGAACAAATTTGAGTAGAGTATCCCTCCTTCCTTCAAGCTTCAAAAAATCTTCTCTAAATGTAGAGATTGGGTAACCAAAACACTAGACTAAGGAAGGCCTCTAAATAAGCCTCCAACTCAACCACCCAAAAAGAGCAATAACTATTTCCATCCACTAGCCACTCTAGAAACTCCTAACTCAACCTACACCATGGTTAAACCTTAAAAGGAGGTGGGGTAAGACAACTCATGACAACCACTTGCAATTTTCGCACAAAGGCAAAAAGGGGATTTTTGAGTGCCCTCAAAAGTCAAAGCTAGGGGCTTAGGGGTTGGAAAAGACCCCTAACCCATACCCATACCCTATGGTTAGAATAAAAACATGTTTTAGAGCCTTAGGGAAGAGGTTAGAGTCAAATTAAAAAAATCTAGAGATAAAATAGGTCTATCTAACAACTCTAACTTGCAAATCAAGCACAAATCTGAAATAGGGAAAACTAACCCTAATTAAGAACCTAATAGAAAATTGACACTAACTTGAAACCAAAGGTTAAACAATTAACCCTAACCAGCATACCGAAGCACATAACATTTTATGAGTGTCAAGCGACACTGAAAGAACATAATTACGAACAAAAGGGTTTCCAAATTTTAGCACATGGAGATCAGTTTTGTTCCTCCGTAGGGTTTCTCGGCTAAATATCTGCACACTTATTGCACACATCAGTAGTCCTGAAAATCACATGTACATATATACGTATCAAAAATTTACATAATTTGAAATATACATAAATCAGGGTTTTCTTGCATCCTACTTATATCCTTAATCATAAAGATTCCAACTCAATGTGTTAATCCCACATTTTATTGATTTCATCAACATACATATACATGAGCATTAAATGACAATCATCAAATATATCTGGAAATAACATCACACAACATAAAATAATAAAATATGTTCTAAGCATCAGATAATGTCTCGACATCTCGAGTCGCGGATAACAAAATAAGAGTAATGTATCACTATGCTATGATGGGTCGGGGGCGAGGCCTCAGACATTCCAAAGAAGAACTAGTGTTTGCCATAAGTACTTGACCTTTACCCTATGAAGAGGTTGGAGTTGAATCCTTGGAAGTACTTGGCACTTGAATCTTGTTCTTTTTGAGTAGATTTTCTAACTCATCAATTCTTTTTGTCTTGCAATAATGCTCATCATGATTTGGCTTTTTGTAGTATGCACAAAAAAGTTTTTCCTTCTTGTCATTACTTCCCGTCTTGTTTGAAGAAGTATTGCCTTGTTGAGAGGAGGATTTTTGTGTCTCAGATTATGTTTTCACCTTCCACTGCTTCTTGTTGTTGTTTCTTTTCCCCCCTTGACTTGATTTGTGATCATCACTAACCACCAAGACATTGGTCTTTGATGACTTGAGAAGTCCAAAATCCACCAAGTGAGATTGTTCAACAATCAATATATCTGCAAATCCATCAAAACAAGGCTTTTGGTAAGTAGATCCCATGGTCAACCTGTGAGTGTTAAACTCAAAACAAAGTTGGTGTACTCAGAAGGTAGCTACTTTAGAATGTGATGAATCAACCTATCATCCTTCATGGGATTTCCACAATCTTTCAGAAGTGCCCTATACTCATTGAATTTGATGATATAATCTTGAATTGTGTCATAATTCTTAGGATCCAAGAGAAGTAGATCATCCTCAATTTGAAAACCCTTTTCTTCATCCACCTTACCATACAATTGTTCAAGTTTATCCAATGCTTCTTTAGAGTTTGAACAATTTTTAATGTGAAAGAGAAGATCCCCATGTACACAACTCTTGATAACACCTAAAGCCTATTGGTCTTGAATTTTCCAATCAATGAGTTCTTTAGCATCAGCAGGTTTGATAATTGTACCATCAACATAAAGACTATATCCTTTTTTCCATTAATCTACTCCATGTAATATCTTTACATGTAGAATAGTTGCATGAAGTTAGAGGACATTTAAAACTCATGATGCAGAAATTAAAAGAGCACAAAAGAGAGACACAAAAACACAGTACACACCCCCCCTTTTCACTCAATCAATAGCCCCCCCAAAATGATATTTTTGGCACTTTATAAGTAGTGCATTTACAATGGGCCACTTGTCAAAATGAACAAAGTGGACTTTTTTATTTTTCTTTTACAACTACCTTATGAGGCTTAAATCTATCACTTAAGCACTGTAGCTTAGATTTGTAATAATTCTAAAAAAGAATCAAAGCTTTATAATGCTGAAAAAACCTAATTCTAAAAGTGAGAAATTGGTCCACACAACCCTAGAATTTGACTTTAGATCTAGAAAGTAGACAAAAAAATACGCACTTTCAAAAAAAAAAAAAACCTAAAAAAGTGACCAGATGTGCCCGTATGGAGCTTTTGAAGTTGCAAAATGTAGGATTATGCAGGTATAGTCACCAAAAAATGCAATTTTTGCAAAATTTGTGCACCAAAACCAAAAAACAACACCACCACTAGAAAATTCAGGGAATTCTACCCAATTTCAAAAAAAATTGCACCTGAATTGGAGTCTGAATGTCTGAGTTATGGGCTTGCAAAGTCAGGCTGCCAAACTGAAATGCAATCTTAAGAGGGGTCTAGAAGAAAAACTTTGAGTCTAAATTTGATGGTCAAATAGCCATCACTATAGTTGTAAAATGCTTGGAAATGATGGTCAAATGGCCATCAATTTTAACCTTGGTAAAAGATGATGTCAACAAAAAATAGCTCCTCGGGCTGACATGGTAGATGACTCGTCATCCGTAATATACGGACTCACACGTGTCAAATTTTTGTATGATGATGTGGTAGTAATAAGTGGGTTCCACGAGTAATGTGGCAGTCCCAAAATATGTAGCACTTAGCATGTCAACTGGGACACATGGCAAAATATTACTCAATCTACGTGGAGGGCTAGAAAGTGTCGCGTGGCGAATGCGGATAGCTTCGTATGTGCTATCTGTTTAAGCCATGTGGTGTGGGAGAACTACCAAAAAATAGTCTACAGGAAAAAGTTGGGAAATGCACAGGTGGTAAACCAAGCCGAAAAACATGGCACTAGAAGTTTGAATGCGGTGAGCACTGGAGAAGCTAAGCATGACGCTGGAAACCTCCTGTGTAGAATTGTGAATGCGGCTAAAATCTTCCATAGTGTGGGCTGGAAATATTTAAAAAAGTATCGCTGGATCCCATCTTTCATGTCATTGGATACTACAGATTAATCCCACATTCGTTGGGTTTGCAGTGAGTGCAATGTTTAAAACACTTAGCACATAATAGTTATGGTAAAAGTGTGCCGAGTCATTTTGAAGGGCTCGGCCAGGGTGAAGATGGGTTTGCTCCGCTAAGATTTGATCTGGCTGGATTTTTAGGTACAACCTATTGAAGGCTACAATTTTTTTAGGATGTTGCCCATAGTATAAAATATATACCCTACAAAACAATAAACAATATCCACCGAAATTGCACCCAAAATATAGAACCAAGTTGGGCTATCACTACCCAGTTCGGCAAAAAAAATTTCTCTGCCTGGGCAACCTAAATTTTTTGAAAATAACAAATTCAAAAAAAAAATTACAGAGAAGAAATTGAATACAAATCCAAAATTAAAATAATAAGATCAATAGAATGACCATACCCGAATTGCAAATCGAGGCCTCCAAGGTCCAATTTGCAAAAAAAGTTTGCCTCACGATCGACTTTAGGCCAAGGTAGCCAGGTTTATAGTAAATTTTCACCAATTCAGCATTCTGGACGCAATGGTGAGGTCAAATCTGGCTCTAGATGCTCCCAATTTTTGCAGTACTTCAGATTCAGACTAAGGTGCTGAAGCAAGAGTGGTCTCGAAACGGCTATGTGATGAAAAAATCTCCAAGTTGCTTTGATACCATGTAAGAATTTGCCTAAGGGAAAAATTCACCTAGGAACTAAGAACTCAAACACAAGCACATAGTAGACCAAAGAGAGAGAGAGAGAGCATGATCAGAATGACAATGTATTCAATATGCCATGATTAAGAGTACACTAGGAGTGCCTATATATAAAGGCCTCTTAGGAAGCACCTAGAATGTCTCTAGAAACAACTAGAAGATAAGACAACTAAGGACCTTATCCAACATTTTAGATGAATGGATAAGAATGACAAAGTGTCATATGTGTGTAGAAGATTCCTATGTTGTAGACAACATGTGCTTAAAAGAGGTGTGGAACCCTTGTGATGTCATCATGACAACACACAAGAGTGCACAAACTCCTAAGTGTCTCACAAATAAAATAATACAAAATAATAAACTAATGCATTAACCTAAGTAAACTTAAGTAAGTGTAATAAGTAAATACTTATTTACACCAATAGGGTCAAATTGACTAAAAGAAGTGCTCCCAAGTGTAGACCTTATATATTCCACTAATTCTTTGTTTGAAGCCTTTAGTATTTCCTTCTCTACTCCAAGATCTTCCATCTTGTCCTTGATTTTCTCATTGGTGGACTTCCACATGTTCACCATGGAGTCATGAACTAGAATGCCAAGATCCATTTTCCTAATCTGGAAATCATCCTTCGAGAGCTCATGAAATCTACCTTCTTTCTATGTCTCAGCTATCTCAACTAGCATATGGCCAGTCAGTAAATCTATAGCTAGTGCAATGATTGTCTTATGTTTCTTTATCTTCTTTGATGGCTAAGAGGAGGTGACTTTTGTGATCAAGTCCTTTGATGGGGCTGCATCCTTGTATCTCCTCTTCTTCCTATAAATGGTCTCTTTGATCCATGACTTTGTAGAGAGCACATTGATGTTAGATTGCATTGTCATGGGGTCAAATAGCTTCCTTGGGATTAATGGAGTTGTCTTGCTCTAGAAAGCAATAGGGAAGACAACTACCTTGGTTACTAAAAGAGATAAAGTATCCCATTGCTGAGATGTTTCCTATTCTTGGCCATCAATGGGGTTAGCATTGCCATCCAAATTGATGACTTGAATAGGGGAAGATGGCTTGGACACTAATTTTTCTTGTTCCTTCCCCTTATCCTTGTCATTTTCCTTCTCCATAGTCTTCCTGATGTTCGAAAGAGGGCCAACTCCATAGGTAGGAGTGAATGACACATTCCTTTTTGGAGGCTAGTCTCCACCTTGGCTAGTGGACTATGATGGCCTTGCAAATGTTGATGTAGTGGTTGTGGCAGTTGTTGTTGTTGTTGACTGGGTGACTCTATTGACACTCCACCTATAGAACCAATACTCCCAATTCTTTTCTTTTTTGCTCAGGTCCACTCTACCCATTTGTCTATCCTCTTGATTATCCCCTACATGAGAACCTCCATAGAGTCAATGAATGGATCTATAGGCGAGGTGGAAAAAATTGGGGTGCCTTTGATCTTTTCATAAGATGTAGGGTGAATGTATGCTCCATCATCTGTATGGTTAGAAACATCAACATAATCACTACATAATTTAATTTCATTAATGGTTAGTCATGACCAAAATATCTCTTGAGTTTAGTACTCATTGAGACATCTGGACAGGAAGTCTTCAATATCCAAGACATGCCTGTAGGCATATCCCAACTTTAGATGATCCCTTACAAAGCTAACTGGATCATATTGAGGCCTGAGCACCTTAAAGTCTAACAACTTAATCATTCTCTCAAAGCTTTTTACCAAATTCTGAGCATCTGATTTAGAGGCACATGAATATGGGCCAACCATTATAGGAAATAGAATCTTGAAAGTCTTCTTTACATTTGAACAAAAGGTGTTCACTTCGAGTATTTGTCGACACAACTCGACTAGAACCACCTTCTCCTCTAGATATCTTGGTAACCTCTTTAGGGAATACATCATAAGATCCTATTCACAAATAGGAGAAACTTAGAAATTGGATGAATGAGCATTTGAATTGGCTTATGGCTGAAATTGCCTTCGGTGAGAATCTCCTTTCAAGGCATCCTTGTCATTCCTAACCTAAGCTCATTGTAAAAGCATCATTGATAGCTACATACTCCTCATAGCTTCTTTACAACTATAGATGTGGATAAAATTCATTGACTTTGGTACACTCATCATAATTTGGGATGCTAGGGAGACTAGGCCACAAGTGGTGAGTCGCCAAAGCATAGATTGGATAAGAGGACATGTAGAATGGATTGGATTGTCTAGTAGAATTGAACCATGAGGCAAGCTCATTACTGATGATTTGTGCCCAATCAATCTGCATATCCTCAACACATATTGCTTGCACTAGGAAGAAATGGTGCTAGATGAACTCTAAAATCTCCTCTCTTACTTTCAATTTGAGGAGGAGTGAGAGGATATCCACAACCTCTCATATTGGATTTTTTCCAAAAAGGGTCTTTGACATTTTTCTCTTCTTTGAGCAAGTAGTCTAGAACCATGTGATGTAGGCAAGAGGGGATAAGACCAAGGCCAAAGGATACACCCAGCTATCCAATTCAACCAACAAGAGTCAATATAGTAGAAAACACAACACAAATACATCACCAAGGAGAGAGAACAAAATATTTTATTAATTCATCAAGTGAACAATATACATGCCCAGCTATAAGGTGTTCTGGGTTACGACCAACTAATTACATTTAGATCCACAATCTAGCTACAAATTTGCACCTTCCTTCTTACTTTCTACTTTTTACTTCATATTTCTACACTACTTCACCAAATCTATGCTAATTCTAAGCCTAAACATCTTATGTATACTTGCCAAAATGACTAACAAAAAATTCTAGAACATAGAGAAGCCACAAGTCAGCTCACAACCAATATTAACTATCTATACCAAAATTAAATGTAAGCAATGTCGGCCCAAACTAGAACTAGACATAGAATACTCGACGAATGAAGACTTTCCAAATAATGTCACTCAACATCTGCATGAACTCGACATCCAAAGGAATCACTTAGCAGCTACTACAAACTTGGCATCCTCTAGCACTCGACAATCAAAGGAAATGATTTGACATCCAAAGGAGCTCTGCAACCAAAGAAAAATCACTTGATAATCAAAGGAATAACTCGGCAACCCAAGGAACTCAATGCCAAAAATCACTCAACATCAACTAGGAACTCGACATCAACTCTAACTTGGTAGAAACTACCAAAAAAGGAAACCAAAGTGTAGGATTACAAGACAACCTAGGATGATCTTGCATCAGACAACCAGGATTAGAAGAAATGATTCTCCTAAATCATGCAAGTGTCACAACTCGAGCTGAATCCAACTCAGATTGAGAAATCCATGTAGCATCCTTAATAGGTCGATTCTTCCACTTCACCAAATACTCGCAATAATATTTTCCCGTTGTTCTCTTACTAATTTTTTTATTTAATATATGTTCAACCTCTTCAATCTACTTCTTAGGATAATCATTAGGTACAACAACTTCATCATCTAACTCATGATACTTATATAGATCAGTAACATTGAATATAGGAGATATATCCATGTCACCAGGTAACTCAACCTCATAAGAATTACCACTTCCAAACTTCTTCAAGATCTTAAAAGGTCCAAACTTCTTCATCTTCAGCTTACTGTATGTTCCAACTAGAAATTTTTCTTTCTTCAGATGAACCATCACCTCATCACAAACTTGAAAATCATGATGTTTCCTAAACTAATCAGCATTCTCCATATACTTCTAATTGCTTTGTTCTAACCTCAACTTCACTTCCTTATGCAAAGACTTCATAAAATCAACAAATTCTTCTCTTGCAACATTTCTCTTCTCTCCACTAGCAATATCTCTCAAATCTGATACTCCTCTAGGATTCATTCTAGTAACAATCTCAAAAGTTGTCTTTCTTGTACTCATATTCATAGAATTATTATATGAAAATTTAGCTTGTGCTAATACCATTTCCCAATTATTTGGCTTATTCCCAACAAAACATCTTGGCAAGTTACCTAAGCTTCTATTCACAACCTCCATCTATCCATCTATTTGTGGATGGAATGTAGAACTAAACTTCAACTCAGCACCCATCTTCTTCCAAAAAGTCTTCCAAAATTAACCAAAAAACTTACTATCTCTGTCAAAAATAATACTTCTTGGTAATCCATGTAATCTCACAATCTCTTTGAAGAAAAGTTTAGCAATATGCTTAGCATCTGATGTCTTCTTGCATGGTATGAAATGAGCCATCTTAGAAAATTTGTTCACTACAACAAATATGGAATCATACCCATTCATTGCCTTAGGTAATCCAAGAACAAAATCCATACTAATGCCACTCCAAAGTTTCTTTGGAACAGTAATAGGTGTATACAAACTAGTATTTTGACTCACTCTTTTTGCAACTTGACAAACTCCACAACTCCTCACAAATTTTTGAACATCCTTATACATTTGTGGCCACTAATACTTCTCTTTCAACAAACTCAATGTCTTATCAATTCCAAAATGTCCAGCCAATCCACCACTATGCTTTTCCTTGATCAAATTCAACCTCATAGAACTTCTAGGAATACACAACTAAATACCTTTGAACAACATATCTTTTTGAATGAAATAATCATCATACCTACTTATGTGATCTATCAGATTTGGTGCTCTGCACTCTCTCCACACCTCTAAAAAATCAAGGTCAATATCATACAACTCTTTCATTTAATCTTAACCAAGAACTTCAACCTTCATTTGAGTCAACAAAGAATGTAGGTACTCAACCCACTTCATATGTCTTTGATTCAATTTATATTGACTTCCCAAGTATTGTAAAGCTTTATGATTAGTATACAACACAAACTCCTTAGGAATCAAATAATGTCTCCACTTCTTCAATGTTTAGACAATAGCATAAAATTCTTGATCATATACAAAATACTTCTTTTTAGAATCATTCAAATTTTCACTAAAGAAAGCAACAAGTTCATCTTCTTGACTTAATATAGCTCCTATTGCACTACTAGTTGCATCACATTCAACTTAAAATACTTTGTTGAAATTAGGTAAAGCCAATATAGGTAATTCAACAACCTTTTGTTTCAAAGTCTCAAAACTCTTATCAACTCCATGTGTCCACTTGAATTCCTTTTTATCTCCCCTCATTGTCTCAGTCATAACATTACAAACAACATTGAAATTCTTTATATACTTTTTGTAAAAACTAGCCAAACCATGAAATGATCTTACCTCACCCACATTATTAGGTGTAGGCCATTCCAAAATTTCTTTAACCTTCTCACTCAAGATCCATCTTCAATCCATCAGTTGAAATCACAAATCTCAAATACACGATCTCCTCTTGCATAAAAGAACACTTTTTCAGATTAATCAACAACTTTTTCTCTTTTAACCTCTGCAATACTTGTCTAATATGCTCAAGATATTCTTCCTTAATCTTACTAAATATTAGAATGTCATCCAAATAAACAATCACAAACTTACCCAAGAATCTTTTTAGAACTTCATTCATCAACCTCATGAAAGTACTACGTGCATTAGTCAAACCAAAAGGCATAACCAACCATTCATACAAACCATCTTTTGTCTTGAAAGAAGTCTTCCATTCATCACCTTCTTTGATTCTGATATGATGATAGCCACTCTTCAAATCAATTTTTGTAAAATACTTTGCTCCACACAAATAATCCATTATGTCATCCATCCTTGGCATATGAAACCTATATATCACTATGATCTTGTTAATAGCTCTGGAATTAGTACACATTCTCCATTCTCTATTCTTTTTAGGTGCTAATATGAAAGGTACAACACATGGACTCAAACTTTCTCTGATCAAACCTTTCTGCAACAATGCATGCACTAGCCTGTTAAGTTCTTTATTCTCTATAAGGGTCAATCTATATGGTTCTTTGTTTGAAAAACTAGCTACAGGAATCAGATCCATACAATGACTTATGCTTCTTACTAGAGGTAAACCATCAGGTATATCTTCTACAATAATCTCTTCATACTCATTCAGTAATTTTGCAATTTCTTTTGGTACTCGGCTACCACTATCTACTATTACTCGTTCATTACCAGCTTCTACTACTAGGTCATTATTACCAACACTCGATCTTCTAGGAATTATAGAAAAATAAACTCGATTCTTCTTTACTTCCTTTTCAAATTACTTTCCATTAACCATATAAACTTTTATCACAGTACAATTAACCTTATCTAAACTTTCAATCAAAGGCAGCAATATTTGCTTCTTCTTATTCATCCAAAGAGTATATTGATTCAATCTTCCATAATGTAAACCATATCTATTATATTTCCAAGGTCTATCTAACAAAATATGACAACAATCCATTGGCATAATATCACAGAACACTTCATCAAAGTAATGTCCAATCTTGAACTTCACAATACATTGTTCACTTACCTATATCTTATGCTCATCTTTGATCCATGAAACATGATAGGGTTTGGGATGTTTCAACCTCTGCAACTGCAACTTTGTAACTAGCTCTTCTGATGACAAATTTGTAGAAATTCCACTATCAATGATGATCTAGGTGCATTGTGAAGACCTCAAAAATTTAGCCCACTCAAAATCTCCCAAAATTGACATCAATGCATAGAGCACGATGAAACATTCTTGACACAATTTGAAGTGTGTCAAAAGGAGTCTATTTTCTCAAGATTTGTTTGGTCAAAATTTGGGTCAAACTAGTGAACTAGGGATTGGCCAAAAAGGTGAAATTGGACCATCTCAAAAGTGGTCAACAATAGGTCTTAAATTAAAGAGCCCATCAAGAGCTTTCCAATGGCATTCCTTTCATCAAAAATAGAGTTCATATGTGAAAGTTATGATCATTTAAAGTTGGATGCTAAAGCCAAGTATGATGACATCAACATGATGTCATCATGATAGGGTGTCATGAATTTCCATGATTTACCATGATTTTTTAAAGACTTTTTAGAAGGTATTTTTGTTTTAAAATGACTAATGTTGTTTTAAAAAATAAAATGAACTTATAACCTTCCTATTAATAAGGATTCACTTTCTTATTTAAAAATTTAATAAGAGGCCATAATCTAACCAAGATTTCTACATAAGGCTTGAATTATAAAAGCCAAAAATTGAATTGGTTAGAATATAAGGGCTATCAATATTATGATTTACATGGGAGGTATATGGAAGATTTATTTGTTATTTAAGGGGGACATAGTTATCAAATTTGTTACTTGGTTTACACCAAATAAGGAAAATAATTTGTATAAAAGGAATTTATTTTTTTGAGAAAACAATCAAGCTTGGGAGGAACAAGGAGACTTGGAGAAAATTCTTGTGTATTCTCATTCTTTGTGAAAACTCTTGGAGAGTTTAATTTTACTCTTAGCAAAGGGTTTGGAGTGAGAAATATCGGGAGTTTTATGGGCTAAGTGGTCTCTTGTGAGAAAAATGGAGAGATAAAAACTTAGGTACTTCTTTGTGATAATTTTCATGACATTCAAGTTGATTGTAAAGACTTAATGCCCATTGAGAGAGAGTTGCATTTTTGTTGCTTAGCATTGTAAAAAGTGGTGAAGGAGCTATGCATGAACATGTTGCTAGAAAGTTCATGTCATCGTAGTGTGGAAGCTAGAAGAAGATTGTAACTCCATGGAAGACCATGGTGATGTAAAAGTTTTGCATCATAATAATGGCATTGATCTTGCAAGTTTGCAGATCTAGAGATGTAGCCAGAGTCTGGTGAACTCCGAAATCAAATCTTTTGTCTCTTGTTTTTTCTGATACATATTTTTTCCACTTAGATATTTTATGTGTTTTTAAGTATTATTTATTCAGTTCATAAGCAACATCAATTACAATCTTTAATTTATATCTATATCCTAGTGAATCTTAAAATTGTAAGTGATTCATAACAAGGAGTGTACAGATCAAATGATCACCTTGTAGCATTTTCCAGCCATTTTACATCTGGTCTAAAAAAGACTTCTTCTAAGAATAGGTTCCTCATCACTTCCCTTATTACATAAGGTTCTTCTCACCATCAAATTTTCTCCTACCTCAGGTCCACGTGGTGAACCCTCATCATCTCCTTGAATCGCAACATTTCTGTTAGCTAGCCCACTTTCAAAGGATCTACATTCAAAAGATCTATGCCCTTCTTTACCATATCTAAAACAATTACCACATAAACCACCTCTAGGATAGCAATTACCTCTTCCTCGATAGGATCTAGTAGCTCCTCGTTATGACTACCACCCTTCCACTCAGTCTTGTCTTTTTCATCATTCTTCCATTCAGATTTACCTTTATCTTGCACAAAATTGTTAGACTTGCTACCTTCTCCATAAGATCTACCTCTGCTTCTCTAAAATATACCACCTCTATCTCTTTGTCTTTGTTCATGCTTCTTTGTCAAGATCTCTTTAGCTTTCAAGGCATATTGATATGCTTCTTCCACACTTTCTAAATTCACAAAACTTATTTCATCTTGAATTCCAAATATTAATCCATTTAGATACTTTTCAATCTTCTCAACATCATCATCCACATGTCTAGATCTGATGTCCAACCTATAGAATTCCTCGGTATACTCTTTCACAGTCATGTCCATTTGTCTCAAATTTTGCATCTTTCTCAGTAAGCTAACTTGGTAATTAGTAGGAAGGAATTTGTTCTTTACCTTGTTCACCATCTTCACCCAAGTTTTGATCTTCTCCTTTCCTCTCTTTTTTCTATCATTTTGCAAATGCTCCCATCACAATGAGGCATGTCCTTTCAACCTAGTAACTACAATTCTCACTTTCCTATTGCCAGGAGTGTTTTCATACTCAAAGAACTTTCCCATTTCAGAGATCCAATCTAATACAACATTAGTATCCAATTTTCCATCATAAGGAAAAAATTCCATAGTAGGCTTAGAACTTGCTCTAGACAACACTCTCAACAACGTTGCTTCATCTTGGTCTTCTTCAAGCTATAGATTAGGGTTTGGTGCCACTGATTTATCATCACTTACATCATCAAGATGTGCTCCTCTCCTCTGGGATGTCTCCACAACATCTAATCTAGCTGCAATTTGTTCCAGTGTATCCAATATTGCATTATCAGCATTTTCTCTACCTTGACCCATCTTTACAAATAAGGTTCCTGCAAGATCATAACCCTCTATAAGTTATAGGTCAAATTCACATATTTGCAACCCTACAACCAAATCTGAAATAGGGTTCTACATGATCCAATCACCACAAGGACAAACCTTGAGCTCTAATACCACCTGACATAGGTAAGAGGGGATAAGACCAAGGCCAAAGGGCACACCTAACTATCCAATTCAATTTACAAGAGTCAACATACCAAAAAACACACAAAAAATACATCACCAAGGAGAGAGAACAAAATATTTTATTGATTCATTAAGTGAACAGTATACATGCCCAGCTATAAAGCCTTTTGGGTTATGGCCAGATAATTAAATTTACATCCACAATCTAGTTGCAAATTCGCACCTTCCTTCTTACTTTCTAATTCTTACTTCATATTTCTACACTACTTTTTCGAATTTGTGTTAATTCTAAGCCTAAACATCTTATTTATACTTTCCAAAATGGCTTACATAACATTCTAGAACATAGATAAGCCACAAGTCAGCTCACAACCAATATTATCTATCTATACTAAAATTAAATGCGAGAAATGTTGGCCCAAACTAGAACTAGACACATAATACTTGGTGAATGAAGACTTCGCAAATACTAGCACTTGGCATCTACACAAACTTGACATCCAAAGGAATCACTCAATAGCTACTGTGAACTTGGCATTCTCTAGCACTTGGCAACCAAAAGAAATGACTTAGCAACCAAAGGAACTCGGTAGCAAAGATCACTTAGCATCAACTAGGAACTCGAAATCAATTGCAACTTGGTAGAAACTGCCAAAAAAAAGAAATCAAAGTGTAATATTGCAAGAGAACCTAGGATGCTCCTACATCACCATGTCCTCTACATGTCTTCTCATCTAAGGGTCTTCTTCTCATTGAACATGGATGCAGAAGACCCAAAATCAAATTCACAATACTACTCCTTCACAGGGATGTCAAATGTGGAATACATTAGTACCTTGTTAATTGATATGAGAATGGATTGGTTAGGGAACATCATCTACTTTATTTTTAGGTTGTATCTCTCTATGGATTCTTTCACTAACTCAAATGCATGAACTACCATTGGAAAACTAACTACTTCTACCAATCCAATCTCTTTAAGTTTTTGAGTGGTTGGGTGAATGGGTTGAGAATTAAGTCTTCTATGAAGATCACCCAGATCGTCGAATTTGAAGGATGTATCTATAGGTTCATTTAACTCACTCTCTAAGCCAATTAACTTATTATAACCAAAAACTTTGATTTCATTTGGCTATGATTGCATAGGATGTAGTTCTTGATAAGTAGTCATTTAAGTATACTTGAAGAATCCAATTGCATGCAATTTCAATGAAATAGCTTTAGGAATTAGAACGTTAGCACCACATGAACAAAATTAAGTTCCACCAATGATTATAATGATAGGATTTGCATTTAATTCCATGAGTAACAAGTATTTAAACTTTCCATTCATTTGCATGCAACATCTTAAACTCCCAAAATCTTGATTACTTTACTTAAAGTAAAGTGATATGACTGAGAATCACTAAATAACATGAATGCTTTAGCTTTATGGGAAGTGTCTTACTTTGCTTTATAGTCTAGAATGTAGGTATACTTAATAAGAGTAATGCATGCGTGAGAGAGAGAGAGAGAGAGAGAGAGAGAGGAACTTAGCTTTTCTGCAAATTTATTTTTCTTCTATCTAGAATCACAATATGGGGAGTTATCCTCAAACAGCTTGCACACCTCATTCTTTCACTTTCTACTTAAATATTTTAACAATAGAGGATCTAGAGGGGGTCCTAGGTTGGCTATTTTTCTATAAAAAAAAAGTGGTCCAATCTATTTGGCATCAAGCTAGTAGGTAAGTCCTCCTTTCCATTGGTAAAGAATATTTCTTTGAATGAGCAAGGTATGTTAATTAACACTAGAAATCCCTAATCAAATCATAGATAGAAATATTTCTAGGATGGATTTAACTTTGGTGGGGAGGTTTTTAGGAGCCAAGCCCAACATTGAAGTTGTTCATGCCTTTGTTTGAAGTAAATGGGTTCTAAAGGACTGGGTTGACATTGTTTCTATGGTGAAAGGTTTCCTATCCTTTAGTTTTTCTTGTGAAGAGGATAAATGAGAGATTCTATATAATATTCCATGGGTTGTGGGTTAACACACTTTGATTCTGTAAAAATGAGCACCAAACATGAACTCTCATGATGAATCTAGGATTCAAGCACCAATATGGATTACGCTGACAAAGTTACCTCTAGATTTTTGGGTGGAGGATGTGTTTCAAGGTATTACTAATACCTTTGGTGAACTTCTTTCTATGAACCTAGTTATAGTGTCAAGAAGAAGATTGACCTATGACATAATTTGTGTGGGAGTTCTTCAAGGTATTGATATGCTAGAGGTTATTTCTCTCAAATCTAAACTAGGAATTTAGAAGAAAAAAATAGAGTATGAATCAACTGCCTTTGCCTATTTTCATTGTAAAAAATGGTCATTGGGCAAAAAAATTCCTAGCTTTGAATGGAGCTCCCAAAAAGTTTTTAAAATTTGTGTTTGAAAAGGAGTGAATGACTAGGTTCAAGCTAAGAAAAGTAGATGTAAGGAAGGGAATACTCAAGAGGTAAGTGGTTTGGTGAAGGGAACCTTGGTGGTTAATGATTCAGAATAGGTGGAATCAATTCATACAAAGGAGAATGCCAAAGTGGAGAACTAGGAGTGTGTACCTTTGGATCACATTATGGAAGTCATAAATACTATATTGGCATAGGAAAGAGGTGTCGATAGTCCCAATAAAGTGGATGAAGAAGTAAATAGGGAGATTTAGATTGAAGATATTAATGAAGATGAGTCTGAATCCAATGAGGAACATGACTGTATTATTATCAGAAAGGAAACTCAAAGTCTAGTTAGAACTCTTTTAGATGTTATAACCGTAGAGAGTAATCAAAAGTGGGGGGATGACGAAATCTCTAAAGGTTTGCAGGGGGAGGATGATGACTTTGGGGTAGACTGGATGAAAGTGGGGGCTAAAAAAACCACTAAATCAAAAAGAAAATGGAGGTCTTATCTTTTAAAGAGAATAAAGAGAATGCTTTTTTAAAAACTAGGAGTAGTAACAAAGGAGATATCCCCAGCACACCACCTAGAAAAGACATTAAAAAAGGTGATTTAAAGAGCAACAAGGCTAGGGACTATTTCTTACCTTCAACACCATTTGGTAAAGGTGTCAAAACTATATATGTTGGTCTATCTCCTTCTTCTACAAGAAGACCATCCAATGTGCAAAGAAGAATAGTGGAGACTAATAGGAGTATAGCATATGGTAGTCAAAGGACTATCTTATACTCAGAATCTTTTTATAAGAAATGAAGTTTATATAATTGAATATCAAAGGATTAAATAATCCTCACAAGCAAGATATAATGAAAAATATGATTAGGGATAACAAATCAGATATTGTTCTTATTCAAGAAACAAAAATGTTAAAGGATAAAGTTGAAGGTCTTTTATTTTTTCAAGCAGGTAAGATTATTGGGAATGATTCTGATGGGGCCTCAGGTGGTATGAAAATTTACTAGAATGATAAATATATAAATGGGGAACTTATAGAATAGAAATATGATAAACATTAGATTTACCAATTTTAAGGATGTCTCTGCTTGGGTGTTTACTAATGTTTATGCTCCTAATTCCAAATGGAGAAGAAAGGCACTTTGGGAAGCTATTACCAATTAGAGAAAAAAAATTGTGGATGAAAATTGGGTCATTATGGGGGATTTTAATACTCCATTGAAAGAAAATGAGAAGATCGGAGGGAGTCAGACTAACTTGGATAACTGATTAGAATTAATGGATTTTATTAACAATCATCTCTTACATGATATGGATTTGCATGGGGTTGATTATACTTGGACCAATAGAAGTTCTGGGAAGGACCTCATCCAAGTCAGAGTGGATAGAGCCCTTATTAGTAGTGACTAGTTTTTAAAGTATAAATCCTCTCTTTCTACTCAAGTTCGAGTTGGATCTGATCACTACCCCATTTTCCTTGTGGTTGATCCTTTAACCTTTAAGAATAATTACCCCTTTAGATTTGAAAAAATGTGGACCCTTCATCTAGGAATGGAAAACCTTGTTAAGGAATGGTGGAGTATTTAAGCGGAGGGTACTGCCATGTTCAAAGTGGCAAATAAGTTGAAAAATGTTAAAATGAATATCAAAAGATGGAACAAGGATACCTTTGGGAACATTTTTGACAATAAAAGGAAGATTTTTGAGGTACTTAAAGAGATTTAGGATAGTATTCAGGTTGATGGATATGGGATAGTCTTCAGGGAGTGGGAAATTGAATGAGTTGCATGATATTATCACTAAGGGGGAGATGTATTGGAGACATCGGTCTAGAAAAGTCTTTTTGAAGGAAGGGGATCAAAATACTATGTACTTCCACATGACTACCTTGAAGCATAGAATGACTAATAGAATTTCCAAACTTATTACTAATGGGGCTACTACTGAGGATGAGGAGATTATAAAAAGGGAAGCCATGGATTTTTTTTAGCAATTTATTGAAAGGTGATCCCAATCTAGACAAGGATTAAAAAAAAAAAGTTTTTGGACTATATCTCAAATTGTATATCAAAGGATCATAAATAAATTCCTTACTACTATTTCGTCTAATGATGAAATTACCAAGGTTGTCTTCTCCTTTGATGGAGACAAGGCATTAGGGCCATATGGGTTCCCTTTCCTGTTCTTCCACAACTATTGGTGTATCATCCAAGAAGATGTTTTTAATGGGGTTAAGGAGTTCTTTGGATCTAGGAAATTCCTCAAGGAGCTAAATGGTATTTTCCTTTCTTTGATTCCTAAAAAATTAGGTGTTGATTGCATGGATTAGTTAAGACCAATCAGTCTTTGTAACTCTTTTTATAAAGTTATATCTAAAGTGCTAACTCTCAGAATTTTATCTTTTCTTCCTAATCTGATTTCCAGATACTAGAATGGTTTTTTTCTTGGTAGGTAGATTTTGGTTTCTATCATCTTAGTGCATGAGAATATTGATGCAGGAGCATCCAGAGGTATAAGGGCAATCCTGTGTCACCCAAAAAATGTACTTAGACTTAGTTTCTATTTCATGTGTTTTTATTTCTGGATACCCATTTGGGTCGAATAAAGGTTTCAACTCTCACAGTTCCACCATTAGTGTTCTGGGTTAGAGTTTTTAATCACCTTGGGATACATGTAAATGCCAAAAAAATAGGAGTATGTAATTGAGCTATCATTTTGGTGAACTAGAAGGTGTAAATTGGTCGGATGATTGTCATTATAATTTAGAGCATTCTAGAAAAAAGAATCAGGTCAAAAGGCCCCACGGTTTGAAAGTTATCGCAGTTTTTCAGTTTCTGGAGACATCCTAAGAATGCTTCAAAGTCAAGTTAGGGGCATTAAATGACCTTGAACGAGGCCAAAAAATGGGGAAAGCTCATCTATAGGGCTATAGAGCACTTTGAGAGCTTTTTAGAAATGTAAACAGTTCATCAATCGAAGCTGTGATTCAAAAGTTATGCCTTTCGAAAGTTTGGTTACTATTTTTGGATTCTTCTAATTTTGTGTCGACTTCTAATGCAACTTCTGGAGCCTTCTATTTGGTCGGTGGATGCCAACTAGCACTTTCTAGAATGTATTCCTAATCCTCAACCCTTTGGGGTCTATTTAAGAACATTTTTGGCATTGTAAAAGGCAGTTCAAAGTGGAATTTGAGAGAAGGTACTGGGAGAAGAATTTATCTCCAGATTATGCTATTGTAAGCCCATAGGGCATGTTTTGGAGTCTGTTTCTCTGCACTAAGTGTACTAGCTTATTTTCATAGTTAATAAAAGTGTCCCTTTCCTATTGTGTCTATTCTATGCTTAGGTTGTGTCTCCATCAAATATTCATTCCCTTACTATGTCCAAGAGAGAGGGGTTCCTTCTTAAACTTGATTTGTCTAAAGCTTATGACAGGGTGGATTGGGCTTTTTGGAAAAGAGGGTTGGAAGATTTTGGGTTTAATAATAGATTAAGGGAGTTGGTCGTTATGCTAGTTTCTTCTGCCACCTTCTTCTTGGAAGATTGGTTTGATGATGATATGTTACATTCATGACTTGGTTTTTTATTGATGTCAATATAGCATGTTTGATGTCTTATGTGGTATCTAATAGAATAATAGCAAAAAGATCAAGCTGGTATGGATGGCTAGTTGAGCATGATAACCACTTGAGGTTATGGGAGACACTTCTAAGTATTTTTCATATGTATTTAACATTGAAAGTAGAAAGAATAACTCTATAAGAAGTTATGTAAGTTTTGGTGATGTCTATTCTAAAATAGAATTTACAGAGGCATGTTCTAGTAAACTTGTTATATCTCTTAGTAGAGTTGATATCTTAAGGATCAAGGTTGAGGACATGTAGAAGACATGTTAAGGAAGATGTGGCTAAGCTCACTTGTCATAATATTGCATTTATAGAAATTTATTCAAGTTGCAAGGTGAAATATTTGTGTTATCGCTAAGTGTAAAGTATTCTTTATGTGTTCCTATAATAACTAATTAAAAGGGACTAACAACCAACTCAAGGAATTGTTTTATGGACTTGGTATAAAAGAAGAATATTTTCCTTTATCATGGCATGGATATATACAAATTGTGAATCTTCTAAAAGAAATAAAGAATGTGGAATTTGAAGTTGAGTAGAGCAGTACGAAAGTGAAGTAAACTTCATTGCCAAGGTTTTTGTGAGGCCTCGCCCCAACCCATCTTAGCATCGATGATACATTATTATTTTGATACTCATGTCTTGATATGTCGAAACATTATTTGATGCACTAAACATTATTATGCTATTTATGATGTGTGATGTTTTACTTTCAGATATTTGTTTCATCATTTAATGCTTTATAAACATGTATGATGAAGTGAATGAATGCAAAACTAACACCTTGATTTTTCCAATTTTAATGAATAGAATGAGATGAAAAATTGAATTGTAGAAAATGAATGTTTTAATTTACATGATTCTCTTGATAAGTATTTTTACATATATACATGTGTTTCTTGAACTATTGATGTGTGCAATGAGTGTGCAGAAAATTTAGGTGAGAAAACTCAAAGGAAGGATGGAACTAAACTCCTTGTTAAATTGTGCTATCTTTGTATTATAATTCTTTAAAGGTTGTTATTTGGTCTTACTATTTCTCCTAGCTTTTAATTGTTCCTATTAAGTCTTTAAAGCCTAAAAACATTAAATTTAAGCACCCTAGGGGTAAGGGTATAGGTGGGGAGCACTTTCTAACCCCTTAGTCTCCTTGGTTGACTTTTAGGGTCACTCAAAAACCCTACTTTTGGTTGCTTGCGAAAATGGATTGTCTCTTTACTTGAGTTGGTGACTCAAACTCCATCTTGAGTTTACTTGAAGTCTAGTTGAGTTAAGGATCATACTTAGGGGCATTTTTGGAGTAGTTTTGGTTTTGTCACCCAATCTCTAGTTTTTAGAGAAATTTTGAAGATTGAAGGAAGAAAGGGAAAAGCTCTTCTCAACTTACCATTTTACCATAACTCTTTGTGAAGGTAGGATTTCTTCACTCTTTTGGTTTTGTTCTTCATGTTGTTCATACTTGAATCTTGCATAAAGTATTCTGTTGTTCTTGTTTTTGCTTGCTTGTGTGTTGGGATGGATTTGGAGGGATTTTTGTTTTTTCTTGATGCATGCTTATGCTTGTCTTGATGATTTGTTTTTGAGGGGATTTAATGGGGATTGTTTTGGCATTACTCACTCTTGGACAGGGAAGAAGTGACCATGTATGGGGAAGGGCCTTAGTTGGACTTCAATGGTGTAGAGTCTCCTCTCATGGTGATAGGAGGGAAAGAGGGTAGGGTTTATGAGCCCTTACTTGTCATCACATACCTTGGTTGATACTATGAATTTTTGAATATGGAAAAGAATGAAAATCTTTGTGAAAATAGCCCCGAAAGGGCCTTGTAAAAGAATGGAAATTTTTAAAGTTTTAGCCTCGAAAGGGATATGTTTTGGTATGGTGATTGATGTCTCTCATTGGAAAAATCCACCTCCCCCATAGTCAGGTTCTATGTTTGAACCTATTATGCAAAATTGGAATAGGGTGCATGCTTGAATTATTCTTGATGTTGTGATGATTCACCCGAGTCAGCTCTTGTCTTCTCCTTGTGCTTCCTTGAAGTTTTGAAGGTATTGGAAGAAAGCACTTATGAAGGATTTTGTAGAGATTTCATTTGAATTGTAATATTATGTAAAATGTATTGGAGTTTGATGTATCAGAAAACACATCAGGTTTTCTTACTAGTTCTTTTTCTATGGAGCCTTGAACCAGGATGAATAATAGAGAAAGAATAAGATTATGAAAAAATCCTTGTATTGCTCTCATGTGATTTCAAATTTTGCATATGTTGTGAGAAAATAGATTGATAGATAATGAATTTGAATTATGAATTTTCAAGTTTTCAATTATGTTAATGAAAAGAAATTTGATATGTTGAAGTTTCCAATTCGATGTTAAGTATTAAGAAGAGATAAAAATCCTACATGGTGATCACAAGGTTAACTCTCTCATTGTTAAATTTCATAATTGACTCAATCGGATTTGATTAAGAAATATGCATCACTTGAATTCTGGATAAATGGGACACACATATTGTTTATGATGAATGATAAAACACATGAATTGTAGGATGAAAGAAAAAAGAAAATATAACCTTATGCACTTCCTTGGATTAGTATGCTTGTTAATGGAAATCAATGTTGTCATTAGGTTAAAAATCACTCCTTGTATAAATATGTATATAGCAATGAGAAGCATACCAACACTTAGACAAAATTGGCTTCTATAGAAAAATGTGTCTCCAGGAGTTAAAAACCTCTTTGGAAAATGTATGGGGAAAATTTTAATTCCCCCAAGTCACAAAAAATATTCTTTGTATTATCCCTTTTGGATAGGAATTTAAAACTAATGTTAAATCTTTTAAAATTGAATATAAATTAAATACATTGAAATTAAACCATTTAAATGAATATCATGTTGACATTCCTCAACAACAAAAATTTAGCATTAAACTCCAAGTTGAATAGAAAGGGGCTAAGTACTTGCCGAGGACCCCTATCTAGCTATTTTAAATTAATAAATAAATAAATAAGAGAATCTAAATCCCACCCACTTAACTTTTCTTTCCCCTTTTCTCAACTTGTTTAACCTTCCCATTAAAGGGCTAGGCGTGGCAAATTTCCCCCTGCCTATAACAAGGTATGCATGTCACTTCAAAGTGGGGAACAAAGGAAGTTGATGACATATATAAAAATGTTTTAAAGAAGCTAAGTCTGTGCATGACTTAATGCGCCCTCCCATCAAATGTTATGCGCTGACCCCAACCTTCACTCATGCAAGGTGAGGGGACAGGTCTACTGCATGTAAACTTCGGGCAGCGCGAGAGGGCCACATAGGTAGGACAGGCCCACTTGGCCTAAGAAGTAGGGAGGCTAGGTGTAGGTCTTAGGATGGGGGTGGGGTGTAATATCTTATTTGTTTATGTAGGTGTAGTTTGTTTAGTATTAATTTGTTGCATAAGTATAGTTAACAATGTAATCTAGGTTAGTAAGGATATCTAGTGAATTTTAAATTGATATTATTTTTAAAAAGTTTCAATTGGAAATTAGAGCATTTTAATTAAAACAATTTTAATGCTTTACTAATTAGTTTTATACTAATGTGGGCTTTGTGGATTGATTGTAATATGGACTTAAATTAATGATAGTTCGAATAAAGTTTAGATTAAATTATAGATTTATTGAATTTTATTCTAGTCATCAATTGTAATGGTATCAATAAATTAATGAATTGATTGTTATATGTATGTTGGAGAATTTCTTTTAAAATTTAAAAGTATATAGTATAATCAATGACAAGTTTACTTCTATCGTTTGTGTATATCTAAGGTTATGTAATTAAGAGATCAATATCATTTTAGTAGTAGTCATTTTGACGTATCTTATAAATTGTTATGTAAATCTATCGTCATCCTTAGGAGGTAATATTCCAAGGTATTATTAAAAAAATTGAAGGGTTAGGACTCTAGTTTAATGGAATTAGTCGTTTATATTAAATAATTGATTTACTAAGAAATTTTCAGTGCACCCAAACATCTATTTTATGTTATGTTTTCAAACTGAGTTGTCACCTCTCTATACCTATGTGAACTTGCTTCTATCTTCTACTACCTTTGGTTATCTAAATTTAAAACTACTTGATCAATTAGTTCCATTATAGTTAATCATCTGAACCTTGTCTTCCTCATTATCTTAATTAACCATAGTTTTTTTTTTTTTTTTAAATTGTGTATTTTCTTTTGCCCCTTATATTTTGGGCATGACAGTTTTGATGAGTGATCTAAGGTTTGGTATTTGGATTTGAGGTTCATAACCTAGTCTACAAGGTCTATAGTGATTGGTCTAGTTGACAAGATAGAGGAAAGATCAAGGAAAGAAGAGAATAATAGTAAACTATTTGTTTGAGTAGTGAGCTCTTCTTGTAGTTGAAATTGCATGTTTGAGCAGTGGGCTCTTCTTGCATACATTATACCACAACTCCTGATAGAGTTGGAATCTCCTAACAAGGATTCAAAGTCTCCTAATAGGGACTCATTGTACTAAATATTGTAGTAGACTCCTAACAAGGTCCATCCTCTAACAAGGAATATTTATATTAATACATCATCTTGTGAGCATCATTCCCACTAGAGTTTTCCCTCTGATCAAGGGTTTCCCTAGTCAACATATTTGGTGTAATTGTCTATATGCATCTTGTATGGTTGATGTTTAATTTGGTTAAATGGTTAAGTTTGTTTGAAGAAAATAAATTTTTTAGATTTTTGGATAATTGATTCACCTCCACACCCCCTTCTTAGTTATCATGGTGGACTATTGTTTCTAACAATTAGTATCAGAGCCTCAAGTCCTTGAAGAAAAAGTTTAATAGCTTTGGGAGATCCATGGCGAACATGTTTAGGAAAGATAGTCTAAAGTTTGATGGAACAAACTATGACAGTTGGAAGGAAAAGATGAAGATATATTTGTTGTGTATGGGTTCGGGATATTGGATCTTAACAAAATCAGCAAAGACAATCATTGAAGAAAAGGATTTGGAAAGTTACACTGAGGTAGAAAGATATCTTTTCATATGTGACATGAGAGCTAGAGAAGCACTATTAACTACACTCCTTGAAATTGAGTACAATCAAGTAAAAACACTTGCTACTTCACATTTGATTTGAAAAGCTTTGGAAAATAGTTTTGAAGGTGATGAACACTCTAGGAAGTTGAGGCTACATGCTACACCTTTAATAGTGGTGTATATATAGGGTTATGAATAGTCAACTTGTGGCCATCCTAATCCTTAATTAAGTCATGTATCATTATTATATTATTATTTAGGTAGGTAGGTCAGCATAGGTGTTATGTAGGGTTGTGTCTATTCAACCTAACCATAATTAGGTATATATAGGAGGTTGTGAGTCTTATTTCAACATCATATTGTGAAGTGTTCTCATTGGAGATATTTTGAGGTTTCCCCCTCGAAGTAGCCTATTATTCTAAGTTATTATCAAGCATTTAAATGATATTTCATATTATTTCTTCTATTGTGCAAGTTATTTCATTACAAGTGGTATAAGAGCATGATCTTGGCACCGTAGAGGCAAGCTTTTTTCTCAACTTTGTAGAAATTTTGGGAAGAACATAGCTTTCAGATTTTAGTGATTTTTTCAAATATTTTTAAAGGGTTTTTAAAGACTATATTAAAGAATATAGAGTCAAAAATTTAGAGGAATTGGAGCGAATTGGAGAAAATTGTTGCAGACTTACTATTTTTACACAATTTATTGAGATCTTCATATCTCTCACATCCTGTCGAATTGGAGTATAACTTGTATTGGATTTTTGAATACATAATAGAGGAGTCTAAATTCAAAGCTTGGAGAATTTGAAAAACAAAAATAAGCAAGATATTTTAAAATTAGGAAAATTCTCTCTCAAGGTATCAAATTTGCTGATTTTTTTGGGGAGATTTTTTTTCAAGTAAGGGTATCTTGGCCCTAGTAAGTTACAATGAAAAATAAATAATTAAATCAGAGAATTTACATTTCATTTGTGTGATTTATTTCAAAAACATTGGTTTCCATCATGATAGGGCCTTCAATAAGAGGAAAAAAGAATGCTACCACACCGAGGAAATCCTCTGATCAATATTGGAAAGCAAAAATAGATAGTAATCCCAATGAGGAACTTAGTAATTTCAAGGAAGAGGTTAAGAGGGATATGTGTGACCTACGAGGAGATATATTAGATATAAAAAGCATGTTAAGCCCCTATATGAATGAAACAAGGAAGGACCTCTCAAGTAATCAAGGTGAAACCTTCAAGTCAACTAATAATGACACAAATTTTATTAATCCTATGGGATCTAGGAATTTTTTTCCAAAGGTGGATATGCACAATTTTTATGGCAAGGATCCTCTAACATGGATAGGTCAAATGGATTTTTTTTTGAAGTACATCAAATTCCATATGGACAAAAGGTCACAATAGCTTCCTTATATTTAGAACCAAGTCAATTCATTTGGTACCATTGGCTTTGTACTCATAGGAGGAAAAAGGAACTCACTGTATCATGGTCAATTTTTACAAAAGAACTCCAAGCATAATATAGCAATAGTGTGATAGAAAACTTCTTTAGCCAACTTGCTAAGCTTCAACAAACAAGATCAATTAAGGATTATATTTCAAAATTCCAAAATCTATCCTTAAGAGTGGATACAATTACAGAAGAGAACTTGAATGATTTATTCTTTGGTGGTCTCAAGGATCACATTCAACATGAGGTATGCATGTTTTTTCCTAGCTTAGCAAATGAGTCTTTTATATTGGCATGCAGGGTAGAGGAGAAGTTCTTGATTCCTAGAAAGCAAGGGGCTAATGTGACAAGAGGAAAAAGATATTCAACACCTTCTCTTCCTCAACCTACTAGGTTGACTCCACAAGAAATTGAAGATAAAAGAGCAAAAGGATTGTGTTTCAATTGTGATAGAAAATATAGTCGAGGACATAAATGTAGTGAAAAGAAATTGTTCTATATTGAAGGGCCAAGTGAGAAAGAAGAGGATGAACCCATATCAGAGGAGGATAGGGAGTCAGGTGAGGAATTACATGATTCTCAACCAATCATTTCTTGTCATGCACTTTTAGGTTTCAGTGCACCACAAACTCTTGAGGTGGTGGCTTTCTTAAAGAAGCAAAAATTTACAGTGTTGATTAACTTAGTTAGTACTCATAATTTCATCAACAAAAAGCTAGCAACTCTCCTAAATTTTTTTATATATCCATCCTTAGAGTTTTAGGTTTTGATTACAGATGGGCACACAGTTAGTTGTTTAGGGAAGTGTCATAGCATCAAATTATCCATGGGAGATTATCAACTTGATACCCAATTGTATGTGATATCCGTGGGTTCCATGGATATTGTTTTGGGAGTACAATGACTTACTACATTGGGAAAAATTGAGAGGAACTTCCAAGAACTATTCATGTGATTTCAATCAAAAGGAAAGGTAGTGGAGCTAAGGAGAATGAAGGAAAAATCCCCATAGATGGTAAGCTCTCATCAAATGCAAAAGCTTCTTAAGAAAGGTGTGGATGGATTTTTGGCCTAGCTATGTTCATTAGAAGTCTCTCAATCTAATGCCCTTACTCATCATGATTTACAAGCAATAATTTATCATCACTGAGTGATTCTTGGAGATATTCCTAAAGGACTTCCTCCTAAGAGGGATCATGACCATGCAATTCAACTAGTTCATGGGAGCTAGCCACACAATATCAAGCCTTATAGGTACCCACACATACAAAAAAGTGAGATAGAAAAAATTTTTGAGGAAATGCTAGAGGCAAGAATTATTAGGCATAGCCAAAGTGCTTACTCCTCACCTATTATGATGGTGCATAAGAAGGATGAAACTTGGTGCAGGTGTCTAGATTATAGAGTGCTCAACAAGTACACCATTAAAGATAAGTTTCCTATTCCAGTCATTGATGATCTTCTAGATGAATTAAATGGAGCTGTGCATTTCACCAAGTTAGATCTTGGATTGGGTTATCACCAAATTTGGATTAAGGAGGAAGACATTTGTAAGACAACATTTCGAACTCATGAGGGTCATTGCATCTACATTCCAAAGTTTGATGAATTCCATTTTTAAGAAGTTCTCGAGAAAGTTCATGTTAGTATTTTTGATGATATGTTAATTTATAACAAGACTTGGGAAGAACATTTGTAGCATGTAGATCAAGCATTACAATTACTCAAAGATCATCAACTCTATGCTAAGCCATTCAAGTGTGCTTTTGGTCTTAAGAAGGTGGAGTATTTGGGACACATAGTTTCATATGAAGGAGTAAAGGTGGACCCTAACAAAATTAAGGCTATCATGGAATGGCCTATTCCAGAAGCTATTAAGAAGTTGAGGGGTTTCTTGGGATTGACAGGATACTATAAAAGATTTGTGAAGAATTATGGTCATATAATAGCACCCCTTACCACTCTATTGAAGAAGGATAATTTTCATTGGAATGAATCTGCTAATGTATCATTTGAGGAATCAAAGAAGGGTATCTGTACAACTCTAGTGCTTGCCACTCCTAACTTCACCAAGGAATTCATTGTGGAATGTTATGCTTCTAGAAATGGGATAGGAGTAGTTCTCATGCAAGAAGGTCGACCAATTACTTTTGAGAGTTTTCAATTAAAAGGTAAAAACCAACTCAAACCTATTTACAAGAAGGAAATGCTAGCAATCCTTCACACAGTTAAAAAACGGAGGCCTTATTTAATGGATCAACATTTCAAGGTTAAGACAGATCATGATAGCCTAAAATATTTTTTGGGACAAAGACTATCATCAGAAGAGCAACAAAAATGGGTCACTAAGATGTTGGGATATGAATTTGAAATTCTATACAAGAAAGGGAAGGGAAATATTGTGGTTGATGCACTTTCTAGGAAGGATGAAAAAGATGAAGCCTTATTGTATGACCTTTCAATATTACAAGAAAATTGGGTAGTAAAAGCCAAAGAAGAGTGGCAAGATGATGTTGCAACAAGTGATCTCATCCAACAAATAAAAAGTAACCCTAGTAGTTCAGATAAGTTTTGTTTAAAGTGGGATACTCTTTGGTATAAAGACCACTTGTATCTTTGCAAGAATTCCACTCTTAAATACAAGATTCTCAAAGAACTACATGAGTCCCCAATTGGTAGTCATTTGGAATTTTTGAAGACATATCATCAAGTTAAGCAAGATTTTTTTGGGAAGGGCTAAAAGGTGATGTTCAAAAATTTGTGGCTAAATGTTTGGTTTGTCAAAGAAATTAGGGGGAAATAATTTTAAGACACAAGTCTCTTGCAGCCTTTACCTATTCCTTGCTAAGATTGGGAAGATGTATCCATGGACTTAATCACAGGACTTCCCAAAAGTAAAGGTCATAATGTCATTATCATATTAGTTGATCACCTCACTAAATATGCACATTTCATTGCATTATCACATCCTTTTACATCAAGTATAGTGGCTAAAGTTTGCTTGGAGAATATCCAAAATCTACATGGTACACCTAAGGTTATTTTTAGTGATTGTGATTCTATCTTTACTAGTCACTTTTGGAAAGATTTATTCTCATGTTTGGATACTCAGTTGGCTCATAGTTCTTCATACCATCCTCAATCAGATGGGAAAACTGAGGTTATTAATAAATGTTTCGAAGGATATCTATGTTGTTTCACTTTAGAAAAATAATCTCAATGGTCAGATTGGCTAACTCTTGCAGAATGGTGTTACAATACTTCTTTTCATAGCTCATCAAAAATGTCTCCATTGTTTGCACTTTATGGATATCATCATTCTTCCATCACATCATCATTAAAGGTGTCACCAAGAGTTCAAGTAGTAGAGGACCACTTGCTTCATCAACAATAGGTACTTTCAAGACTCAAGGAGAATTTAGCTATGGTATAAAATCAAATGAAACAACAAGTAGACCAACATCATAGTAAAAGAAATTTTGAAGTTGGAGGTTTGGTCTTCTTGAGATTGCAGCCTTTTAAACAAATCTCAATAAAGCAACAAAAAAAGAATAATAAGTTGTCTCCAAGATATTATGGACCATACCAAATCATGCAAAAGATTGGTAGTGTTGTCTAAAAGCTTGAGTTTCCACCAACAATAAAGATACATGTAGTTTTTCATGTTTCTTGTTTGAAGAAGGTAATTGGGTAGAATATTCCTACTAAAACAATACTACCAAAACTTGATGAAGAAGGAAGAAATTTTTTGAAACCAGAGTGCATTGTTCAAACACACATGAAGAAGCTGAGGAACAAAACCTTGACTTAGTATCTCATCCAATGGAAGAACTTACTAGTTGAAGAGGCCACGTGGGAGGATGAGGAGTTCATTCAAAAGAATCCACACTTGGTTAGCATTGAGGACAATGCTTCTTTCAAGAGAGGGGGCATGCTATGCCAATACTATTGGTGTATATTAATAGTCAACTTGTGACTATATTAATTCTTAATTAAGTCATGTTATCATTATTATATTATTATTTAGGTAGGTAGGTCGGCCTAGGTGTTATGTAGACTTGTGTCTATTCAACCTAAGCATAATTAGGTATATATAGGAGGTTGTAAGTCTTATTTCAACATAATATTGTGAAGTGTGTTCTAATTGGAGATATTTGGAGGTCAACCCCTTGAAGTGGCCTATTATTCTTAGTTATTATCAAGTATTTATATAATATTTCATATTATTTATTCTATTGTGTAAGTTATTTCATTACACAAAAAAATTTGGATTTGTGTGTTTCAAGATGCTAAGATGATGGAAGATGAATCTGTGAGAACATATCTAGGTAGGATATCAAAAATTACAGTAGGTATTAAAGCTCAAGGAGGAACCAAAGATGATGATGAAGTTATATGGAAGATATTGAAGATTCTAACACCACCATTCAAGTCAACAGTTTAGATGATACAGTTGTTGATATCATGCACCAAAGATTTCACAAAGGAGACATTGCTTGGAAGACTTAAAGTAGTTGAGAATGAACTTAGACAGAAACAACTTTCAATGCCTTAAGTATTTAACCTAACTTATCAAGGAGAACAAGTTCTAGAGGAGATTTTTCTATCAATAGTAGATCTAAAGAAGAGAGAAAGATTGATGAAGTAGTAGCCCTTCTAATAAGAAGATAAAAAAGGAGGTAAGAAAATTTTTAAATGTTGAACTTGTGATAAATATGGTCATTATACATCTAAGTGTCCTAAAAGGGAGAAAAAGTAAAAGGGAAATCATAAGCGTGTAAAAGATAGAGATTGTTTGTATACAAATGAAGATTATGATTTTGATGAAAAGCATTAAGTGCTAGTGATGATGAAATTGGATTTATGGCAATTAAAGAAGAAATTCCAGAGAAGGTAGCTTTTGGTATCATATGTGGAGAAGAAATTTAATTAGATAATTGACAATGGTTTTTCACATCATATGACTAGTGATATGAACAAGTTTGTTGACTTCAAAAGTCAGGATAAAAGAACTGTCAAAGTTGGAAAAAAATGTAGCACATCAAGTAAAAGGTATTGGATCTATAACTCTTGATGGTAAAACTAATACTGAGGATGTATACTTTGTTGATGGTTTAAAGCACAATCTTTTGAGTGTTGGACAACTAGTAGACAAAGGTTATCAGTTGCAATTCTCATAAAAGACATGCATGATCAAAGATAAAGATGGAAATGTAATTGGAACAGGAACCTGCTCTAGAGGTACTGTATTTCAATTGAATCCTACTAAAATGACATGTTTAGTTGCAAAGGTAGATAATAGTTAGATATGGCATAAGAGATTTTTTCATATGAACTTTGATAGTATTGTGAGGACAAGTAGAACTTTTGTAGTTAGAAATTTGCTAAAGATTGTAAAGCCTACTAACACAATTTCCAAGGAGCATTTTTTGGCAAAGCATAATAGAACTTCTTTTCCCAGCAGGAAGTTTACCTCTATAGTGAAGTTGGAGATTGTAGACATAAATTTCAATGGTCCTACCAAGACTGGAGGATTCTATCATGAAAGGTATTTTATGATTCTAGTTGATGACTTTTCTAGAATGATGTGGGTTGCATTTCTTAAAGAGAAATTTGAGGCATTTGAAAAGTTTAAGATCTTCAAGAATAGAGTTGAGAATGAATCTGGTATAAAGATTAAATGTTTAAGATCAGATAGAGGAGGAGAATTTACTTCAAATGATTTTAACATATTTTGTGAAGAAAATGGAATTAAAAGACAACTATCAGTTCTAAGAACCACTGAACAGAATGGTGTTGTAGAGAGAAGGAATAAGTCTATTATAGAAGCTGCAAGAGCTATGTTAGTAGAGAATGATGTACCCAAGACATTTTGGATAGAAGTTGTGAATACAACAGTCTACACTATGAAAAAAGTGCAAGTTAGGAAGGACACAAATAAAACACCTTATGAACTATGGTTTGGTCACTCAC
The DNA here is from genome assembly GCA_028749045.1 of Cupressus sempervirens. Lineage (NCBI taxonomy): Eukaryota > Viridiplantae > Streptophyta > Pinopsida > Cupressales > Cupressaceae > Cupressus > Cupressus sempervirens. Next base: position 755,280,080 of record CM053783.1, on the reverse strand, counting down.
CTACAGTTAAGTATTTTAGAATATTTGGAAGTAATTGTTACATAAAGAGAGATGACAATATTGGTAAGTTTGATGCTAGAAGTGATGAAGGTATGTTTCTTGGTTATTCATTAAAAAGAAATGTGTATAGATGTTATAATTAGAGAACTAAGACTATCATGGAAAGTACAAATGTGATAATTGATGAGAAGTTTAGAATACAAGAGAGAATAGGTGATTACAATTCAGATGATGATGTTGTTACTAAGCCAAAGAATGGTGAGATATTTCTTGAGACTAAAAATGATTTGTAGAATGAAGGAGAGCCAAGGTAGGGACAAATCTCAGAACCTTCCATAGAACCAAGAGTTGAGATAGCAACTCTTACTTCAGGAAAGAACATGATAAAGAATCACCCATCTAAATAGATCATAAGAAACAAAGATAAAGGTGTAATGACATAGAGCAGAGTGAATGAAGAACTATGCTTGATATCTCAAGTTGAACTGAAGATTGCAGATGAAACATGTAAAGATGACTACTTGAAATAAGCTATGAAATAGGAATTGGATCAGATAGAAAAGAATGGAAAATGAGAATTGGTCCCTAGACTAGCAGACAAGAATGTGATAGGAACCAAATGGGTATTTAGGAACAAGATGAATGAGCAAGGAGAAGTTGTAAGAAACAAAACAAGACTAGTATGTAAAGGTTACTAACAGCAAGAAAGAATAAATTATGAGGAGACTTATGCTCCAGTGACTAGAATAGAAGCAGTAAGACTATTTTTAGGCTATGCAGCACAAAAGAAATTCAAAGAATATTAGATGGATGTCAAATCAACATCTTTGAATGGAGAACTTAAAGAAGAGGTATACATTGAGCAACTTGAAGGATATCCTTTGATAGATGACAAGGACATGGTATGTAGACAAAGGAAAGCATTGTATGGATTGAAGCAAGCACCCAGAACCTAGTATGCAAGTTTAGACAAGCACTTGACAAAGCTTGGATATAGAAAAGGTATGGAAGATTGCAATCTATATTGGAAAGAAATTGATCAAGTTTTGATGATTTTGGTAATATTTGTTGATGACATTATATTTGGAGGTAATGATGAAGAAAACAAGAAGCTTGTAGAAGAAATGAAGAAAGAATTTGATATGAGTATGATAGGAGAAATGAAATATTTCTTAGGATTGCAGATAGTACATAATAAAGAAGGAATCTTTATTTCTCAAACTAAGTACTTAAAGGACTTACTGAAAAGGTTTAGTTTGGAAACATGTAAACCTATTGGAACACCTATGATAACTAGACACAAGTTATCTGTAAAGGATGAGACATCTACTATTGAGTAGAAGAAGTACAAATCTATGATTGGAGGCTTGCAATATCTAACTCACACAAGGCCAGATATAGAAAATATAGTTGGAATTGTTGCAAGATTCCAAGCTGATCCCAGAGAAGCACATTATGTAGTAGTAAAGAGGATGTTCAAATATCTAAAGGAAACTTCAGAATTTGGATTATGGTATGATAGATCTAATAATTTTACTCTAAGTACTTATACTAATGCAGATTGGGTAAGCAGTATGGATGACAGAAAGAGCACCAATGGAGGAGCTTTCTTTCTTAGAGGAAGATTGGTTTCTTAGTTAAGCACGAAGCAGGATTGTACATCTCAAAGTACAATAGAAGTAGATTATGTTGCAATAGAAAATAATTGCAATCAATTTATTTAGATGAAGCAAATGTTGAAGGATATAAGGATAGAAATCAGTGAACCTACTATTATACATTGTGACAACACAAGCATAGTAAATATGTCTAATAATCTAGTGTTGCATTCAAAGACTAAGCACACTTCTATTAAATATCATATGTTGAGAGAAAAAGATGCAAAAAAAGAACTCACATTGGAGTATGTAAGAATAAAAGAGAAGATTGTAGATATATTCACTAAGCCTCATGTAAGCATAAAAGAGAAGATTGTAGATATATTCACTAAGCCTCTTCCCAAAGAGACTTTTGAGTATTTGCGAGGTTTGCTTGGGGTTATGCCCCTTCCTACATTAGAGTAGAAGATGCAAGAATGCATCAGTCTAGGGTAATAGAGCACCACAGTTTGGACTAGATGCTAATGCTTCCTATATGGGGGAGTATCTATGATGGATAGAGTCATCTAGGACTCTTGATTGATATTGTTCTGAATGATGTCTTTTGACACTTGAGCTGAATAAGTATTAGTTGTTTAGAATTTGATGTAGAGATATCGGTTGCAGAAACCTTTGACATTGATGTAAATGGGGAAGAAGTTTGGCATGAAAAATATTATGCTAAAAAGGGAGAAGTATTGTAGGAAAATATTATGCTAAGAAGAAAAGTTTGGCAGTATGCTGAGGAAGATTCTAGCATAAGCATAGTATGCAAAATAATAGTTAGGTATAAAGCACATTGAGGTATATCAATGGGGGAGTAAAATTGATGAAGAGGATTTGAAGATGGACATTCTTTTGTTGGTATTCTTGGAACTAGATGTCTTTCATCTATTTTTCCATCAATGCCAAAGGGGGAGATTTTTGGAAGATTGGTTTGATGATGATATGTTACATTCATGATTGAGTTTGTCATTAATGTCAACATAGCATATTTGATGTCTTCTGTGGCATTTTATAGAAGAACAGTGGAAAGATCAACTTGGTATGGATGGCTATTTGAGTATGATAACCACTCAAGATTATGAGAGACACTTCTAAGTATCTGACATATGTAGTTAACATTGGAAGTAGAAAGGATAAGTCTAGAAGAAGTTATGTAAGTTTTGTCGATTTTTGTTTTGAGATAGAGTTTATAGAGGCATGTTCTAGTAAACTTGTTAGATCTCTTAGTAGAGTTGATATCTTAAGGATTGAGGTTGAGGACATGGATAAGACATGTTGAAAAGACGTGGCTAAGCTCACTCATCATAATATTGCATTTATTGAGACCTATTCAAGTTGCAAAGCAGAAGATTTGTGTTATGCTAAGTGTAACATATTCTTAATGTGGTCCTATAATAACTAATTGAAAAGGACTAATAGCCAACTCAAGGAATTATTTTATGTACTTGATATAAAAGAAGGATATCTTCCTTTATCATGGCATTGATATATGTGAATTGTGAATATTCTAAAAGAAACAAAGAGTGTGGAATGTGAAGTTGAGCAAAGCAATGCAAAAGTGAAGGAAACTTCATTGTTGAGGTTTTGATGAGTGATCTAAGGTTTGGTATTTGGATCCAAGGCTCATGACCTGGTCTAAAAGGTCTAATAGTGATTGGTCTAGTTGATAGGATAGAGAAAAGATCAAAGAAAGAAGAGAATAACAGTAAGCTATTTGTTTGAGTAGTGAGCTCTTCTTGTAGTTGAAATTGCATGTTTGAGCAATGGGCTCTTCTTGCATACATTGTACCACAACTCCTAATAGGGATTCAAAGTCTCTTAACAGAGACTCATTGTACTAAATATTGTAATAGACTCCTAATAGGGTCCATCCTCTAACAAGGAATATTTATATTAATGCATCATCTTGTGGGCATCATTCCCACCAGGGGTTTCCCTCTGATCAAGGGTTTCCCTAGTCAACATATCTAGTGTAATTCTCTATGTGCATCTTATATGGTTGATGTTTACTTTGGTTAAATGGTTAAGTTTTTTTGAAGAAAATAAATGTTTTAGATTGTTGGATAACTAATTCACTCCCCCCCCAACTCTTAGTTATCTCGGTGGAATATTATTTCTAACACTTCTCTATTCTAGTGAATGGCTCTCCAACTTCTTTCTTCTAGGCTTCTCATGGTTTGAGGCAAGGGGATCCACTTTATCCAATCCTCTTCATTCTAATGGTTGAATGATTAGGTAGATTTGTGGAGAAAATGGTGTTTGTTGGAGATTTTTTGGGCTCAAACCCTCATCTAAAGAGCTTACTTGTTCTAATTAGCAATCTGTGGAGCTTTCAAAGAAATTATTAATTGGAACAAAAGTGTGATATATTTCATCAATGTTAATGATAATAGGTAGAATAAAATTAAAAGAATTATTGGTTGTGAGATTTGTACCTCACCAGGCCCTTATTTTGGTTTACACCTTTATCTAGACCCACCTGAAATTTTTTGAAGTTTGCTAATTGATAAAATCCATTTGAAGTTAGGGGGGTGGAAAGGGTCCCTCCTTAGCCATGTTGGTAAGGTTATTGTTCTCAAGTCCTCATCTAAAGAGCTTTTGAAAATGATGTTTTTTGGAGATTTTTTGGGCTCAAACCCTCATCTAAAGAGCTTACTTGTTCTAATCAGCAATTTGTGGAGCTTTCAAAGAAATTATTAATTGGAACAAAAGTGTGATATATTTCATCAATGTTAATGATAATAGGTAGAATAAAATTAAAAGAATTATTGGTTGTGAGATTTGCACCTCATCGGGCCCTTATTTTGGTTTACACCTTTGTCTAGACCCACCTGAGATTTTTTGAAGTTTGCTAATTGATCAAATCCATCGAAGTTAGCGGGGTGGAAAGGGTCCCTCCTCAGCCATGTTGGTAAGGTTATTGTTCTCAAGTCCATCTTACAAAATGTTTCATTGTATGCTTTTAGTGTTTTTAAGATCCCTAGAAAGTTTTCCTTGGCAATTGAAAAAAATTAGAATATTTTCTTATGGATGGGTACAGAAAAAAAGAAAAATTGGCCTTGATTGCATGGGAGAAAGTTTACATGATTTTCAATAAAGGTGGCTTTGGTCTTAGAAGAGTTTCCTCTATGAATGATTATTTTCTTGCCAAATTGATTTGGAGATGGCATAAAGAGCAAGGAGAATGACAAGATATTTGGAATGATAAGTATAATAGGGAGAATCAGGATCTTAAACTCTTCCTTAACAATGAGACTTTACAATGGGGCTCAATGATTTGGAAACATGCAAAAGAAAATAAGTGGATTATTAATAAAGGGGTTAGATGGAAGGTGGGAAATGGGAGGATTGTTCTTTTTGGGGATGATATTTGGATTCTTGATCACCCCCTAATTTTTGATCAAAGGTGGAATGACTATATGGAGCAGTGAAAGAATCTCTGTGGGATTTTTGTAGAAGACTATTGGGAGGAGAATAATTGGTTTAACCTCAATAGAGTGGATAAAAATCTTAATTATCTCAACAATATTCTAAATGTTTTCTTTTTAAGCCAAGAGGAGGATTCTCTAATATGGAAATATAATTATAATGGATTATTTTCTATGCCTTTGGTGTATGCTAATGCTTTTGAAGAGCATCAAGAGCCTTGTTGGGCCAAAGCTTGTTTTAAAGGTATGACTCCCAAAGTTAACATATTTTTTTGGATTCTTTTGTAGGATAAAATTCTGACAACAAATAATTTGTTGAAGAGAGGGTTTAATAGTGTCAACAAATGTTATCTCTATAAGGAAGCTATTGACTTGGTTAATCATATGACTATTCATTGTTCTTATATTAGAAGATTATTGGAAAAAGTTTGTGGCTTGCTAAATATTACCTAGGTTTTCCCCTCTACTATTCAAGATTTTTTCAGTGGTTGGAAATCTCCCTCTACTAATACTTTGGCTATGAGGTTGTGGAATTTTATACTCCTATTCCTTTGTTGGGGCATTTCGAAGAAATGTAATGATAGGGTGTTTAGGTGTAAGGAAACTAATTCAGGTCAATTGTTTTGTAAGATTAAGAATATGATGTCTAAGAATATTAGATCCTGTGGAAAAGGACACCAACCATAGAATTCTTGGGAAGAATTAGTGTTTTAGAATTGGAACTTGAATGGTCTTAGTCTGGTGCAAAATGGTCCTAACCTCAAGGATCTAGCTAGATGGGATTGTACTCTAAAGGATTAGTATAGAATTAACTTTGATGGGGCCTCGAAGGGCAACCTAGGAACAATTGGTTGTGGTATCATCATTAGGAATATGAATGGCAATAGAGTGGGTGGAATGACCATTCCTATTGGGGTTCAAACTAACCATGTTGTAGAAGAAAGTGTAGCCCTCCATGGTCTTAGCCATGCAAAAAATTTGAATTTGAATAAGATATGGCTTAAGGGGGACTCCCTTAATATAATTAATTGTCTTAATAAAGTTACTAGTCCTTCTTGGACTATTAATAATATTATAGGTAAGGCCATTGATCTTTTCAATTCCTTTGAAAATTGTGTTGTCACTCAAAACTATAGAGAAATTAATCAAGTTTTTGACTAGGCAACTAATGTGGCATGCAAGAGTGATGAAAAGGTAATTTGGAATCAAAGTGATATTATCCCTATCGAGGGTTTTTTATTGATTGAGCATGAAAAAGCTAGAAGTAAACAAAAATGTTTCATTAATGATGGATATGTCATCAAGGAAAAATAATGATATGGGCAAGATTGAGAAGTGATGGGTTATTATGAGGACATTGTATTACCATTCAATACTACATAGATTATGGGTCTATTTCCCCACTAAAATCCTTGGCAGCAATTTTGACTCTAGTTTTCTCTTGCAATGGGTTTTTTTGAGAAGTGTGAGCCATCATTTTAGTGATAAGAAGATGGGAGGAAGGAGAAAGAGAATTGAACCAACAAGTTGCAAAGACTGGAAGAAGAAGAGAGAGATTTGGGAAATTCTGGAGCAAGGCAATTTTATAGGTTATATGGAGAAATTGAAAGGCAATAACCTTTCCATTACCCAATAATTTCTCAAAGCATGGAAATGGAAAGGAAAGAGTATTTTGGTGGGGAATCAAAGGATGGAGGTTTATGGAGATATCATTGTTGAAGCAATGGGGCTTGACACAAAGGGTACTAATGTCTATTAGGATAGGAAGCTCTCAAATCAGGTAGTTGAAGAGTTTGCAGACTCAGCTAAGGAACACAATGGGCTGGTAAAAATTGATAATTCTTACTTTAGCCCTAGATTCATTTATCACCCATGGATATTTGTTATGTTTGTGGTGATAGAGTATCTTACTTTAGATGGCCAATTTACTAAGATGTATGGTCACCATTTCATGTTGGTTAACCATTTTAGGCATAGGGTTAGGATAAATTTACCCTTTTACCTCAAACAATCTTTGGGTAATTATATTTTAGCCATTCAAAATGATCCTGAGGGTGATAACACCTTTCATGAGGGGTTAATGGTTTTAATAATGAACCTTCTCAAATAAAAAAAAGTGGATAGGCCCCAACAAAGCAAGAAATCTTTAGATTGTGAGATAGAGGGTAGTGAGATTGAGGATGAATATAATGAGGATATAGAGGATGAAATGACTAATGTTGAAATGAAGAAGAGGAAGAAAGGTGATCCTGGGAGCTCTTCTAGGAAGAAAAAGAAGAAAAACAAGATTGAATCAGAACATGATAGTGATTTTGAGGAGTAGGAAAAGGGTATTAAGAAGAGAGGAACTTTGGGCAAGGTTTCAAGAAACAAGGGGAAGAATGCTGAAAGAGATTTTGTCCCCTTTGATGATGAACTCTTCATTAAGAGGGTGGAAAAAAAAAGGAAAAAGGTGCTTGCTGAAGATGCAGATGTTGAGAAAGAACCCAAGGAGATAGAGCTAGGTAGGAACAAACAAGGGGAGCATGAGAACTTCTTTTAGCATAACACAGAAGAGGATGACCAAGGGTTTCTAAAGGGAATCCTTGGGAACCCAAGGATAATGATGAAGGATATTGGCACCCTAAAGCAAAAAATGCAAGACATATCAAGGGATTTTGATCAGCTTAGCGAGACAACAAGGGGAGAGAGAACACTAGGTTAGCATATTAACAGACTCTCTAAGGTTATAGGCAACATAGAAGAGGTAAAGAATTTGATGAAGTGTGTTCCACCACTTGAAGCCAAGAACAAAAATTTAGATCAGATGGGAAAGATCTTGAAAAAGAATGGATGGTCTATATACTAGAGTGGGTAACCTAGAGAAAACTATCAAGAAATTGGTAGATCAGAACTGCACTATTTTGAAGACTGTGGCTGACAACTTTAATACCCTGCTACACAAGATGGAATAGAGTAAAGGCCAAGACTCCAATGCTATGAAAGAGGACAAGAGCCTGAGCAAGTGCACAAGGGCTAATTCTCAGAAGAATGAAGGTGAAAAAGCAAAAAGATTGGATGACATGAAAGCTTTTGTAGAAAATATGAACATCCTAGCTGATCAAGTAGTGGACTTTATAAAGACTCTGTAGCTATCTGGGGGTTGTCTTTTTGCTTTTCTTTTATTGCCTTTTCATGCATAGTTATTTTCTAGCCTCTTTCTTTTGGATTTTGTTGTCTATTCTATTATGGATTTGAGGCCTTGTATTTTCTAAGCTTATCTGCTCTTGTTTCTTTGTTACTTTGTACAAGGTTTCGGGTCCTTTAAAACCTATTTTTACATATTCAAAACATTGCATCTCCTTCATAACGGGTTCACATCTCCAAAAATAACTTCTCTGGAAGTATCCTTTGAGCATCTATGAAGGATATTCATATTATAGAGTAACTTACTTTCTATTCTCAAAGCTCTTGAAGAAATAGCCATTTTCATTGCCTTGGGGTAGAAAACTCCCTTCTTAGAACCATTTCCTAGATTGAAGCATAGCAAACAACAATTTATTCCTTTACCTCAATCTGATGGCCTCAAAGCTAGATCTCAAACATGCCTTACTAATTATAAGCCCAAAAATTGTTCATTCAACCTCGTACTCATACTACTTGATCATTGGGATTGAAATTTGGCTCCAGTTTAGACAACATCAGAGGTAGAGCAAAACAACTTCACTTCCATGAACATGCAACAAATACTCTACAGACTCATGTTCACTTGATCTTACCTTCATGAAGATGAATGAGATTCATCCCAGTTTCAATTTACATCTTTGTAGGCCTTTAGGCATGAGATAATCATTTTCATAGCCTATTAATCATTGTCACAACTTTATCCTTTGGATACACACTTGATAGAGTTCACTAAAGAGGAAAAACAACTCAAAAGTTTGGAAACCATAGGATATGGAATGTTAGGGAAAGATAGAAAAGAATGAAATGTTGAATACTTACTTCTCATTGAGAGGATGCCAGAACACACTCGAACCATGCCTAGATCACCTAAACCCCATGCACACTGGAAAAATAGAAAACCCTCTTAGACAGATTAGGTAAAGGTAATGCAAGGGAGACCTAGAAAATAAAGAAAGTGTAGCACTCAGGAAAGATGAGAAGTAAGTGACCTAAAACATACTTAGATGCATCTCTCTTGGATACATACTCACCTCTATCAATGACTTCAAGCTTTTAAAGGGTAAGATTATAACTTGGAAACAACTAGCTATTAAAGAAATTTGGTTAGATGTAGGAGGGAAACATTATTAGAGGATAGAAACTGAAGATGTGATCTTGGACTCATGAATTGTAATTCTAAATTATGTATAAGGCCACAACTTAGAAAGCCTCACAATCAAGCATGTTGTGGTTTCTTTTATGCATAGTGAAATAATTACATCTATGACTATGTTGCATCTGGCCTTGTGTTCTCTATAGTTTCATTGAGTTATGTTTAGCTTTCATGTGCATCTCTAAGAAAGGGTGTATTGGAAGAATTAGAGATGAGTTTATTCCATATGTTGTATGCCTTCTAGTCTTGTCCTATGTCAAGTGGTATCAGAGTTCTTTCTTTCTTGAGGTTTGGATCATGGAGAACCTTGCTAAATTTGGTTGTAGAGTGGCAAATCTAAAATCTAACCTATAACTTGTAGAAGGTTATGATCTTGTAGGAACCATTGTCAAGATGGTGTGTGGTAGAGGAAATGTTGATAATGTTATTATGGACATGGTGAGATATATTATAGCGATACTTCAAGTTGTGGAGATAGTCCAAAGAAGAGGTCTACATCTTAAAGATGTTAGTGATGATGAAGATGCAACACTGAATCCTAACTCTACACCTAAGGTTGAACAAGATGAGGAAATGCTTCTAATAGTTTTGTCTAAGGAAAATGCTAGACTTGATGTTAAATTTTCTTTCTATGATGGAAGACTTGAGATAAATGTTGATTTAGACTAATTACTGAGATGGATAAAAACTTTGAGTATGAAGGTACTCCTGATTACAAGAAGGTTAAGGTAGCAATACAAAGTTGAAAGGTCATGATTCACTTTGGTGGGATCATTTGCAAACTGAGATATATAAAAGTGGGAAGGAAAACATCAAGACATGGATGAAGATGATCACAAAATGAAGAAGTTTCTCCCTATACATTACCAAGTTAATTTGTTGAGGAAAATGCAAAATTTGAAGCAAAAAGGCATGAGTGTGAAGGAATATACTATGGAATTCTACAAGTTTGATATCAAATCTTGACATGTGGATGATGAAGTTGAGAAAGTGGCTAGATACTTGAATGGTTTGAAGATGTCAATTCAAGATAAGATTAGTTATGTTAAGATGGACAATGTAGAAGAAGCATATCAGTACACTTTGAAGGATAAGGAAAGATTGGTAAAAATACATGATAAAAGACATACAGGAAGAGGTGGCAGATTTCAAAGAAGCAAGGGTAGAACATATGGAGAAAGTAGGAGATCTATTAGTGCAATGTAGGATAAAGGAAAATCAAAATGGTAGGGAGAACCTGCTGGTAAAAGAGGTAATTAGACTAGAGGTAGCTATAATGGTTACACTAGAAATAATAATGGTCAAAAAAGGGGAAAATATCTTGGTTTAATCGTACTTGTAATAAGTATGGTAAAGAAGGACATAGAGCCTTTGAATGTACTAACTCTGGATAGATGATTAAAGGTGATAGTAGAAACACTTTGGCTTGTAATGAAGTTGTTGAAACACCTAATGAACCTAAAAGATGTGAGAACCTAATGTTAAGAAGGATCTTGTGGAATGAAGAAGTTGATGGAGAGCCTATTTCGAGAACAAGTTTTCTCAAAACTAGATGTAAGATCACTGGAAAATGTTGCAAGGTAATCATCAGTAGTTGAAATTATGATAATTTGGCATCTAAGGAGTTGATTAACAAATTATTGCTATAGAGATTGAGACATCCTAAACTTTATCATATATCTTGGATCCAAAAGGAGCATGAATTACTTGTAAGTCAACAATGCCTTGTTAAATTCAAAATTGGGAATAAGCATGATGAAGTCTTGTGTGATATTATGCTTATAGAAATTTATAATTTTCTTTTTGATAGACATTGGTAGTATGATAGACAAGCTTTGCATAATGGTATATTGAATCAATATGCTATATTTTTTTTCTTTGATTCCTAGAAAGACTGAGAAACAAGATGAGTTAGAACATGCACCTAAGATTAAATCCTTGTTAGTGAAGTTTCAAGATATTATTTTTTATAATGTACTTGATAGTTTTCCTTCTATAAGAAGTATATTTAATTGTATGGATTTGATACCTAGAGCTAATTTTCCTAATAAAGTACTGTATAGATTAACACCTGATAAAAAAGTTGAGTTAAAAAAATAAGTGCAAGAATTGGTTGAGAAGGGTCTAATTAGAGAAAGTTTCAGTCCTTGTGCTATACATGTTGTGTTAGAGCCTAGAAATATGGAGAATGGAGAATTTACATTGATTCTATAGCTTTAAACAAGATAACAGTGAAATATAGATTTCATTTTCCTAGGATAGATGACATAATGGATACTTTAAGTGGAGAAAAGTATTTTACAAAGATTGATTTGAAATGTGGCTATCATCATATCAGAATCAGAGAAGGGGGTGAATGGAGAATTTTTATTAAGGCTAATGAGGGTGTGTATAAGTGGTTGGTTATGCTATTTGGTCTAACTAATATACCTAGTACTTTTATGAAGCCGACGAATGAGGTTTTGAAGAGATTCTTTGGTAAACTTGTGGTTGTGTATCTTAATGGCATTTTGATATTCGATATTACTAAAGAACACATTGAGCATGTCAAATAAGTATTGCAGAAATTCAAAGAGGACAAATTGTTGATTAACCTAAAGAAATGTTCATTTGTGAAGGAATAAATTGTGTATCTTGGATTTGCAATTTTAGCTAATGGTCTAAAGATGGATCCTAAAAGGGTGAAATTTATTCTTGATTGGCCTGCGCATGAGAATATTGGCAAAGTAAGTGTTGGAAATACAATATGAAAGTAGACTGTGAAGGGGAAAGGAGGGGTGGGGGGTGAATCAACACTTAAAACTATTCACCACACATTCATCTCATAGTCTATGCATATAAACTGAAATACCAAATTAAGCATATACATTCATAGCATGAAAGTAAATAATCAACACATGTATGACACAAGATATTTGGTTACCTAGAAACCCTTCAAGAAGATGGTAAAATTAGGGTGGGGATGACACTGAGAAATCTTCACTACTATAGTAATAAAGTGTACCCAATGAAGGTTATAATGTTTGATCATGAAACACGATCTACCTTGTGAAAGGTCTACCCTATTAAAGGCTTACAAGATTGTTAGATCTTACCCTATTAAAGGATTTAGAACACCATGCTAAAATTGTGCCTAGTAAGAAGACTTTAACTTACAATGAATTAAGCACCCTGTTAAAAGATTTATAAGAGCTTGTTAAGACTACTTTGTTAAGAGATTTGATCGATTCACCTGTTAGAATGTCTTAGCAATGATCTTGTGGTTAGCACTCTATTGCTTGATGTCATATCACCTCTATATTAATGTGTACTTGATCCTTTCTAATCAGATGTACCTCTATTGTTCTATATTTCCTTTGCTTTTTTCTCCTTCTAAATAATTTTACAATGTAACTCAATTCATGACACCTTAATTACCATGAATTCTTTGTTTTTTCAAGCAAACTCTCTTCAATTCTCCTTAGCATTCCTTTTTTGCATTTATAAATTTTAGGGTTCATCTTCCTTAAGAAGACTTAGGTGATTTAGGGTTACGTGTGAATCAACAGTAGTGATTCACCCATATTTTCTCTTAAACCTTCCCTTTTTCTGATTGGATATATTAAGATTTGCCCGTGTTAACAAAAATCATAAAATAATACTTAAGTCAACTTAGAAATGGTTTACATAATAGTTTGTACCAATACAAACAAGTATGTCAAAACTATATTACTTGGCATCTGAAGTCCCTGGTGCTTGGTGCTAACTGTAACTTCAATGTTATCACTCATCATCTGTGTGACCCAGGATGCACTACTTTCTTAGCACTTGAATCACTCAACACACACTATCTGCTCAGCATCTGAGTGACTTGGTACTTGAGTGGCTCAACACTCACTACTTACTCGTCATGCACTATCTTATATGTTATGCTTGGCATATGTTACTTATTCAGTATGAACTAAGTAGATGACTTAAGTGTATAGACATGCATTAATCAAAACCAATCTAAGATCAACAATCCCCCCCTTTCACATGAGTGTCAAAAACACTTAGTCATATATTAATGATCTTATCCTTATGAGCATAACATAGATAACTGGTATCTATTTCGCTTCTATAAAAAAAAATTCAAAATATCAAAATTTGGCAACACATGACTTATCAATCATACCTCAAAATTTCAATTTCATAACTCCCTCTGAGTTGAGTGTTCTGTGTTATACTCTATACAAAATCTTTCTCTTGCTAAGTAGATTGTATGTCTATTTAGCTCTGTCTCGATCTACCCCATACTCTTTCCCATTATTACCCCCCCTTTGTTCTTACTTACTACCCCTTTTTCCTTACTCTCCCTTAATCCTTACTCCCCCTTTTTAACACTTATGTCAATGGGTTATACACTAATAGTGTGTTTGTCCAAAAGTGGTTTGTGGATCTCAAGGATAACCTTTAAAGTTGCATCCCAATTATCACAAGCTACCTCCAATAACTTAATTGGAGGAGGTGTGATCACCTAACCCATTGGGTAAAGTGATCCCTTCTACACTTGATGTGCTACAATCTTCCTTTCTCTTCCATGTCTTGTTCATTTCATCTTTGATATTCTCAACATCTGTCTTTTCTTTACCTTTGTTGAACTCAATGTATGGTGCCTTTGACCTTGTTGGAAAATATCTACTTATGTGACCAATCTTCAAATAACTAAAACATGTGGCTTTACTCAACCATCTACTATAGTCACTTTTGAAATTTGTTCTTATGAAAATTTCAAAATCATGTGCATATTCTTGACATTAATGACAATTATACCTTGTATTATAATCCCAATTATAAGAGTTGTCATTATGCATTACCTTTGTCTTCTTGTTTGATGACCATTTAGGCTTGGATCTGCACTCATATGCTCTATGTCCATAATTTTGATAGTTATAGCAATATCCTTCAAATCTTTGCGAGCTTGTGGTCTTGGTTCTACATTCATGTGCTTGATGTCCTTGTTTGTTACATTTATGGTAGTGACACATGAATTTATTCTTAGGATTCTGATTTGTAGTCTTGCTCCTGCAAACATTAGTAGTATGACCTATCTTACCACAATTATGACAAGTAGGTTTGGATTTGTTACCTTTTTTACTTCTCTCTTTGCCACTTTTGGATGTTTCTCTTTATTTAGTACTAGTGTATTCCAATCCAGAAGTATCATTGTTGGATCTATGGAATCTCATTAATTGTTCAAAGTCTTTGATGCTTCACTAGGTTTGTTGAAACTATCAGCAAACTACTTTTCTCTTTTCAGGACATTTCTTAGTTTTTCATTCTGCAACTTTAGTGTTGTGATCTCAATATCCTTTGCATTTAGTTCATGATTTGTAGCCATCATTTGACTCAAAGTTTCCATTTTCATGTTAGCAATCCTAGTTATCTCTGATGTTTTCTCTTCCAGTCTATTGGTTAAAATCCTTTTGTCATCTTCAATCATGATTTTTTCCCCTTTGGCTTTCTTTTTCTACTTGGTCTCTTCACATAGTAATATTGATTAGATCTCTTGTTCTCTCTTTAGATTTGTGACCTCTTCAGATAGGGTTCCATTTTTTTCCATCAGATATGCAACTGCTACATCAAATTCATCAGAGTTTCCATTTCTAAATAATTTAGTGGTGTCAATTTCTTGATAATGTGTGTCTTTCCCAATTTGTAGACTTCCATCTCCAAGATCTTTCCTCAAAGCTGCAAATCTTTTCTTTCAAAGAAACTAGGCTCTAGTAGAAATTATCAGAAATACAATAGGAAAGTAAACTCTTGGGGGGAGGGGGGGTGCGGTGGTGTGGTGAATCAGCACTTAAAACTTTCAACCTCTAAAAACTATTCACCACACATCCATCTCAGAGTCTATGCATATAAACTAAAATACCAAATTAAGCATATACATTCATAGCATGAAAGTAAATATTCAACACATGTATGACACAAGATATTTGGTTAGCCAGAAACTCTCCAAGGAGAAGGTAAAACTAGAGTGGGGATGACACCCACAAATCTTCACTACTACAATAATAAAGTGTATCTAATGAAGGTTACAATGTTTGATCATGAAACATGATCTACCCTATGAAAGGTCTACCCTATTAAAAGCTTACAAGATTGTGTGAGGCTTCGACCTGACCCATCCTAGCAACAATGATATATTATTATTTTGATGCTTGTGACTCGATATGTCAAAACATTATTTGATGCACTAAACATTATTATGCTATTTTACGATGTGTGATGCTTTACTTCAGTTATTTGATTTTGTCATTTAATACTTTATGAACATGTATAATGATGAAATAAATGAATGCAAAACTAACATTTTGATTATGCAATTTTAACAGTCGAATATATGAGTAGAAGTAGATAAATAATGGATTATTAGAAAAATGGATGTTTTAATTTATATGGTTTTTCTGATATGTAAATTTCATAATGCAATTGATTTTTTGAACTTACTGATGTGTGCAATGAGTGTACAGGACATGTAGCTAAGAAACCTAATGGAAAGACATAATTAAAACCCCTTGTTAATTTGTGTTATCTTTGCATTGTCTTCTCTGAAGGTTGTTATTTTATTTTTATTATTCTCCTAGCTTCTAAATGTTCCTATTATGTCTTAAAGGCTTAAAAACATCAAATTTAAGTGCCCTAGGGGTAAGGGTATGGGTGGGGAGTACTTTCCACCCCCTTAGCCTCCTTGTTTGACTTTTAGGGCCACTCAAAAACCTTATTTTTGGTGGATTGCGAAAATTGATTGTCTCATCCATGTGTTGGTGACTCAAGCTCCATCTTGAGTTTGCTTGAAGTCTAGTTGAGTTAAGGATCATACTTAGAGGATTTTGGAGTAGTTTTTAGGTTGTTACCCAATCTCTAGTCTTGGAGAAAGTTGGAAGATTGAAGGAAGAAAAGGGAAAAGCTCTTCTCAACTTACCATTTTTCCATAACATTTTGTGAAGGTAGAAGTTCTTCACTCTTTTGGTTTTGTTCTTCATGTTTTCCATGCTTGGATCTTGCATAAAGTATTGTGTTGTTGTTATTTTTTCTTGCTTGTGTGTTGGGATGGATTTGGACGGATTTTTGTTTGTTCTTGATGCATTCTTATGCTTGTCTTGATGATTTGTTTTTGAGGGGACTTAATGGGGATTGTTTTAAAATTACTCACCCTTGGATAGGAAAGAAGTCGCCATGTATGAGGGTAGGGCCTTAGTTGGACCTCAATGGTGTAGAGTCTCCTCTCATGGTGAGAGGAGGGAAAGAGGGTAGGTTGGATGGGCCCCTACTTGTCATCACATGCCTTGTTTGATATTGTGAATTCTTGAATATGGAAAGGAATGAAAATCTTTGTGGTATTAGCCTCGAAAGGGCCTTGTAGAAGAACGAAAGTTCTTGAAGTTTTAGCCTCGAAAGGGCTATGTTATGACATGGTGATTGACATCTCCCATTGAGAAAATCCACCTCCCCCCTAGTCAGGTTCTATGTTTGGACCTATTGTGCAAAATCGGGTTAGGGTGCATGCTTGAATTGTTCTTGATGTTGTGATGATTCACCCGAGTCAGCTCTTGTCTTCTCCTTGTGTTTCCTTGAAGTTTTGAAGGATTTTTTAAGAGATTTCTTTTGAATTGTAATATTATGTAAAATGTATTTGAATTTTGATTTATTGGCAAAGACATAAAATTTTCTTACTAGTTCTTTTCCGATGGAGCCTTGAACCAGAATGAATAATAGAGAAAAAAAAAGATTATGAAAACCTTCTTGTACTGCTCTTATGTGATTTCAAATTATGCATATGTATGTGAGAAAATAGAATGATAGATAATGTCTTTGAATTATGAATTTTCAAGCTTTCAATTATGTTAATGGAAGGCAATTTGTTATGTTGTAGTTTTCAAATTGATGTCTAATTATTAAATGTAATCAAAATCCTACATTGTGATCACAAAGTTATCACTTTTATTGTTAAGTTTCATTATGAACAAAATCAATTGACCAAGAGATTATGTATTTCCTTGAATTCAAAAAAAAAGGAACATACACCGTGATGTATGATGAATAGATAAAACATAAATTATAAGATAAAAGACAAAAATATAACCCTATGCACAACCTTGGATTGTGATACTTGTTAAAGAAATCTATGTTGTCATTAGGCTAGAATGCACTCTTGAGATAAAGATAAATATATAGCAAACAAAATTATGCAAACACTTAGTCAAAATTGGCTTTTAAAAAAAAATTGCATCTTCAGGTCTAAAAACCTCTCTAGAAAATGTATGGGAAAAAATGTAATTCCCCCTTGGTCACAGAGAATATTCTCTGAATTATTCTTTTAATTGCAACTAAAAACAAACAATGTTAAATCTTTAAAAAAAGAATTATAAATTAAATGCATTTACAATTAAAATATCAAATGGACATCTTGTGACACCTCTCAACAACAAAACTTTATGCATTCACTACCACCTTATAGCTATCCTAACCTAACCACTAGACTTGATTGCTAATAACCCTTGTGACCTTAGGCTTCAATGTCTATTCTAACATAAATTGGTAAGGAAAGGCTAGTCATATTTCTCAGGACAATGTAATCAATTCTAACTTCCCTCATAGCCAACGAATTCTTGTCAACATCTTGCCTTGATCCATTAGATATGGAAATTTGAATGGTAAAAAGACATTAATGGTGTGTAGGCTGTTATTATTCCAAAACTCTTATTCCTTTACCTCTCTACCATCCCAAGCGTACTTCCCTGGGAGAGAGTGTACTTGGGTAGCGAATCTCAACCCTAGGACAGCGTGTCACTTCCTTGGTGGACGTCCAAGGCAAGTGGGTGGGTCAGCTTTCATCCCAAGCAAAAGTTTAACCTTCTTTTACTGACACCACCTTCCTTGTTGGGATCTCCAACATTCCCTTGAGGTTGACTGTTATTGGGTAGCGCTCCAACTCCCTGGGTAGCGTGCCAAGCATCCTAGGGTAGCATGTTCATGCATGCCAGGAGAATGGAGAAAGTGGATGGGACAATCCACTTGTCCCTTTGCCAAGTGTAAGTTAGTTAAGGGTGAGTTAGGGGATTGTTTAGTTAGGAGTTAGTGTAGGATACTATGCTTAAGATAGTAAGTCAGTTTTGTATTAAGATTGTTAGTTTAGTATTAGTTTAGTAGGATTAGATGTTGGGCTAGTTTTAGAATAAATTCATTTAGGTTAGAATGTTAGTTACCTTATTTTAGTTTAGTTTGTTTGTCATTTAAAATATTTGTCTTAAAAATTGGTAGAATTTTAACATGTACATTTATTCATGGATTAATATTAGTTAGTTATTGTTAATAAAGTTTGGAGGTAGATTTAGGATTGTTGTATTATGTTTAGATTAGTTTTAGTTTATGTGATAGTTAGTCTATATTAAATATGGTTAAGTTATGTGTTAGTAATGTGTAGTTTATGTTGTTTGAATATCGGTTATTCAATATTCTAATGTTTAGAAATGTTAATTGGTTGGATTTTAGTTGTTCTATATTGTTAAAGTTTTAAAGTTAATTAGTTTTATGTTGTATTTGTAATGGTTTTAAATATTAGTGATTAGTATCTTTTGGTAATTTTGTTAATTGCAAGTTGTTTTATTATTCTAGTTCGAGTTTTAATTTAGGATATATGTTAAGTAGATTAAGTTAATATGTTGGTGGATATTAGTTAGTTAGGTAAGATAGTGTAGTATAAGTGAAAGTGGTTATCATTACTTGTTAGTAAGTTTCGAAATTATCACAATTATTGTTAGAAGATAGTTGAGTATTTTCCCTTATATATATTTAGATAGTATAGTTGGTATGCATGTTGTTTAGTTAGTTCAATTTTAAATATTTTCATGTTAGTGTAATTAAGTTTTCCACTTAAATGATAAAATTTAATAAATTAAGTTAGCATAGTTCAAAAGATAGTGTGGTTGAAATTAGATATGTTAACTTTATCTAGAAATTAGTTTTAATTAAGTAACAAATTTAATTAGTATATCCAAAGGGTTTCAAGTACATTGTGTAGTTATATCTTATCTTATAAAATTAGTTCTTATCGTGTAGTTGTCTGCAGATTGATTAATTTAGATTTAAATGAAGTAAAGTTTTTAACCAACAAGTATGTTCTGATTAAAACAAGGTTGTGTTAGACTAATGAATTAATGAATCAAATGTTAATATCAATCTTATAGCGAGAGTTCTATTTAACGATTTATTTCTCCTCAAGTTTATAATCTTAAGATGTAATGTAGAGAACCTCTACTTTAACTGCGAACTCAAACATATCAAACTTAGAGTAGTTTAATTTTTAACTTTAAAAATAAATTGTTGTGTGTTTTGCCCATATATTTTGGGCATGATAGATTGTTAAATATTACCCTGTTAAAGGATTTAGAACATTGTGCTAAAAATGTTCTTGGTAAGAGGACTTTAACTTATAATGAAGTAAGCACCTTGTTAAAGGATTTACAGGAGCCTGTTAAGACTACTCTATTAAGAGATTTGACTAATTCACCTATAAGAATGTCTCAATAATGATCCTGTGATTAGTACTCTATTGCTTGATGTCTAATGACCTCTATACTAATGTGTAGTTTATCCTTTATGCTCATATGTATCTCTATTGTCCTCTATGTCCTCTGTGCCAATACAAACAACTATGTCAAAATTGTATTACTTGGCATCTGAAGTCCCTGGTGCTCAGCACTAACTGTAACTTCAATGTTGTCACTCAACATCTGAGTGACTTGGTATGCACTTCTTTCTTGGCACACACTGTCTACTAGGCATCTAAGTGACTCAGTGCTTGAGTGGCTTGACACTTATTGTTTATACAACTATCTTATATGTTATTCTTAACATATGTTACTTATTTAGTATGAACTAAGTAGATGACTTAAGTGTATAGACACTCATTAGTCAAAACCAATATGAGATCAATAGTAAGATCATTTTATGGATTAGTGAATTTTTTAGGAAGTTCATCAAAATATTAGTTCTATTTGTAATGTTATGATTGAGACTATGATATGAGATAAAAAGAATTTGAAGTGGACACATGGAGTACAAAAGAGCTTTGAAAGATTGTAACAATAGATTGCAAAATTGCCTACACTTGTTTGTCCTGATTTCAATAATTTTTTTCAAGTTGAATATAATGCTTGTGGAAGTGTTATTGGGGCTATTTTGAGTCAAGAAGGAAGACTTGTAGCTTTCTTTAGTGAGTAATTGAATGACACTAAGAGAAAGTATTCAGTATATGATCAAGAACTCTATGCTATTAGTCAAGCTTTGAAGAAATGGATACATTATTTGATGCCTAAAATTTTTGTGTTGTATACTGACCATAAAGCATTATAGTATTTGGAAAGTTAGCATAAGTTAAATTTGAAACATATGAAGTGGGTTGAGTTTTTGCAAAACTTTTCCTTTTCATTCAAACATAAGAGTGAACAATCAAACAAGCTTGTTGATTCTTTGAGAAGAAGTAATTCACTAATAGAAATGAGAGTTGAGGTACTTCATTTTAATGATTTGAAGTATTTGTATGAAATTGATCCTTATTTTGTAGAATATTAGAAATCTTGCAAAGAATCGATAGTAAGAGATAAGTGGATTGGTTATTTCATTCAGGGAGATATGTTGTTTAAGGGAATTTAGTTGTGCATACCTAGAGCAGTTATGAGAGAGAACATCATGAAGGAGAAGCATAGTTGTGGACTTGCAAGACATTTTCGGGTGGATAACATAGTGAAATTGATTTGAGATAGATACTTTTGGCTACAGATTTATAAGGATGTGTAGAAGATGGTGAGAAGCTGTAGAATTTGTCAAACAACAAGAGGACCTAGTCAAAATGTGGGATTGTATTCACCATTTCTTGTACTTGATAAGCCTTGGGAAGATATCCATATGGATTTTTTTCTTAGTTTACAAACAACTTAGAGAGATAATGATTCTATTTTGGTAGTAGTTGGCATATTTTCAAAGATGGCTCATTTCATACCTTGTAAGAAGACATCTGATGCACTACATGAGGTTGAATTATTCTTTAAGGGAGTGGTAAGATTGCATGGTTTATCTAAGAGTACTGTTTCATATATGGATACTAATTTTACTAGTTTCCAAAAGACACTTTAGAAGAAGCTGAATACAAAGTTAAAATTCAGTTCTACATTTCATCTATAAACATATGGACAAACTAAAGTTGTGAACAAAATTTTGGGTAACTTGTTGGAATATTTGGTTAGAGATAAGCCTACTAATTGGCATTTAATTTTGGCACGAGGAGGGTTCCCATACAATAATTCTATGAACAAGAATGCTAAGAAGACACCTTTTAAGATTGTTACTAGAATAAATCCCAAAGGAACTACGAAATTGAGAGATTTGAACCTTAAGGCAAAAATAAGTGTTGAAGCTAAGGAATTTCCAATTTAATGAGGGATTTACATGAGGAAGTAAAAATGAACTTGGAAGTTGGTAATCTGGAATACAAACAAGAGAGCTAACAAAAGGAGGAGACATAAATCTTTTAAAGTTGGTGATGAGGTTATGATTCATTTGAAGAAAAATAGGTTTGTAGTTGGTACCTATAGCAAGTTAAAAATGAACAAATTTGGTCCTTGTAAGATTCTAAGGAGGTTTGATAGTAGAAATGCTTTTGAAGTTGGATTACCAGAAGATGTGAATATTTTGCCTATATTCAACATTGCAGATATACTCAAAACATTTTGAATCAAGGATTGAAAAATAACCTAGATTATCCTAAAAAGAATGTAGATAACATTGGAAGGATTTTGAAGAGAAAAATAAGCAAGAGCACTAGAGGAAAAAACTACATGGAATACCTAATTCAATGGAAATATAAACCAGTTGAAGATAATTCATGGATTACACAAGTTGAGTTAATTTTTTATGATACAGGTCAAAACACCAATCATGACTAATGTAGACATTAGTTTTTTATTAACCCTAGGTGTCTGATGTAGGAGCATCTTGGATCTTTGAGATACCTTGCATCAACCAAAAGTAATTATTGTTTTCTGTACCAGTCTATTGTTCATGAAGTGGTTGTTGTTGCTTTTATTTTCATGTTATGCATAGTCTTCACCATGTTAAAGACCTATCCTAGATCCTTGTCCTAAACATGCTAGTTCTCATGTCCCTTATTTCTCAAATTATGTGTCATTCTTTGCGGTCCCTATTTCCTCTTTTTTTTAGTGAAGCATGTTGTTTAGATTGGCATGGTTTTTGTTGATTACATGGTGTCTTTCATAGTTGGAAGCCAACTTCTAACACACGTGTGGACCTACCATTAAGTGTGCATGATCTTATATTGTCCTTTTCTTGGATTTTGGTTTACTCTTCCAAGACTGAACCAATATTGTAATTAAATGCTTGAGTGGATGACTTGTAGCTTAGCTAGCTATAAAATAAACTTGGTTAGATGTAGGAAGGCAACCTTATTAGGGGATATAAACTGGATATGCAATCTTGTACTCCTAAATTGTAATTCTAAATTATGTATAAGGTCGCAACCTAGAAGGCCTCATAGTTAGGCATGATAAGGTTTCTTTTTATGTGAGGTGAAATAATTACATCTCTAAATATGTTGCATTTGGCCTTGTGTTCTCTATGGTTTCATTGAGTTATGTATAGATTATGTGTGCATCTCTAAGCGAGGGAGTGTTGGAAGGGTTAGAGATAAGTTTATTCTACATGTTGTATGCCTTATGGTCTTGCCCTTTGTCATTTTTTCCAATCATCATTTCACAAAAAAAGAGTACTTGACTTTCTTTTCATGTGAAATTAGAAACCATTGATATCTTTTCTCCAAAATATCTTTCAACTTCATATTCCACATCTTGTAATAAGTACATTTAAATTTTTCAATATCCAAAATATCTTTCAACTTCATACTCCACATCTTGTAATAAGTACCTTTAAATTTTTCAATATCTATGCAGGGAAAAAAATCAATATACTATATGAGAAATCAAATTATTCTACAGAAACTCTTCTGAAAAAAATAAAAGAAAAACTTCATCAAAGTGAGAGGGATTTAAGTATGTTATTAATTTTCAAAAGAGAAACTACAACACTAATCCACTTCAAAAACTCAATGACTCCAAGTAAAAAATCTTTCTACCCTCATTGCATTTCAACTATTGGCCCTTCTGTTATAGTTCTTTCTACTGCCTGTGCATCAAGTTCTCGTGTTGATGCACCTTGTTTTTTGTTCTACCACCTACACTTTAGCATCATTGCTCCTACAAAATAGTTTCCTTTTTTCCCTAATGGTACTTCAAGAGCTCCTACATCCACCTCCTCATTAGTGTCTGTTGGTGCTCCTAAAGATATTGCCAATGTTTCTTCTCTTTTGGGTGTTGACCCTAGTCTTGAAACTAGTGCAGAATCACCACCTATGTAAGGGTCAAAGAATGAAAGATTTGTATCTTTATCCCAATAATGTATATAAAGACCACAAATTCTGCAATAACATTATCAAGGGCCAAATAGGTGCAATTATAGAGTCATGAAGTCATGGGTCCTCAAAGTTGTCATAATTTGCTATAAAGTGTCAAAGTATCAATATTGAAAATCCAAAGGTGGATATGGGAATCCTAAGCCATGTTTGATGTAAAGTCATATTATGTAACCACTTTGAGTGATTAGTTTGATCAAATTATCAAAAAATGAGAAAATATCACAAAAGTTGTCAAGAAAATTTTTAAGTTGCTCGATAACTTTGTCTAATTGGTTTTCTTTAGGTGGTTTCAGGAGTATGTTGACTGGAAAAATTGCAAATGGGTATAAAAAACATGTAACTACTCCAAGGTAATGTAATGATCGATTTTTTGAAGTTCAAAAATAAAGAACACAATTTCTCTACAAAACATACACAATTTTTCTAGTAGACAATCTGATTACATGAGTTTTTCATGTTGAAATCTTATTGAAATGTCTTGATATTTTTTGAAGATTATAACTGTTGAAAATGATAGATTCGTCAGATGATTGTGAATAATAATTACTAATACAAGGATAAAATTATATGCATATATATGTGTACATATAAATACATATATACATACATAAATACATACATACATACATACATACATACATACATATATATATATCTATGTATGTATGTATGTATGTATGTATGTATGTATGTATACATATATATGTATGTATGTATGTATGTATATGCATATATACATATATACATACATACATATATATAAATATACCCTATGTACATTGATATATATACATACATATTTAAATGTTTGAAATAATATCATTATATTGATCTTACTTTTAAAATTAATTATCATTCATAAATCAAATTGAAACATCATCTATAAGTTAAAAGTATAATATCAGTCTACATATTTGTTAGGTAATTAATTTTGTGGATTAACATTGATTATGTTCCAAATGTAATATTGATCTACATATAATCGATAGTGTAGAGATACACATCAGGCCGAGTCTAATATCATTTCTTGTACAGATAGTCAATTATGGTCTAGACTATATATAATCTCCATGGTTAATTATTGTGTAAACTACCGATAGTTATCAAGATTTGTTTAAAGTAATGAACTAGCACTATTAAGCAAAAATGATCATGAATGGATATGTCTCCACTTTTGTTGAGACATGTCTATTCATTAGCATCTCCCCTCCCTCTAAATTTATATATATATATATATATACACACACATATATATCTGTATGTATATATATATTGCAACCTCTATGGGAGCAAGAGAAGCATTGTGTCTTGGGAAATTACTTGTGGGATTATTTGGTGAGCCCCTGAATCCTAATACTATCCACTATGATAATCGTTAATATCCCTACTTTAGATAAATCTTAATAATAAGAAATTATATATATATAATTGTCCTTAAAAAAGATTGTTATAGATCATAGACATACAATCACCAACTATTAGTTCATATATATATATATATATATATATATATGAAAACATAAATCAATATTACCAAATTCAATATTTTATCTTTATGTTGCTAACCAATATAAAATGAGAGGTCAACTAAACAAAGGAACAAAATCAATCAAATATAAATGTTTAACTAAGATTAGAATAAATTAAATATATCAATCATCATATTTAAACAAATATGACCTTTCTTGAAATGGTAGGCCCACCCTATTTAAAGGGGATGGGTGAATGGAATAGAAGGACTCACCAAATAATATCTTTAAAAAATAAATCAATCTTCAAAGAGGAAATAAATGAGCCCATTAAATGATGAGAGACATTGATAATTACATAAAAGAAGACAACAAATTTAAAAAAGCAATATTAAAGGGAATTGCACCCAATTGGTGATTTGACTCATTTCATTTACAAACATAGTCTACGTTATATTATAAAAAATTAAATTTTAAGTTATATTTGTTTGAATATTAAAATTCCATCTCTTACTCTATACTGAGGTATTTGTATATATGAAGCTTGTGGAAGGGAAAGGTGGAGTAATTTTGGGCACATGGCATATTATCCCAATTATAGCGTTAGGCCTTGAGGGACACTACATGTAGTTAGTTTCACACAACCTTCACATAGTAAATCTATCATCTAAGAATGACCTTGATGGAGACACAATCAAAGTATAGAATGGACATAATAGGAAAGGGAAAACTTTATTAACTATGAAAATATGCCAATACACTTAGTGCATAGAAAATAGATTCCAAAACATGCCCTATGGGCTTACAATAGTATAAATCTAGAGATAATTTCTTCTCCCAGCACCTCCTCTCAAACTTTACTCCAAACTACCTCTTACAATGCCAGAAATGTTCTTAAATAGACCCCAAAGGGTTAAGGATTAGGAATACATTCTAGAAAGTGCTAGTTGGCATCCACCGCCAAAATGGAAAGCTCCAAAAGTCGCTTTAGAAGTCGGTGCAAAATTAGAAGAATCCAAAAATAATAGTCAAACTTTTAGGAGGCATAACTTTTGAACCGTAGCTCCGATTAACAAACCATTTACATTTTTGAAAAGCTCTCAGAGTGCTCTATAGCCCTATGGACTAGCTTTTCTTGTCCCCCATTTTTCAAGCCCATACAAGGTCATTTAGTACCTCGAACATAACTTTGAAGCATTCTTAGGAAGTCTCCAAAAATTGAAAAACTGCGATAACTTTCAAACTATGCAGCCTTTTGACCTGATTCTTTTTTTGGAATGTTCTAAATTAAAATTTTAATCATCCTTCCAATTTACACCTTCTAACTCACCATAATTATGGCTCAATTACATAATCCTATTTTTTTGGTATTTACACGTATCCCAAGGTGCTTAAAAATTCTAACTCAGAACACTAATAGTGGAACTGTGAGAGTTGGAACTTTTATTTGACCCAAATGGATATCCAAAAATGAAAACACACGAAACATAAACTAAGTCTAGGTATTTTTTTGGGGTAGATTGAAAAGTGACCCTGTCACTTTATGGATGGTAGAGTAAATCCTAAATGGGAAACCTCAGCTGCTAATATCCAAGTTGAGTCCTCTATCGGTCCTCCTTTCCACTTAACCAAGTACTCTTCATACTTCCTATTTCTAGTACTCCTACCCACATGACTATCCAGGATCTCTTCTATCTCCTCCTTCTTAGAAGTAGGAATTTGGCATGGCTCCATCATCAACCCCTCATCTGCACCATCATCATGATATTCTATTAAGTCTGCAATGTTGAACATAGGAGAAATGTGAATTCCATCTGGAAATTCCACCTCATATGCATTTCCTGAGTCATGTTTCTTCATAATTTTGCAGGGGCCAACTTTATTCATCTTCAGCTTGTTGTAAGTACCTACTGGAAATCTTTCCTTTCTTAAGTGTACCATGACTAGATCCCCTACTTGGAACTCCTTATGTCTTCTCCTTTGATCAGCCCTAGCTTTATACTATTGATTCTTCTTGGTAATGTGTGCCTGGATCTTCTCATGTAGATGCTTGATATGTTCAGCAAATTTTTCTGCTTCAACACTTGTCCTCTCCCCTTGCTCCACCTTCCTCAATTCCTGTGCAGTCCTTGGGCTACTTCCATATACAATTTGGAATGGTGATCTACCAGTACTCCTATTTATAGAGTTATTGCAAGCAAATTCTGCTTGTGGTAGAATCAAATCCCATCCCTTGGGCTTATCCCCAACTAAACATCTCACCAAATTGCCCAAACTCCTGTTTACCACTTTTGTCTAGCCGTCAATCTGCGGGTGATGTGTGGAACTAAATTTTAAGTCCATTCTCAACTTCTTCCACAATGTCCTCCAGAAATACCCCACAAATTTAGTATCTCTATCAAAAATTATACTCCTTGGGAGACCTGTAGTCTTACCACGTCTCTAAAAAACAAGTCTGCAATATGGACGACATCATGAGTTTTGTGGCATGGAATGAAATGTGCCATTTTGGAGAACCTATCAACCACCACAAATACGGAGTCATTACCCCTTTGTGTCCTCGGCAATCCAAGAACAAAATCCATACTTATGTCCTCACATAGCTTTGATGGAATAGGCAATGGCTGATATAGTCCAGTATTGTGACTAAATCCCTTGGCCGCTTGACAAACCTAACAACTTTGTACAAACTTCTTCATATCCTATGACATTTGAGGCCAAAAATAATGCTCTCTGAGAATGGCAATGGTCTTATCTCAACCAAAATGCCCTACGATCCCTCCACTATGTTTCTCCTTAATCAAATTTTCCCTCATGGAACTCCTTAGAATGCACAATTGACTGCCTTTAAACAACATACCATCCTGAATCAAATAGTCTAACCACTTGGTTCTGTCTACAACAATAGGTTCTTTACAAGCTTTACATGCTTCAGCAAAATCAGGATCCTCAAGGTATAGATTCTTGAGTTCATCAAACCCAACTACTTCAACCTACATTACTATAAGCAATACATGCCTCCTACTCAATGCATCTACAACCCTATTAGACTTTCCACTTCTATGCTTCAATACAAATGTATAGCTCTACAAGAACTCTACCCACTTCATATGCCTCTAGTTCAATTTACCTTGGCTATTGGTATTGTAATGCCTAGTGATCAGTATATAAAACAAATTCCTTTGGCAATAAATAATGCCTCCATTTCTTTAAGGCTTGAACTATTGCATAGAACTCTTGATCATAAACAGAATACTTCTTCGCATCATTCAATTTTTCACTAAAATATGCAATAGGCTTACCTTGTTGGCTCAATACAGCCCCAATAGCACTGCCACTAGCATCACAATCCGCCTAGAACACCTTACTAAAATTAGGAAGTGCCAACACAGATTGTTCTGTCACCTTCTTCTTCAACAATTCAAAACCTCTTGTAGCTATTGTAGTCCATTTGAAATCTTTTCTATCTTCTCTTATTATGTCAGTCAGGGTTGCACATATGCCACTAAAATTCTTACTGAACTTCTTATAAAAACTAACCACACCATGAAATGATCTTACCTCAGTAGCAGACCTTGGAGTAGGCCATTCTAAAATGGCTTTTACCTTCACTAGATCCATTTTGAGACCTTCAGGTGATACAACAAACCCCAAGTAGACTAACTCTTTTTTAGCAAAGCTACACTTCTTCAGATTAATTAACAATTTCTCTTCCCTCAACCTTTCAAGTACACTATGAATATGCAATAAATGTTCTTCCAAAGTCTTGCTGAAAATTAAAATATCATCCAAATAGACAACAACAAATTTTCCCAAGAACTTCTTAAGTACCTCATTCATAAGCCGCATGAAGGTGCTTGGGGCATTCATCAATCCAAATAGTATGACTAGCCACTCATAAAGACCCTCCTTGGTTTTGAAAGTAGTTTTCCACTCATCTCCTTCTCGTATCCATATCTGGTGATAGCCACTCTTGAGATCTATCTTTGTGAAGTACTGAGCTCCACTCAAGCAGTCCATAAGATCATCCATTCTTGGCGAAGGAAATTGATACTTGATGGTTATCCTATTTATAGCTCGAGAGTCTGTACACATTCTCCACTCTCCATCCTTCTTTGGTGCCAGTACTGCACATACTACACATGGACTCAAGCTCTCTCAAATAAAACCCTTCCTCACTAGCTCCTAAACCCATCTATTTACCTCCTCAGTTTCAGTAGGAGTAATCCTATGAGCAACCTTGTTAGGCAAACTAGCTCCAGGGATTAAATCTATCTGATGACTAATTTGCCTGACTGGTGGCAATCCTTCTATAACAC
The DNA here is from genome assembly GCA_028749045.1 of Cupressus sempervirens. Taxonomy (NCBI): domain Eukaryota; kingdom Viridiplantae; phylum Streptophyta; class Pinopsida; order Cupressales; family Cupressaceae; genus Cupressus; species Cupressus sempervirens. The sequence continues at coordinate 755,250,394 of CM053783.1, read as the reverse complement.
TATCAGAGATGATATCTCCAAACTCACTTAATAAATCTGAAACTTCAAGTGGTATTTCACTACTACCTTCCTTATCTTTTCTAGGAATCAAAGCATAATGCATACGGTGATGTTTCATGCCATCCAAAAACTTTCTTCCATCAACAAGATAGATCCTACCACTGTTGCATACCTTTTCGCCTTCTTTTATCACATGTGGGCTTTAGTTTGTGGCGAACTTCATCCTTTGTCAGAGACTATGTGTTTGCATGATCATCATGTACTGCATGCCTGTCAAATTGCCATAGTCTTCCCAACAATAGATGGTAGACATCCATTGGAATAATATCATAGAGAACTTCATTATGGTAACTCCCAATTTTCAACTTCACTAAACATTGTTCACTTACCAGGACCTTATGATCATCCTTCACCCAAGCAATCCAATAGGGCTCAAGGTGTTTCTCCCTCTTGAGCTTCAGCTTAGAGACCATCTTCTCTGACACCAAGTTGTCAGTGCTACCACCATCAATGATTAAATCGCAACATTTATCCTCACACTTACACCTGGTATGAAATAGACTCCTTCTTTGTCTTGGTTCAATCTCACCACTTAGTAGGACCCTTTCATTCACTAAAGTCTCTCCTCTTTTTGCATCCTCTGAATGTGATGATTGTGCATCCTCATCCACATGAGCAACCCTAGCTTGGCCCTCAGCTCTCCTATCTATCCTTCCTTGTCATTGAGGACATTCAAAGGTACGATTACCTTGTTCATTGCAATGGAAACAGGTACCATGGAAGCCTCCTCTTCTTGAACCTTGTCCATGTCCTCTACCTCTTCCTCTCTAATCTCCAAATTTTTGATCACAAGAGCGGTTGAATTCCTCATTCCTCTGGTTCCTACTAGTACCCACATCTTCATTTTTCTTTTGGGTCTCATTTTGTCCTCTAGATGACCTACCACTACCCCTTCCTCCTTGATTGCGCCCTCTTTGTCTCCCTTCAAACCTTTTATTTAGCTTCTCCTCAACTCGCAAGGCAAACTGGTATGCCTCTTCAATGTTGGTCATTCTTACCAAACTTAATTCCTCCTAGATGCTAGGTCGCAACCCACTGATATAATGAGCAACCTTCTTATTTACTTCTGCATGTCCTGCTCTAATCAGAAGTTGGTAAAACTCCTCCATATATTCCTGGACTAATTTTCTTGCTTGCTTTAACCCATGCATCTTCTTAAACAAATCAAGCTCATAGTCAATAGGAATGAACTACTTCTTTAGTTTGTCCACCATGCGATCCCACCTTGTGATCTCCTTTCCTCTTCTATTTCTTTCCAATTGAACCTCTTGCCACCAGATTTTGGCATGGCCTTTTAGTTTGGCCTTTGCAAACTTAACCCTATCTGGATCCCTGATATCCTCATACTCAAAGTACTCCTCCAGTTCATTGATCCAATCAATCAACTCATCTGATTTCAGATTTCTTGAAAAATACACCCACATCAATTGTAAGTCTTTTTCCAAACTTAGTAATGGCCCTAAAAAGCCTCTCTTCTACCTGATTCAGAACTTCCCCTTCAACTTCTCCTTCCAGTCCAATTTCTTCTTCTTCATTGTCATCCTCACTTTCGTCACCTGCGGCAACATTTTTTTCTCTTTAGAGCTCCTCCTACAACGCTTGAACCTACCTTTAGAGGGCTCTAACCTCCTCAAGATTAATAGCTCCAACCCTTCCACCATGCTCTCTTCATGGAGGCATCTTCTTAACTCAAATACACAACCACATAGTCCTGGTGCAAACTACCTCATAGTTGGTGCTCTGTCTACACACTCAGGAAAACCCCACTCTGATACCACTTGCTGGAGACACCACCCAAGTACAGAATGGACACAACAGGAAAGGGAAAACTTTATTAACTATAAAAATATGCCAATACACTTAGTGCAGAGAAATTAGATTCCAAAACATGCCCTATGGGCTTACAATAGTATAAATATGGAGATAATTTCTTCTCCCAGTACCTCCTCTCAAACTCCACTCTGAACTGCCTTTTAGAATGCTATAAATGTTCTTAAATAAACCTCAAAGGGTTAAGGATTAGGAATACATTCTAGAAATTTTTAGTTAGCATCCACCGCCAAAATGGAAGGCTCCAGGAGTCACTTTAGAAGTCGGTGCAAAATTAGAAGAATCCAGAAATGGTAGCCGAACTTTCGAGAGGCATAATTTTTGAGTCGTAGCTTCGATTAAAGAATCGTTTACATTTGCGAAAAGCTCTCAGAGTGCTCTATAGCCCTATGGACCAGCTTCACTTGTCCCCCATTTTTCAGGCCCATATGAGGTCATTTAGTACCTCAAACTTAACTTTGAAGCATTCTTAGGAAGTCTCAAAAAATTGAAAAACAACAATAACTTTCAAACTGTGGAGCCTTTTGACTTGATTCTTTTTCTAGAATGTTCTAAATTACAATTTTAATCATCCCTCCAATTTACACCTTCTAACTCACCATAATTATGGCTCAATTACATAGTCCTATTTTTTTGACATTTACACGTATCCCAAAGTGCTTAAAAACTCTAACTCGTAACACTAATAGTGGAACTGTGAGAGTTGGAACCTTTATTTGACCCAAATGGGTATCTAGAAATAAAACACATGAAATAGAAACTAAGTCTAGGTATTTTTTTTTCGATGACACAAGATTTCCCTTATACCTCTGGATGCTCCTGCATCAAACCTTAGTAATTAGAGGAAGTAATGAAATTCTCACATAAGACAATTAAATCAATAAATTGAATTGATCATAATTCAAAATTAGATATTTATTGATACCCTAACATTAATAACTCTAATTACCAACTATTTTGATAATAGGTTAAGTATGATAAAAAGGGATCATTACAATAATCAAAGTTGTATCAAGCATTCAATGAATCCAATGTTTCCATGATAGACAAAAGCACATAGAAATTCCTTATCACTGTGTGAGAGGTATCGTAGAAATGAATGTGATTCAGCTAGAGTATATTAGTACAAGGGACTAGACAACAAACATTCTCACAAATCCTCTATCTGTGGTAAAAGTTGAACACTTTTGGAATAAGTTTGGTATGGCTGAAAATGTACGTCAAACATGAGACTGAGTCTCAAATTATTATTCACTCATACTAATATAATATAAAAGATGTTTAATGTGTAGACTCTTTTGTCATGTGTGTGACTCCATGACTTTATAGGACCCTATGAACATTATTGAAAGTTAACTACTTTTCAAATAATGAACACATATACTTAACTTTGTAAGGTGACAACTTTCCAATGATGTATTTCATTATTGTGATGGATACCAAGTGACTTGATATATGTGGAGATGTCATGATAATTAATATCTCTTAAATATTTTGATAGATATAAATGAGACTTGATATCATTTGAAAATCATTATGATCCTTAAGAGATAATCATGGTGGATATTGTATTGATGGATATAACATGATTTATTATGGTAAACATCATCAGACTTGATGTTAGTGCACATACCATAATATGGATATTTATTTGATGTATAATTTCATGTGACTTGATATTCTTAAACATATCACAACTCTTGATACCATGAGTAAGGTGATATTATTGTGGTATGTACTGGGTGTTCGAAATATTCAAGACTAGCTAGGTTACTGAGAGGGGAGGAGTGAATCAGTAACCTCAAAAACTTTACTAAATTCAGATCTTAATTGCAATAATCCAATTACCATTTAATTCATTAAATCAGATCCAACTGAATACATGAGAAACTAAAAACATAAAACATTCATAACACTTGAACACAATAATTTGGTGACCCAAAAACCTTCCAAATAGAAAGTAAAATTGGCGTGGGGATGATACCCACAAACCTTCAATACTACAGCATAAAGTTGGCTTGTTAAGGCTTACAATGATCACTTCTAATGATTTTCCCTATTAGGAGCAATTAGGACTACTAGGTCCACCTTGTTAGAGGTTTTACAAACACACAATGAAGTATGCACTCGGTAAAGAGATTTGAAAAAAGACTATTAAGTCTACCTTGTTAAAGGATTTGGACTGATTCACCTATTCAAATGAAAAAAGTTGATCTCTGACTTACAACTGAATTGCTAATAGAGATTCTTTGAAGTACTGATCACCTTTATGTGATAAATATGACTCTGCTACTCCTTTACTACTATGGCCTTACAATACACTTTGCTTGTTGCTAATTCACATTCGCATGCTTCTATTTCACATTATTGCCACACACATATGTACACATTGGGTATGATACAATACATTACATATATGTAATGTCCTGCCCGGAGATCCTTGGAAACAAGAATGAAATACAAGCAAGATAAGAAAAAAAATTCAAAACAAGTGTAAGTGCACATAACAACAACATATATAGATCATAAAGATCACAACGAAAGACTGACAATCATCAAAACACCAACAAATCTCCAAATGCCACTACTAACCAAAACCACAAACAAGCAAGCATAAGAGATCAACCAAGCTAAAAGACAAAAGAGGATTCCTGAAAGTTGCCTAAGTCTAAAATCTTGAAGCCCTGAAATTTCTTAAAATCTTTATCTTGGCCTATAGAGGTCTAGAACCTATCTCAATTTAATTGTCGCATATATTAAAATATATCTTATACTTAAATGATATATTTTAAACCCCAATGGACTAACTACGAAAACACACACAACTGAAATCAAAATGCAACACAAAAAGATTGAAGAACACCAAAGAGGGTATCTGAAACAACTCTTGAAAAGTTTGGGTCTTATCAAAAAGTGCCCGCTGCCCGCCCGCACAGGGTTTTACAATTTCCAAGTGATACTTCGATATATTTTAAACCCCAAAGGATTGACTATGGAAACACACACAAACAGAATCAAAATGAAAAACCAAAGGATTGAAGAACACCAAAGAGGGTATTCGAAACAACTCCCAAAAAGTTTGAGTCTTACCAAAAAGTGCATATTGCCCACTTGCACAAGTTTTTGCAATTTCAAGGTGATACTTTCTAGTATCACGTGATACTTCTAAAGAAGCAGGGTGACATTTTCAGGGACTAAATGATGCCTCTCTCAAGGGTGTACGATACTTTTCAAGTATCATATGATATTTCTTTAAAGGGGGTGCAATAATGTAAAGTATCACTTGACAAAACTCCAAGAGGCATGCGACACAATCAGGAAACACACGATACAATACTAATGGGCATGTGATACATTATTGTACTATACCATGCTGACAAATGGTCACCCAAGAAACACAAGAACACTTGAGGATAACACAAAGGGGAAAAATAGAGAATAAAACCTCCACACTTGGGAGTACCGGATCCACATTTCAAGGCAAGAACCCTCAAACTGAATATGAAAGAAGGAAAGAACAATAACTAACTATCTAGTAAATAGTAAGTAGTAAAAGCATGGAATGAAACATCGCAATGTATTGAAAGCAACATCTCAATAACACAATTAACATTGCAATGGACAAAACAACTAACTAAGTATGTGGTTCCTCCCAACCATCAATAGCATCATAAGATCATTGTGGGCCCTAGCCATCCCCTATGTGTAACATCTCAAGCCACTGACTAGATCGTCAGTACTATCGTAATAAGGATGTCACTATTAAACATGCTACAACATAAGGAAATATAATATGCTAGCAACAAAGCATAAGATAATCCTACAAGTAAATAGCATCACCTATCACATGCTAATCATCATAACAAGGAAATGTGTTAGTAACTAGCATCATCAAAACATGATATAAAAGCATCCCAATGAAAGCATGTCACTAGAAAGCATACTCCAAAAATTGAAGTAGGTAGCTATGCCTCCCAACTACATGGCACCCGTAGGTCCACACCCACCATGCTGATAGAGATAATGGTCCAACCACAAACACACAAAAACAACATCCATGGCTAACATACACACCAAGCAGTATGATGACTGAACCCAAAAACATAGATAATGCATAAACTACAGGTCCTAGTCAGACATCTCAATGGGCTACTATGTAGGGGCTGACATCATGGAGAGTCGCTTAGCATCGAAAAGCCCAAGCTAGTATTGGTAACTACTCTTCTCAACAGAAGGCACATGACCTAGGTAGCAACTCTTCTCAACAGAAGATGCACAACCCAAATATTTTATTATCTTATAATTATTACCACCCAAATGTTTTAATTCAGTTATCACTTATTTAAACTTCTTCTGCCAACCAACAGGAAATAGTCACCAAGTTGCATGACAGAAGCCCCTCCATATGCTACCCTACCCTACCCATGCTCATCCAATGATGAGTGCCTGTAGGCATGCAACCTCCCAACCCAACCCCAATGATCATAATTTTTAGAAGTACCACAGAAGATCGGGCCCTACAAGTCACCCAAAAAATGTATGTGTACGTACTTGTGTGTGGCATGCCACCAGTACAAAGATCAACACGATGATGGAAGAGAACACAAGCATAAAGTCACTCAACCGAAATAGACTGGGGAGGATGGATGCAACACACATCCCAATGCAACATAAAGTGAAAAAGTGATCTGACGAATATCCAAACAGATCATCTAGGTCCACGACCCACATTGTGCCAAGAAAACTCAAGAAAACAGGGTGACATGCAAAACGAGACAAAAATCCCAAATTTTGGAAAAATTTTGAAATTAAAACCCATTTGGCCTTTGGGTGCAAAAATCTTGAAAATCCAAAAATAAATGAAATCGAACACCATATGCAAAAATGGCCAGCATAACGGCTCAAAATCCCAAACCCTCATTCCAAAAATAGGCAAAACCTTCATACCCAACCAACCAGGTAGAACCAGCAACCAGAAACAGAGGGAAACACTAGTTCTCATCCTCCTAACATATTGCTACAAGAAATAGAAGCTAAAATGGAGTAAAAACAATAAAAGGAGAAAGCCCTACCTGACTGAAAAAGGGGCAGAAATTGAAACTCGCACAATAAAATAAATCACCTATCGAATCTACTAAAAATCATGGCAAAGCATAGACTACCTAAGCCAAATTCAATGAGACCAACCTCGCAAAGATTCCATGCTCACAACTCCCAAAATGGACAAAAGTCCAATCCTTCAAAAGAGGATTTTGGAAAATGCTCTCCAAATTCTCAAATCCAAAATAGAAAAAAGTGAGGAATTAGATTCTTCTTTCAACACTTATTCACTTTTTGAGTGAATAGTCGATTAGAGTGAATAGTCGATTATAGCTAGACTTCAAATCAACCCAAATGAAAATATTTTATTCTCTATAATGAAAATTCACCTAAGGAAAAGCTATCAGAAATTAAATTAGAGAAGATTTAAAGCCTCAAAACATAAAATTACAGAAAATCACTTAACACTTTCACATCAGCACAAACTTCTAAATGCACAAACACACTCATTGGTCTAATCACATAATGCAGATGAGTTTGGATTTACTAATCACAGAAAGGTTTTAATTAAAATAATTAAAATAAAGATATGTCAACCATGCAGGGATGACATTGGTAAAATATGAACAGTTGAATCACTAACTCCATATGCCACTACCAGGGATATAATTCCTGCACACTAAAATACATGATCAAATACAATTGCATATAATATCATAGCTGAAGCAACATGTATTAAAATACCTATTTTATCCATTCACATCACTCATGTTCGCAGAAAGCATAAAGATACAAGAATTAAGTAAATAATCATGGCATAAAATTCATCTCATAACATAATCAACATATATGTCCAATAAACCATATAACTAGATATTATCATAAATCTACTGTCATCTCAAAATAGAATCAACATGCAAATATGATAAACTGAATAGTATAGCAGTAAAGCATCTATGGTATTGAATCAAAGTATAACATTTGACCCTCGAGTCATCATAAGGTACAAAATAAGAGTATCAAGTATCTCTCAAATCAAAGTAAACAACAAGGTACAAACTGCAAACACGAGAGGCACTACATCATCCCCTACTAGCATAGGCTTACTCTTGGATGCTAGCAAAAAGATAGGGGTACAATCCCCTCAATCGTGTAGCATCTTCCCAAGTCGTAGAGGTCTCATCGCTTAGGTCCTATTGGACCCTTAACTGCTCTATGTCCAGACCTCACAAGGTTAGCCTTCAATGTTATAGGATATGAATGGGCTCTAAAGTAAGTTGCCCGTCCACTACTTGCAAAGCATCCCAATCAAGAACATGGGTCACATCCAAAATATACTACCTCAAAACATAAACATGAAAAATAACATGGATGCATGATAGGCTAGGTGGAAATGCTAGTCGATAAGCAACAAGACCAATCCTCTCAAGGATCTCAAAAGGTCTGACAAAACATGGCGCCAACTTAGAGCCTTTCCTATAATGGATGGGGCTCTTCCTCGGATGCACTCTCAAAAATACCTTGTTACCAATAGAAAAGTGATGATCCAACCTATTGACATCTGCATACTTCTTTTGCTTGTCTTGAGTAGTAACCAAATGCTCCCTAATGTGAACAACCTGCTACTCCATATCTTGAAGCATCTGTGGACCCAAAAGAACTCGATCCTCTAAATAATCTCAACTCAAAGGGGTACGGCATGGACTACCATAAAAGGCCTGAAAAGGTGACATGCCAAGAAAGCTATGATACTCGTTGTTGTATGCAAACTCAACAAGGTACAAATAGTTTTCCCACTTCACCTACCTATCCATAACATACATGCAAAGCATATCCTCCAGAACCTAATTTACTCTCTGTCTGACCATCAGTCTTTGGGTGATAAGCTGAACTAAAATTGACCTATGCGCCCAAAGCATGCTGGAGAGATATCCACAATGCAGAAGTAAACACTGGATCTCTATCCAAAATAATCCAATGAGGAATCCCATGCAAATGAACAATATCTACCAAGAAAACATGTACTACAAAAGTTGTTTAGGATGCTCTCATGGGTGAAAAATGTGCTACCTTGGACAACTTGTCCACTTTCACCATGATACAATCATGTCACCTCGATGGCATAGGAAACCCTATGATAAAATCAATAGATATTGTATCCCACTTCCACTCTGGAATGGTATGTGGCTGCAAAAGATCCACTGAATGATGATGCTCTATCTTCACTCTTTGGCACTCAAGGCATCTAGCAACAAAATCAGCAATATTGTGCCTCATCCCTACCTAAAAGTATAGTTGTTTGAGATCATCATGCATCTTCTTGACTTCGAGATGTGTGGAATATGGTATACGATGTGCTTCTAACAAAACCAAGGTATGAAGATCACCTGACATAGGTATAAAGATACACCCCATGTGACACAGTAGTCCATTAGATTCAGGTACATAACCTAAAAATCTCCCCTCAAGGGTACGTCTAGACTCAATCTTCGCCCTCATCTCCTGATACCAAGTGTCACTAGGCAAAGCCTCTAAAATTGCAGCATTGCAAATCCACTCCCAATGACAACAATGATACCTCATCGCCTTCTGCTCAAAGCATCCACAATGATATTCTCCTTTCCTTTAATGTAATGAACATCAAAGTCATACTTGCACAAGAACTCCATCCAACAATGTTGTCGTGCATTCAAGTTTGGCTGAGTAAAGATATATTGCAAGCTCCTATGATTACTATGAAACTCAAACTTGTGTCCCAAAAGAAAATGCCTCCAACGGACAAGGGCATGCACTATGGCCGCGAGTTCCAAATCATGAGTGGGGTAGTTAAGCTCATGGTCCTTGAGTTTTCTAGACTCAAATGCAATCACTCGACCATCCTGCATTAACACTGCACCCATGCCTTCCAACAAAGCATCTGTGCAAACCATGAAATGACCTACAGGACTAGGCACTGCAAGGACTGGTGCACTAGTCAAACACTTCCTAAGAGTATTAAATGCTACCTCACACTGGTCTGAGCAAACAAATTTCTTCCCTTTTCTTCGAAGAGAAGTGATGGGATGAGTTACTTTTGAGAAATCCTTCATGAAGCAATAGTAGTACCCTACCAATCTCATGAAACTATGAACTTTTGAGACACTAGTGGGTACTGGCCAATCCATGATAGCACGAATCTTCTTCGGATCCACCACGATTCCATCACCTGTAATGATGTGTCCCAAATGCTTCACCTCTGACTAGAAGAACCCACATTTACTCAAGTTTCCAGATAACTAATGGCCTCTCAAGCACCATAATACCTAACGTAAATGGACTTCATGCTCCTCCACAATATTTGAATAGATCAATATGTCATCCAGGAATACAATGACACACTGATCGAGGTAAGTGTGAAATACACCATTCACCAAACTCATAAATACTGATGGCGCATTGGTTAACCCAAAGGGTACAACCGTGAACTCATAATGCCCATACCATGTACGAAAAGTTGTCCAATGAATATCAGCCTCCTAGATACAAAGCTGATGGTATCCTAACTTAAGATCAATCTTTGAGAACACTCGAGCTCCTTTCATCTGATCAAACAAGTCATCTATCCTTGGAAAATGATAACAATTCTTCACCATCACCTTATTCAACTGTCATAGTCAATGCACAAATGCAAAGAACCATCCTTCTTCATGAAGATGACTAGTGCACCCCATGGGGATACACTAGGATCCTTCTTCAACTTTTGAGTAGTCATGCGATAAGGAGCTCGTGAAATTGGCTCCACTCCTAGTATAAGGTCAATCTGAAAATTGATGTCACCCTATAGTGGCATATCTAGAATCTCATCAAGAAACACATTGACATACTCACAAAGGAGTGGGTGATCAATAAGTGTCACTATATGGCTCTCGACTTCCTCGAGATCACTAAGAGACACAAGAAACAACTAGCAACCCTTCTGCACACTCTACTTTAGCTAATTAGCTGAGATCATATGAAGCGAGACTGGTCTCTGAACTCCCAAAAGTTCCACCTACCCACCTATGTCATCAACACATTGTACCATCTTACGATGATAGTCGATATTTTCCTGATGGGTGGCTAACCAATCCATGTCAAACACAATGTCATACGATCCCAAAGGTAGAATGCATAGATCCACTATGGTGGTGAAGGTTTGATGGAGACACAACCCAAGACCAAAATGAACACAACAAGAAAAATGGAAAATATTATTATCAGTGAAATCTACTACTACATTCAGTATAAGGAAAATAGACCCAAAGACATGCCCTATGGGCTTACAATAGACTGAATCTGAAGAGAATTTTTCCTCACATTGCCTTCTCCCAAACACCACTAAGAACTGCCTTTATAATGTCAAAAATGTTCATAAATAGACCCCAATTGGTTTAGGGTTAGGAATACATTCTAGAATATGCTAATTGGTATCCACCGCCAAAATAGAAGGTTCCAAAAATCTTGTTAGAAGTCAATGTAAAATTAGAAGAGTCTAGAAATGGTAGCCCAACTTCCAGGAGGCACAACTTTTGAACCAAGACTTCGATTGATGAACCGTTTACATTTTTGAAAAGCTCTTGAAGTGCTCTATAGCCCTATGGAGAGCTTTTCTCATCCCCCATCTTTCGGGCCCATATGAGACCATTTAGTGCCTCAAACCTGACTTTGAAGTGCTCTTAGGAGATCTCCAAGAAAATTAAAACTACAATAACTTTCTAACCATAAAGCCTTTTGACCTGATTCTTTTTCTAGAGTGCTTTAAATTACAAGTATAATCATCCCTCCAAATTACACCATTTAACTCATCATAATTTTGGCTTAATTACAAAATAACCTATTTTTTGCATTTACATGTATCCGAAGGTGCTTTAAAAACTCTAACCCAAAAAACTAATAGTGGAACTGTGAGAGTTGGAACCTTTATTTGACCCAAATGGGTATCCAAAAATGAAAACACATTAAATAGAAACTATCTCTAAGAATTTTTTTTTTGGGTGATAGAGGATTGCCCTTACACCACTAGATGCTCCTGCATCAAGGTTCCCAAATTCAAACTACAACCTTTGACCAATGAGTCAACAGCCACCTTAGAACCTGTGGCTAACTCAACCTGACACATTGCCATTGGCCCACATTGTTGAACGAGAGATGGTGATACAAAAGAATCTAAACCACTAGAGTCAAACAAAAATGAAGTTGAAATACCATGTAACATACTTGTAGCCTCGACTACCGTACCTTGATGCTCAACTTAATAGTTGTCAACTGCCGTAAAGACTCTGTGATTCCTGCCTACATCTCCTAGAGTAGGCTCATATCTCATTACGCCCTTACTAGGTCCTGTAGATGGTTTGATAGAACACTCAAATGATTTATGACCAGGCTGGCCACAAGAATAGCAATTCCTAGTGAAGTTGGTACCTCTCCCACAACCACCCTGAGTAGCGCTAGGATATGTTGCACTACCTCTGTTGGAATTCTACTAACCACCCTGTGGAGGATGATCCTACTGAGATTTATGTCCTCAATTTTGATTATCTCCTTTCTTATCTAAGGTACTAGAATATTGCCCTCCTTTAGCCCTATGTTGATAACGACCTTTCTTACCACCTTGAGGAGGTTCTAATTGGGCTTGACCCTTCCCAATGGACTAAGAATATTAAGTACCTTGCCCTGAATACCTTGCACTTTGGTTCTAAGAACTAGATCTACTACGAAAACCTTTAGTCAAATTTTCCTCTACAATACGAGCTTTCTCAATAGCGAGAACAAGAGTCCTAGGCTGATACATGTGGACTTCTCCAATGAGGGAATCCTAAGGCCTTGGATGAAATGATGAGCTAAGAGTAAATCATCATTGTTATAGCATGAATACTACCTAAGTTCAAAGAATCGGATCTCATATTGATCCACAATCATGTTTCCCTATCAGATTGCATGGAACTCATCAGCATGGGCCTCTCTAAACTAAGGAGATAAGAATCTCTCTCGAAACCTCGTCTCAAAGATCTCCCAAGTGAGATCTGCAATAGTAATCTAAATCTTCTGACTCTCAATATTCTACCATATGGATGTACGTTCCCTCAACTACATAATTACACAATGGGCCCTCATGTTGGTTGAATATGGATACATGGTGAAATAGTGCTCCATGTCAAACAACCAAGTTTCAGCCTTGAGGCCACTTCCCTTTCCATCATACACTGGTATTCTAGATTGGTAAAGGGACTTCATGATATCCAACCTGATGGAATCCTCACTATCATGGTTCCTACTACCCTGATGGTGCCTTCTGCCCCCAGGTGGGGTAAGAGAATGCTCATGTTCATGTTCCTTCTCTATGCTCTAAATGATGGGAATCTCCATGATGAGATCCCTCTTCCTAATCATGATCCTCTCAGTGCTCCTCAACACGAGGGCCCAACTGAGCAAGAATCTCCTGGAGTATTGGCAATAATACCTCCATACCATCCTGATAGCGTTATTAACTTGTTCTCCCTCTCCTTCTTGATGCTCCTCTTCATAGTGTTCTTCTCCATGGTTACCACTATGGATACCACCATGGCCACCAAGTCTACATGTAGGAGGCATCATTATAGAAGCAACAAGATAGTGTCAGAACAATTAGATCAGAAGCATAAGAGTCAACACAAGAATCCAAGAAATATCAAAATAACAACATAATATAATAGTACACAATGGAAAACAAAACCATAGTGGAAGCATAACACAGAGATCCCAATGTTTCAACATGGGCTCTCATACTAGATGTAATGCCCCGCTCGGAGATCCTTGGAAACAAGGATGAAATACAAGCAAGATTTTAAAAAAAATTAAAATAAGTGTAAGTGCACATAACAACAACATACATAGATCATAAAGATCGCAACAAAAGACTGACAATCATCCAAACACCAATAGATCTCCAAATGCCACTACTAACCAAAACCACAAACAAGAAAGCATAAGAGACCAACCAAGCTAAAAGATAAAAGCTAACTCTTGAAAGTTGGCTAAGTCTGAAATCTTGAAGCCTTGAAATTTTCTAGAATCTTTATCCTAGCCCGTAGAGGTCTGCAACCTATTTCAAATGAATTGTTGCATATATTAAAATATTTTTGATATATTTTAAACCCTAAAGGATTGACTATGAAAACACACACAACTGGAATCAAAATGCAACACCAAAAGATTGAAGAACACCAAAGAGGGTATCTGAGACAACTCCCAAAAAGTTTGGGTCTTACCAAAAAGTGTTTTTTGCCTGCTTGCACAGGTTTTTGCAATTTTTGAGCAATACTTTAATACAGCACTAGGCGATACTTTCCAGTATTGTGCGATACTTCTAAAGAAGTAGGGCAACAATTTTAGGGACTGAGTGATACTTCTCTCAAGGGTGTGTGATACTTTTCAAGTATCGTATGATATTTCTTCAAAGGGGGTGCAATAATATAAAGTATCACATGAAAAAACTCCAAGAGGCGTGTCACACAATCAGGAAATGCACAATACAAACTAATGGGCATGTGATACATTATTGTATCGCACCATCTTGACAAATGGTTGCCCAGGAAACACAAGAATACTTAAGGATAACACAAAGGGGAAAAATAGAGAATAAAACTTCCACTCCGGGGAGTACCAGATCCACATTTCAAGGCTAGAATCCTCAAACTGAATATGAAAGATGGCAAGAACAACAACTAAGCATCTAGTAAATAGTAAGCAGTAAAAGTATGGAATGAAACATTGCAATGTACTAAAAGCAACATTGCAATAACACAATTAACATTGTAATGGACAAAATAGCTAACTAAGTACACAGTTCCTCCCAACCATCAATGGCATCATAAGACCATCGTGGGCCCTAGCCATCCCCAATGTGTAACATCCCAATCCACCGACCAAATCATCAGCACTATTTTAATGGGGACGTCACTACTAAACATGCTACAACATAAGCATAAGGAAATCTAACATGCTAGCAACAAAGAATAAGATAATCCTACAAGTAAATAACATCACCTATCACATGCTAATACTAATAATAACGAAATGTGTCAGTAATTAACATCATCAAAACATGATATACAAACATCCCAATGAAAGCATAAGTCACCAAAAAGCATACTCTAGAAATTGATGTACCAAGTGAAACATCCAACCATGGTTGCCCTAGAACAATAGACCATCTCTATACATTGATCTCACGGATATCCAAATGGATCATCTAGGTCCATGACCCACATTGTGCCAAGAAAACTTGAGAAAATAGGGTGGCACACAAAATGAGGCAAAAACCCCAAATTTTGAACAAATTTCAAAATCAAAACCCATTTGGCCTTTGGGTGCAAAAACCCTGAAAATCCAAAAATAAATAAAATCGAACACTATATGCAAAAATAGCCAGCATAATGGCTCAAAATCCCAAACCCTCATCCTAAAAATAGGAAAACATTCATACCCAACCAACTGGGCAAAACCAACAACCAAAAATAGAGGGGAACACTAGTTCTCAACCTCCTAACATACTGCTACAAGCAACGGAAGCTGAAAAGGAGTACAAACAATAAAACAAGAAAGCCCTACCTAATAGCAAAAGCGGCAAAAACTAAAACTCACACAATAAAATAAATCATCTGTCGAATTTGCTAAAAATCACGGCAAAACACGATCTACCCAAGCCGAATCCAATGAGACTACCCTCACAAAGATCTCATGCTCACAGCTCCTAGAATGAACAAAAGTCCAATCCTACAAAAGAGGATTTTGAAAAATGCTCTCTAAATTCTCAAATCCAAAATAGAAAAAAGTGAGGAATTAAGTTCCTTTTTCAACACTTATTCACTTTTTGAGTGAATAGTCGAATAGGGAAAATAGCCAACTATAATAGCTAGACTCTAAATCGACCCAAACAAAAATAGGTTATTCTCCATAACAAAAATTTACCTAAGGCAAAGCTACCAAAAATTAAATTAGAAAAGTTTAAAGCCTAAAAACCCAAACTTACATAAAATTGCTTAACACTTTCATGACAATGTGAACTCCTAAATGTATAGACACACTCACTAGTCTAATCACATAATGTAGATGAGTTCGGATTTACTAATCACTAAAAGATTTTAACTAAAAAAATTAAAATAAGGATATGTCAACTATGCAAGGATGACATTGGTAAAATATGAACAGTTGAATCACTAACTCCATATGTCACTACCAGGGATATAATTCCTACACACTATAATACACAATCAAGTGCAATTGCATATTAGCCAAAGAAACATGTATTAAAATACTTATTTAATCCATTTACATCACTCACATTCGCAGAAAGCGTAAAGATACAAGAATGAAGTAATTAATCATGGCATAAAATTCATCTCATAACATAATCAACATTTATGTCCAATAAACCATATAACTAGATATCATCATAGATCTAATGTCATCTCAAATAGCATCAACATACAAATATGATCAACTGAATAGTATAGTAGTAAAGCATCTATGATACTAAATCAAAGTATAACATCCGACCCTCAAGTCATCATAAGGTACAAAATAAGAGTATCTCTCAAATCAAAATAAACAACAAGGTACAAATTGTAAACACGAGAGGCACTACAATATATATCAATCCAATTTACACAATTAAAAATTTGGCCATAATACAAGTTAACACCAATATTACAAAGTTGGCCCATATGTAGATACTCGTGTTCTGAAGACTGACTTGGTGAAGTTCTAATACTCGGCATTCACTGTCATTACTCGGCATCATCATGCATTCGGTAGAAGTAGAAGCTCGGTCCATACTAATCACTTCAATGTAGTCTTGAACTCAATATGCACTAGTGACTTGGTAGATACTATGTAACTTGGTATAGGCTGAATTACATTTTTACCATGATTGCACTTGGTAAACACTAATCATCATACAGCTCGGTTAACACTAACTTTGCTTTACATGAACTACTATCTCGATAGAAATTGCAAAGCTTGGTAACCACTAAAGTGCTTAGGTTGAACTGTTGGACTTCACATTGCTTGATTTTGCTCAGTTTGATCTGTACCACTTCACACTAACTGAATTCCTTTAGTAACCACTGGAATGCTCGGTAGGAATTGTAGTGCTCGGTGGCTACTAAAATGCATGGAAAACAATATAGACTATTTAATAAGCTCGGTAACCATATAGAATCTGAATAAGTGTTGTCACTAATAACAAACTTGATTGAAAGTCAAAAATCTCCCCCTTTGACATTAGTGACAAAAACACTTATCAATCAAAACTTATATACATCACAATGTGGTACTAGTTCGGTATGGTATACTATTTTTGAAATTTTTCAAAATTTGTCTTTGCAAGTATATATAGTATACTATATCTGTGAATTCTCTGCTATATACACTTTGTCCCTTTGCATGATTCTCCCCCATACAATGTACATAGTATCTCACTATACATAGTATAATAAGTGCCTCTCCCCATATATAGCATACTAAGTGTCTCTCCTCCTTTTTGACAATAATGCCAAAGATTTATTCAAAACTTATTTACATGGAGACACCAATAAGAAAGAAAATCAAAATGTACCTTAAGTATAAGTGCTAGAGTCTTATCCCAGTTTTCTTGCAAAACTTTACACGTATGTAGAGCAACTTGCACTTCTGCAGATAGTTTTATCTTGTGATCTGCAATGGAGAAGTTGTTGTCATGGATCAATATTTTTGAATAAACAATATGCTTCTACATTGTATCCATGATGGGAAAGATCATATTCTAAATATCTATCAGTGTAGATTGGATTCTTGCTTCTTCTCTCAACAACTTTGCCTACATATCTGACAAGAATCTGATTTTCATATGATGTGCAGAGCTTGAACTAGGGTCAAGTTGCAACAGTTGTGCAATAGCCTTCAAATCTTCATCAATCTTTGTCAATTTTCTCTTTATCTCCTTTGTGAACTTGGTAACATTACACAACTTTCCAAAAAGTGATGTTACATTTGTGCAAGAGTTTTCAAGATTGGTCAAAATTGAGGAAAGCTCTACTTGTTGGATAGCTATATGCTGAGCAATGTGCTCAAGTGCTTTATTATCAAATTTATTTTTTGCTTTCTCAATCAATTTATCTTGACCACTAGAGTCATCATTAAACTTTTGGACTACCTCTTCTAATTGCAACAAAATGTGTTGAGAAGTATCAACTTCAACACCTATCACCTCAATCAAAATATTCTTGGCATCATCTATGATTTTGTATTCTCCGTCTCTCTCCTCTCTCAATTTCTTCTACTTTGCCTTCTTTTGGAGGAGTAGACCAGCTATATGCATTTGATCTGTAGTGATATTATCAAAGTCCCATTTGGGAATTTCAATCTCCTCATCTAGGTCTATATGCTCTTCTATCTCCTTCCCTCTACTAAAAAATCTTGTACTCAGTTGAGCCTTAGGTTCAACTATCCTTGTACTTAATGCATTTGAATCAGGAATAGAAACAATAGTAGAGATAGTAGGACTAGCAGTGAAAATTGATATAGTGCTAATAGATGGAATACTAACTGGTATGCTTACTGAATCCAAAACTAAAGTACTTATAGAAGCATTCAAAACTATAGAATCCAAAATTGCACTTACTGCAAAAGAACTCAAAATTGTAGAAGCCACTATACTCATGCTTGATGACTCGGTAGCTAAAGAAGATGAAGGCTCCAGCTCGGTAGATGAAGTGGTAGACACTTCTATTAGTGATGTGTTGAGTTGTGTGGGGGCAAAGAGTGATTGGACATTTGAAGTACATGTAGTTGTCACAATCAAACTTGTTGAAACTGTCTCTAAGCTTGATATAGCTGCTAGTTTGCTTGGTGAGTGAGGAAGTGAGGCAATGACTATGGTTGCTATCTTCATAGGGTTAGTCTCCTCTTCTTTGTCTTCCTCAGTAGCTTCTTCCTCTTTATCTTCTTCAACTTCCTCATTGTCAAAATGTGTGGGCTTAGTGTAAGTTTCTTCTTCATCATCATCACTATCATCATCCTTAGCTTCTACTGGGAAGTCACTTTGTTTATGCAAGTGAGAAACATTCTTCCATATACTTGTGGCATTCTTAACCACATGGTCTATATCCTTTATCAAAATTAAACAAGTATTAAATCTAAGATTCATCTTATCTTCATTTTTCTTTCAAGACTCTTTTACCTCAACATCTATCATGCTAGGTGCCAACTACCTCAAGGTTTGTGCATAGATATATTTTGATGTTTACATAGAAAAGTCCCATCCTGGCTTAATTTTCTCTAATAATTCATTAGAGATTTGGGAGGCTATCTGATCTGGCATGTACAACCATTTTTCCATCTTGGTTAACATTAGGTTCTCAACCTGTTTCTTCTCAACCTCTACCATGGTTTCATACTTCAAGGATTTGAAGTTGGTTATGCCTACACCTTCTTCCAATTGTTTCACTTTTTCTTGGAAGGTGGGAGGAGGTTTGCTATTGACAATTTCACTGACTTTCTTCCTGGATCTTCTGGTGAACACTGCAGTGGATGGTCGTGTGATGATAACCTTGCCTTTCTTCTTCACTGGTTGTTCTTCCTTTTTTGATCCTCTACTTCTTCAACATATTCTCTTTTAGCCTCGGTTAACATAAGAGGTGTGCTTGTTTTCAATTTGGCTATCCTCCTCTTACCTTTGTTAACTACCTGTGGAAGCTTTATTTCAAGCTCTATCCTTGCCTTGGCTTCATCATATGTTCCAAAGTGTGGTGCCTTTGGATCAACAGGTTCATTAATCAAGGCTTCAATTATGTCTTTGGTTTCATCAATGTTTACCTCATAGGGAAAAGGTTTTACCCATACAATTATGGGTTTCATTGCCTAAATGTAGACTCTATCATAGTCTACCATGAAACAAATATCATCTTTGTAGTCTTCAACCAATTTCATGGGTATCCTGAATTTGTTATTTGTTTTGTCCTTGAAGACATCAAAATAGTTATCCATTATGCTAACAAAATTATCTCCCATTTCCACAATATATTCATTAATCCGATATAATATTGGCACATCCTTTCTCCATACTATTGTGCCTTTTGAAGGGAAAAACTTTTGAACATAGAAAAATAAACAAGTCAACAAAGAACCAAATTTTCAAGGGTTGTTTTTGGAAGTCTTGATACTTTCCATGTTCTTGTTGAACTGCTTTAACAATAATTTTGCAAGATCATATGGAAGATTGTTCTTCATAACCTTGTAAGCTAGGTCAAAAGCTTCACATGACACACTATTTAGATGGCTAGAACTATAAATCTTGTGAGATATTACATGTATCCCAAATTTCAGCTTTGCATCAGTTACACTACTGATTTTGATACCTCTGTCATCCCACTCAGCTAGGGTTTTCTTTTCTAACTCCATCTAACCTAGGGTTTTAGTGGTCTTAGCTTTAGTAAGCATGGGGAGGCTGGTGATATGATGAATCATCTTCTTGGTAATAAAAACTAGTTGCTCAAGCCATAGCTAACTATTTTGGACTTGGCTAAGGATGTATCTAATCCATTTGATTTGAAAAATTTGGGGCAGGTAGGGAATGTGGGTTAAACCCTTGGCTTCCAAATGTTTATGTTCAAGTTTGAGAACACTATTAATGCATAATTCTCCTAGGGCATCATCCATTTCTAGGGTTCTAATTTCCTAAATTTCACACTTGAAATGAGTTTGGATGTCATTAATGAGTAGTACCTTAGTAGGGATCTGTGATTGCACTCCATTTGGGTCAAGGGTTTAAGAAAGTGCTAGAATAAGTTTGAAATTAGGTGCTTTCCATTCTACTCCTTGGATCAACATCTCTAACCCTTTCCTTGCTTTGCTCTTGCTGCTTGATGCTCCCATGGGTACTCAGTAAACTATGAAAAACTTTGAAGAATTTAGCTACAAATTTCGCTCAAAGTCACTTGATTGCTTTTCAATTCGCTTCTTTGCAATAACACTTAGAATTCTCAGTGAAAATGAATTTGATTTTCTGCTTTTTGTTAAAACTTCATTAATACTCTATACAAAGGTAGTTGTGATGACATCATGCACGATAGGCTGTCATCCACTATCTATTTGAATTGCTCAGTAAAGGCTTCATAACTCAATAGTGAAACATGTTCTTGTTACTCTTGACTTTGCTTGGTAGAGTCCATGACCTGACCTTACTCAGTAGAAAAGTCAACTCGATGATAACTGATAATGATCTCACTTGATGATCCTTTTGTATCTTGAATACTAATTTGGATCTTTGCTTCCTTTCAATTAGAACTGTTTGGATGTGATCTTGACAATGCAGTTCCAGTTCTTTTTTAAGAGCTTAGTTGGAAATGGTGGAGTCACCCACTTCTTTATTGACATGACCATCATTGCTTGAACTAGCTTCCTTGATAGATTTAGGAATCCATTGCTGCCTCATCTACTTTCGAATGTTATCTGCTTTTTCTTTCTTTTAATCTTCAACTCTACCTGTATTCATGCATTTTTTGGCTAGATGACCAAGTTCGGTACAAGTGAAACATCTTATGGTGGTATCTCTCTTCCTTGTGGGATGTTTAACACAGTCCATGCTAATGTGTCCATATTCTCCATAGTAATGACATCTACACCAAGTGTTGTAGTCCCAACCAAATATTGTTTTCACAATTTGCTCTACTAGATTGAATGACTTAGATCTGCATTCAGATGCCTTGTGACCTTGTATCTTGCAATTGTGACACTTGCCTTCAAATTTTGGTTTCTCTTTGCATTCATTAGCCTTGTGACCATATTGACTGCAATTGTAACATTTACCATTGAATTTTTCTTTACCATTATTCCAACATCTATTTGATGTATGACATATCTTACCATAGTCATTGCAAGTAGGTCTTTAATTCCTTTGAGCACCTTGTTTGGAGGATTCACCTTCTTCTTTGTATCCAATTCCTACTTTACCCTTTTCTCTATAGAGATTTTGTGCATTCAGTTGATTTAATTTATTCATGTTTGCTTGAGATTTCATTATTCTTTCATTGATTTGTTTCCAAGTGTTTAGGTCATTTTTCAATTTTTCAATTATTTTCTTTTTAGATCTCAGCTCATTTCTTATTCTATCATTGATTTGTCTTTCCAAATTTAGATCATTTCTTAATCTTTCGTTGATCTGTCTTTGGCTCATGATTTCCTCATTTGCATTGGAGATTTTATCCATAAGATCTGCATGTCGAAGGGATTGGTTTTGGATCTCACTGTTTCTTCTATCCATTTCTTCTTTATTCCTGTTCCTCTATTCCAATATTTTACATAGCTTACTGGCTAAATTTCTTGTTCTCTTTTGAGCTTTCTTACTTTTTCTTGCAGGGAACAATCCTTCTCTAAGAGTTCTTTGATTAGATCATTTGCTTCATCTGAAATGCTTGAAGGGAAAAGGTCTTCAATTCTTTCTTCAATGTACTGATGATCATTCATTTGATTTGCAAGTTCCTTCCTTCTTTTTAGAGATTGGGATAGTTGCTCCTTAGCTTTATTGAGTTGTGCAATGGTCATTTCTACATCCAACTTTTCATTGTCAATTGCCTTATCAAGTCTAAATATCTCCATTTTCTTTGATCTTTGCTCAAGCTGTCAAACTTTATCCTGAGAACCACAAAGCTCTGATACCAATTGATGGAAATATTCAAGACTACCTAGGTTACTGAGAGGGGAGGGGTGAATCAATAACCTCAAAAATTTTACTAAATTTAGATCTTAATTGCAATAATCCAATACCATTTAATTCACTAAATCAGATCAAACTGCATACATGAGAAACTGAATATATAAAACATTCATAACACTTGAACACAATAATTTGGTGAACTAGAAACCTTCCAAATAGAAAGTAAAATTGGGGTAGGGATGATATCCACAAAACTTCAATACTGCAGCATAAAGTTGGCCTGTTAAGGCTTAAAATGATCACTTCTGATGATCTACCCTATTAGGAGC
Organism: Cupressus sempervirens; assembly: GCA_028749045.1. Classification (NCBI taxonomy): domain Eukaryota; kingdom Viridiplantae; phylum Streptophyta; class Pinopsida; order Cupressales; family Cupressaceae; genus Cupressus; species Cupressus sempervirens. The sequence continues at coordinate 755,227,444 of CM053783.1, read as the reverse complement.
AATTAGGAATGCTAGTTCCACCTTGTTAGAGGTTTTACAAACACACAATGAAGTTTGAACTCGGTAAAGAGATTTGAGAAAAGACTGTTAAGTCTACCTTGTTAAAGGATTTGAACTGATTCACTTGTTAGAATGAAACAATTGATCTCTGACTTACAATTGAATTACTAATAGAGGTTCTTTGAAGTACTGATCACCTTTATGTGACAGATATGACTTTGCTACTCCTTTACTGATATGGTCTTACAATACACTTTGTCTGTTGTTGATTCAAATTCGCATGCTTCTATTTCACATTATTATCACACACATATGTACACATTGGATATGATACAATATATTACATCTATATCAATCCAACTTACATAATTACAAAGTCGGCCAACATATAAGTTAACACCAATATTACAAAGCCAGCCCATATGTAGATACTCGGGTTCTGAAGACTGACTTGGTGAAGTTTTGATACTCGGTGTTCACTGTCATTATTCAGCATCATCATGCATTCAGTAGAAGTAGAAGCTCAGTCCATACTAATCACTTCAATGTAGTTTTGAACTCGATCTGGACTGGTGACTCGATATAAATTGGATTACTTATTTACCATGACTGCACTCTGTAAACACTAATCATCATACAACTTAGTTAACACTAACTTTGCTTTATATGAACTACTAGCTCAGTAGAAACTGCAAAGCTTGGTAACCATTGAAGTGCTCAGGTTGAACTATTGGGCTTCACACTACCTGATTCTGCTCGGTTTGAACTATTGCACTTCACACTAACTGAATTCCCTTGGAAACCAATGGAATGCTTGATAGGAACTATAGTGCTCGATGGCTACTGAAATGCACAGCAAACACTGTGGATTGTTCAATAAGCTTAGTAACCATACAGAATCTAAATAAGTGTTTTCACTAATAACAAATTTGACTGAATGTCAACGCTAGGTTAGACTTTTATCTTCCCTAGCTAAGAGGAAGTTTGAAAATGATAATTTTGGTCATATGATTATGAATGATCATTGTCAATACAATGGTATAATTATATACACACACACATATTATACTTGGAACAAATATATGATATTTCGATCTAATTTATAAATAATAATTGGTTTCAAAAGAAAGATCAATATAAGATATCATTTCAAATATTTAAATATGTATATATATGTCTATGTATATATTGAAACCAAGTATCATTCATAAATTAGATCGAAACATCATATGTGTGTGTGTGTGTGTGTGTGTGTGTGTGTGTTTGAAATGATATCTTATATTGTCTTATCTTACTTTTGAAACCAATTATCATTCATAAATTAGATCAAAACATCATATATTTGTTCCAGGTATAATATCAATCTGCAAATACGTTTGGTAATTAACATTGTCGATTAACATCGAATATGTTCCAAATATAATATCGATCTATATCTAATCAATAGTGTGGAGATACACATTAGATCAAATATGATATTGTTGCTTGTGTAGATTTCCAATTACGGTATCAACTATACATAATTTCCATTTAGTGCATAACCAGTTAAAGTTCAATCATTTTATGATAATAATATTCTGATTTGTGAATACAATAACCAAACTTTGTTAGTATCATTTAAGTATCATGACTTTATTTGAAAAATATAATATGTTAGTATTTTGCAGCCTCTGTTAGATTAAATTCATATATAAGAGTTATTATCACTTCCTTAATTATAAGAATTTTTGTCTCTCCATTATTTTGGATAGTTCTCTAATTTGTTTGGTCTCTCTATTAATATTTGAGAAGAATGCATCTTCTCAAAGTTGTTTGTAATGGTTCATCTTATTGTTCGATGGTTTTATCTGCCATAAAAAAGATGGTAGTGCATATAGAAAGATAAAGTCTTAATCTCTTGATAAATAGAGAGAGTGATGGGAGGAGTTTCTAAGGCCCATTCAGATATAGAGACAAATTCAATACAAGTTTCCAAGGCTCGTTCAAATATTCCTAGCTACATAGAAACTTCCTAAAAGGACATGACCTATTTTGACAAGATGGATAATCAAAGACATAAATTCATGATGTTGGAGATAATTAGCAAAGATAATAAAATAAAATAATGCGGACTATAATGGTGTTGGAATTACAAGTAGAAAGAGTAAACTTTTGAGAGGCTTGGTGAATTAGTAGTTTAACCTTGGACCCATAAAAATTTCACCATTCATTCATCACATGCATTAACAAGTAAGCTGAAATAACATGTAAAGCATATGCATCTAAAACGTATAATCATGTACGCATTCACACACATAACACCATATATGATTACCTAGAAACCCTCCAAGTGAGAAGGTAAAATTGGGGTGGGGATGACACCCACAAATCTTCACTACTATAGCAATAAAGTGTATCTAATGAAGGTTACAATCTTTTGACCATGAAACATGATCTACCCCATGAAAGATTTGCCCTATTAAAGGCTTACAAAGACTATTAGGTCTCACCTTGTTAGAGGATTTCAACATCTTGTTAGAAGTGTGCCTTGTTAGAGGACTTCAACTTACAACTAAGTAAGTACCCTGTTAAAAGATTTTATACATCTTGTTAGGACTACTCTTCTTAAGAGATTTAATTGAAATCACTTGTTAAAATGTCTCAGCATAGATCATGCAATTGGCACTTGCTTGCCTATTACCATATCACCTCTAAAAAATGTCTAATTGATCCTTCATGATCAAATGTCTCAATGTTGCATCATTTTCTTTATCTTTTGTTCTTCTCTAACTGATTGTGCAATTCACTCTTTATTCTAAGTCACCTCGAATGCTCTGCATGCAAACTATATTTTTCACTCCTTCAATTCCTTCCACATTCACTCTCCTCTTTTCATTTTGAGTTTAGGGCTTCATCCTCCTTAAGAAGACTTAGGTGGCTTAGGGTTAGGTATGAATCTACAGCTGAGATTCATCCATTTTGCCACTTAATCCTTCCCATTTTATGATAGATTGCATGTAATTGCATAGGGAATCCAAATAGAGATTTGTCCTTATCTCCAAAATATTGAAATCTATCTTTAAGTCGGCTGAAAAATGGTTTGCATAGTTGTTTGTGCCATTACAAATATATATGTCAAAACTATGGCACTCAGCATACAAAGTCTTTGATGCTCGGCATGCGTTGTTTTGTATACTGTGACTTAGCATCTGAATTACTCGACATCCACTATTAACTTGACTCCTGAATCACTCAGCATACTCTATCTGCTTAGAACTTAAGTGACTTGGCACTCATTGCAACTTGGCATGGTCTAATATTTACATGTTATTTTTGGCATGTATTACTAGTTCGGCATGAACTAAGTAAATGGCTTAAGTGTGTTGACACTCACTTGTCAAAACCAATCTGAGATCAACAAGCTCCCCCTTTGACATGAGTGTCAAAAACACTTAAATATACAATATTATCCTTACTTTCTTTAGCATAACATATCTATGACTCGGCTCATATACAAAAGTTCAAAATTTCAAAATTTTGTACTAATTTTTATACCTCAAAATTTGATAAATCCCCTAAGTTAATATGTCTGTATTGTATCCAAAATTTTGTGCTCCTCTCTAAGTAAATGTGTCTCTTGCTAATACACTTTGACTTTAATATGTTGTGATACTAATACTCTTTCATTTGATATGCTCTCTTTTAGCTGATATGCTCCCCTTTTCTTATTTTTCTACCTTTTGTTTATACTCTCCCATATTGTATGTCTCCCATATTATATCTCCCCCTTTATTATATCTCTCCCTTTTTGACACTTATGTCAAATGGGTTATACACTTATGGTGTGTTTGTCCAAAAAGGATTTATGGACATCCATTATTATCCTTAGAGTTGCATCCTAGTTATCACATACAACATCCAATTACTTGATTGAGATTGCAAGCTCGACAACAAGGTGTACTAGACCATCTAAAGTTGAAAGATTGGCATCTTTCTTCAATAGAGTTTCAGCATAGCCTAGCTCCCTGTGCATTATCTCCATATGTGGGGTGAGGGTGGCTTTAATGGTTATTAGTTTGGCTCTAATATTAGCCTCGTTTTCTATTAAGATAGCTAACTGATTCTATGTCTAAAACAATGTTCTAAAATGCTTCTCACTTGGAGCTAGATTCGATGGTAGTCTTGTACTTGATGTAGATATTTGACTTTTTAGACTCAAAATCTGACTTCTGGTCTCTTGGGTGAAGAGTATAGGATTGCATTTTTTTTTGTACAATGAAAATATATTCTCAAGTAGCTTCTTCACATCCTCAACCTTTGTTGCTAATGCAACTTGTTGTAGTGCTATCTCACTAGATATTTTCTCATTTACCTTGCCTTGAAACTTCTTTTTAGACCATTCTAAGAGTTTTACATTTGTATCAATGTCTTCATTGCTGACCTTTTCCACTATATTTTTCATTTGTTCTATTAGTGGCTTGGTCTCTTTAGGAATTGGTAGGCTAAATGCATCTAAAAAGATGTCCTCTATATCTTGAAGTGCTTGCTTCTACCTATGTTCTCTCCTAAGCATCTCTTGATGTTTCCTCCTTTCTAAGGCTTGTTGTGAAATGCCTATTTATTCCAAGGTCATTGTAGCATAGTCATACATTGGAATAACAATGTATTCATCAAGAGTTGTATCTCCATAATGTATTACCTTTTCTACCTTTGATGAGCTTGGGCTTGGCACTAAGATTTGCAATGAAATGGCTTCTATGCCTAGCTTCTAAAGAGCTTGTGTAGAAGGAGTGCTAGATGTCAGTAAGGCTATGAGTGCTTAGATGGCTACTTGTTCCTTCACCTTTGGTTCTATCTCTTCAGGCTTGCCTTGGTCTATTACTATGACTTGGCTAGCACCTTGTTCCTGTGATGTAGGTACAGATGAATCTATCTATCCTGTTTCCTTTTGTTGACCTATAGTGTTGTCTTTCTCTTTTGTTTTCTTCTCAACAGTATCAATTTTAACACTTGTATCAACCTTGGTGGATGTGTCTAGTGTTGTTTGGATTAAAGGTTGTACAAGAGTATCTGAAGGTATGATGGAAGGTGGTTCTTGTGGATTCACCATTTCCCTTGTAACATCAGTTACTACTTTATGCAATTCCTCCACACTAACCAAAATTGGATTTTCACAATGTTTAGCTTGGAGTGTAGTCTAATCTACTATTTTCTTAAAATCTTCTATAGTAAGTGGATTGATGTTCTAAGCTAATACATCAAGAACATCTTTATAGTTATTTTTTTAGTGGTTTTGGTTGTGTCATGGGGAGGACTAACACTTGGCACTTGTGTGTCTTGTACACTATGTTCATCTTGTTGTTGCTCAGTTGTTACCTTGTCATCATCTTACTTTTTTGTCTCTCCCCCAACTATATTATCTTTATCATCATCTCCCTTATTAGTATCTTTATTATCATCTTTTTCATCATCTTTATCATCATCTTTACCCTTTGAAGGGTCAACTTCTCCTTGCTTGATAGTTGTCAACCCATAAATGAGTTTCTATATTTGTGTTGACTTTTTCACAACATCCTCAATATTATTTTGGAGAATGATGAAGGCTCTACATTTAGGTGTAAACCTAACTACATATTTCTTCATAGCCTTAGCAATCTATCCCTTTGTCAATTCTAGCATTACTTGGACTAAAGTGGTTTCCTTGATTTGTCTTTCCACATTTAAACAATAATGCCATTTTTGTCCAACAATATTATAAAGGCTTTTAGGTATTGAGTCGGCAAATTCTAGTGGTGCATTCTTGAATTTTGACATCATGGCATATAATGCATCTTCCACTTGATTTTTCTCTTGTTTTCCCAATTTATCAAAATTAATATGTCTAAAATCTAGTAAATCAGTATTGCTCTTGAAATTTTCACATAAGTTCTCAAGATCTAAGAGAAGATTGTGACTTACCACCTTGAATTGACTGATATTATTTGACTATGTCTTATCTTCATCAGAATCTTGTGGAGCCACATACTTCCTTCTCTGTCTTTTTTGTTCTTGTCCTCCTTCCTCTATCTGATTGGTCTTTTATGTAGTTTCACATGTGGTGGCTCTAGCGGTAGGTGCAGTGTGCTTCATTAGGCTAGGTTTGACAATTTTCTTTGCCTTAGCCATTGGATGTGCCTTGCCTTCCTCTTCTTTGACTCGGTAGGAGTAGGTGCTTCCTCGGCTTCTTTTCCCTTGGCACCTTCAGTTTCTTCTTCTTCCTTGTCTTCTTCCATGCCTTGTGTCAATGCAAGAGGTTTTTGAGTTTGAGGTTCATCTTCCTCTTCTTCTTCTTCTTCCTCAGCACCTTCTCAAAATTTGGCTTTTTAATTTCTTCACCAGCTTATATATCCTTCTTCTTAATGGTTGATGCAATTTTCAACTCCATGGTAATCTTTGATTTCACCATCTCATAATTTCCAAAGACTTTTGCAATCTTATCTACTTCCTCTGCAAGTAGAGTTGTGATGGCTATTGAGGCTTCATCAACATTTATCTCATATCTAAGGGTCTCAACCATCTTATCCTTGGTGTGGCAGCTTGTACATATGTGCAGTTAGCATCAACAAGAAAACATACATCATTATAATGTTTGCCCACTAAGAAAACTAGTATCCTTATCCTTTCCTTCGTTGACTTCTTCAAATCTTCAAAGTAACTTGTCATTATAGATTCAAAGTTTTTTCCTAGTTGCTCAATGTACTCCACAATTTGTATTGCAACTAACTTGTTAGTTTTCCATCCTACTATTCCAAATGAGGGAAATGTGTTTTGTACATAAAAGAATATGCAAACTAGTATAGAACCAAACTTACATTGTGCACTCTTGGTTTTCCTTATTGCTCCAAGGTTCTCCATAAGTTGTAATAGGAGTTCTGCCAGATCATGTGTATTATCTTTCTTGACAATTTTATAACCAACCAACATCCATAGCTATGCAGGGTACACTATTCAATCTACTAGATTGATAGAATTTATGTGAGATTACCCTTACAACAAAGTTTAGCAATAGATCAATGATGGTATCTATAGTCATACCTCTTTTATTCCAAACTGCACCGGTATTCTCCTCAATTACTTCCTCTGAATCACTGATGAGTGTCTTTGGCTAATCTAGGGTTGGGTACCTAGTAACCCTATGAATTATTCTCTTGATAATCTTGATTGGTCCTCCTTCCAACCACAAGGAACCATCATGAATTTGACTTAGCACAATACGTATCCACTCATTTTTTAATATATTTGGAAAATATACGGCTTTTTGTATGCACCTCTTATTTCCATGTCTCCTATGCTTCCTATCTTGTAATTGTAACATTTCCTTACATCTTGCACCATTATCAAATTTCCTTACATCTTGCATCTACCCAATTAACTAAATAGTTATGAAAACCTACTTTTAAATGCAACCACTAATGAAGGTACACTCTGATACCACTGATGAAGTTATGCTCTAATACCACTGACGAAGGTACGTTCTGATACCACTTGATGAGGGCACAATCCAAGACCAAAATGAACACAACAAGAAAAGGGGAATATTATTATCAGAAGTGATATGCTATTACATTCAATACAATGACGATTGATTCAAAGACGTGCCCTATGGGCTTACAATGTAGTCTGATCCTGAAGAAAAACCCTCCTCTAGTACCTTCTCCCAACTCCACCAAAAATTGCCTTTACAATGCTAGAAATTTTCTTAAGTAAACCCTAATTAGGTTTAGGGTTAGGAATACATTTTAGAATATGACATTTGGCATCCATCGTCAAAATAGAAGGTTCTAGAAATCACATCAGAAGTCAATGTAAAATTAGAAGAATCCAAAAATTGTAATCCAACTTCTGGGATGCATAACTTTTGATTTGAGACTCCAATTGACAAACTGTTTACATTTCTAAAAAGATCTCTAAGCGCTCTATAGGTTTGTAGAAGAGCTTTTCTCGTCCCCCATTTTTTGAGCCCGTACAAGGTCATTTAGTGCCTCAAATCTGACTTTGAAGTGCTCTTAAGGGGTTTCTAGGAAACTTAAAATTGTAATAACTTTCAAATCATAAAGTCTTTTGACTTGATTCTTTTTTGGAGTACTTTAAATTACAATTATAATCATCCCTCTAACTCATCATAATTATGGCTCAATTACAAAACAATCTATTTCTACATTAGCACATATCCCAAGGTGCTCAAAAACTCTAACTCAAAAAACCAATAGTGGAACTACAAGATTTGGAATCTCTATTTGACCCAAACGGGTATCTAGAAATGAAAACACATTAAACAGAAACTAACACTAAGCATATCTTTGGGTGATATAGGACTGCCCTTACACCACTGTATGCTCCTGCATCAACCACAAATAGATGAAATGGTGATACAACTGAAGCTACAGTAACTCTCAGATTAACCAAAATCATTAAATTTCAACAACACATTAAATAATGACTTTATGGTTTAGTTTTATCCTAATTACCAAGCACAAAATGAAACATGCAATTACAAAATAAGAGAAATGAATCACACGTGAAACTATAACAATTCTTAGACCACCAAAGCCATTAATTCCAACAATGTGGAAAAAAATTAATAACTCACAGTTTCACTATAAATTGATTCTCAAAAACAAGCATGCAATGAACAACAATCTGTTGGAAATATGATCAGATGGATGTCTTGAGAGTTGTCATTTATGGAAACATGTATTCAACATTTCATTTATGCATTTAGAAATACAAAATTGTCTAAGTGAGTTTGCAATAGCACAAAGATAGATACGATATGTATAGATGACAATGCATAGTTAGGGAAAACTCTCTAACTATGTCATGATGATGTGTACCATTGTACAAGTGTGTGAGGACAATACGACATGAGTTACAGGTGAAATACTAGTATGATTATCTAATAGAGTAGAATAGAGCATAGTAGAGAATTGGATTATACAACTTGAGGAATTATTTTGGTAAAAAAAAAATTACTAAGTCATGATGAGTCAACTTTGTGGATGTTATTCCATACGTTATTTTATATTATGTCAAGCATGTTAAGACATGAAAGTCGGTTGAGCAAAGATTTACTTATTTGTTAAGGATAAGTAAATATCTTATCTTGCACAATTAAGAGTGAACAAGTGTGTGACATATGTGTTAGTATGTGATATTTATGATTGATGTGAAGTCGATGAGATGATATGCAAACTATATCTAATGTATGATTAGAGAAAGTGTGAATTATAGTAGATAGAAAGTATTGTATGTGATGAGGGCACAATCCAATACCAAAATGAACACAAAAGGAAAAGGGGAATATTATTACTAGAAGTGATATGCTATTACATTTAGTACAATGAGAATAAACTCAAAGACGTGCCCTATGGGCTTACAATGTTCTCTGATCCTAGAGAAAAACCTTCCTCCAATACCTTCTTCCAAACTCCACCAAAAACTGCTTTTACAATGCTAGAAATGTCCTTAAGTAACCCAAATTAGGTTTAGGGTTAGGAATGCATTTTAGAATATGTCATTTGGCATCCACTACCAAAACAAAAAGGTTCTCGAAAACATGTCAGAAGTTGGTGTAAAATTAGAAGAACCCAAAAATGGTAGTCCAACTTTTAGGAGGCATAACTTTTGATCTAGGACTTTGAATGACGAACTATTTACATTTCTGAAAAAATATCCAAGCACTCTATAGCCCTATGGACGAGATTTTCTCCTCCACCATTTTTTGGGCCTATACAAGGCCATTTAGTGCCTCAAATATGACTTTGAAGTGCTCTTAGGGGGTCTCCAGGCAACTTAAAATGGCCATAACTTTCAAACCATAAAGCCTTTTGACCTAATTCTTTCTTTTGAGTGCTTTAAATTATAATTATAATCATCCCTCCAACTTACACCCTCTAACTCATCATAATTATGGCTCAATTTTAAAATAAACTATTTTCTACATTAGTACATACCCAAGGAGCTCAAAAACTCTAACCCAAAAGATTAATAGTGAAGCTATGAGAGTTGGAATCTCCATTTGACCCAAATGGGTATGCAAAAATGAAAACACATTAAACAAAAACTAACATTAAGCATATTTTTGGGTGGCACAAGATTGCCCTTACACCACTGGATGCTCCTGCATCAGACACCCAAAGTAGATTGAAAAGTGACCCTGTCACTTTATAACTAATAGAGGAAAACAAAAATGGGCAACCTTCATTGTGGATATCCAAGTGGAATCTCCTACTAGTCGTCCTTTCCACTTCATTAGCTTTTCTTCATACTGCCTATTTCCCAGATGACTATCCAAAATTTCTTCAATCTTTTCCTTCTTAGAAGTAGGAATTGGAGGTGGCTCCAACATCAACTCCTCATCTGCACCATCATCACGATATTATGTTAAGTTTGCAATATTGAAAATAGGAGAAATGTGAATCCTACCTGGTAACTCCACCTCATATGCATCCCCTAAATCATGTTTCTTCAAAATTTTGCAAGGGCCAAATTTTTTCATCTTCATCTTATTCATGTTAGTACCCATTGGAAATTGTTCCTTCCTCAAATATATCATAACCTAATCTCAAACTTAGAACTCCTTGTGTCTCCTCTTTTGATCTACCCTAGCCTTATACTGTAGGTTCATCTTGGTAATAAGTGTGTGCACCTTCACATGTAGGTTCTTGACATGTTCAACAAAGTCTTCTACCTCAGCACTTGTCCTCTCCCCTTGCTCCATTTTTTATCAACTATGGTGCAGTCCTTGGACTACTCCCATACATAATTTGGAATGGTGATCTACTAGTATTCCTATTCATAGAATTATTGTAAGAACATTCTACTTGTGGTAGAATCAAATCTCATCCCTTGGGCTTATCTCCTACTAAACACCTCAGCAAATTGCCCAAACTTCTATTTACTACTTCTATTTGCCCATCAATCTGCAAATGATGTGCAAAATTGAACTTCAATTCCATCTTCTACTTCTTCCACAAAGTTCTCCAAAAATACCCCACAAATTTAGTAGCTCTATCAAAAAAAATACTTTTTGGGAGACCATGTAGCCTCACCACCTCTCTAAAAAATAAATTTGCAATATGTATTGCATCATGAGTCTTGTGGCATGGGATGAAGTGTGCCATCTTGGAGAACCTATCAACCACCACAAATACTGAGTGATTACCCCTTTATGTCCTTGGCAATCCAAGAACAAAATCCATACTTATGTCCTCTCAAGGCTTCAATGGAACAAGCAATGGTTGATAGAGTCCAATATTGTAACTAAATCCTTTGGTTGTTTGACATACTTGACAACTCTACACAAACTTCTTGACATCCTATGACAATTGAGGCCAAAAATAATGTTCTCTAATAATGGCAATGGTCTTATCTTGATCAAAGTGTCCTTCCATCCCTCCACTATACTTCTCCTTAATCAATTTTTGCCTCATGGAACTCCTTGGAATACATAATTAACTTCCCTTGAACAACATACCATCCTGAATCATGTAATCTAGCCACCTAGTCCTATCTAAAGTAACAGTTTCTTTACAAGCTTTCCAAGCCTCTGCTAAGTCAAGGTCCTCAGGGTAAAGATTCTTAAGTTCATCAAACCTAACCACTTCAACCTGCATTACTGTCAGCAACAATTGTCTCCTACTTAATGCATCTACAACCCTATTAGACCTTCCACTTCTATGTTTCAATACAAATGTATAGTTTTGCATGAACTCTACCCATTTCAAATCTCTATGATTATATTTACCTTGGCTATTTAGGTACTACAATGCCCGATGATCAGTATACAAGACAAATTCTTTTGGCAACAAATAATGCCTCCATTTCTTTAAGGCCTAAACCTATTGCATAGAACTCTTGATCATAAAAAAAATACTTCTTCTTTGTATCATTCAATTTTTAATTAAAATAGGCAATAGGCTTACCTTCTTGGCTCAACATAGCCCCAGTAACATTGCCACTAGCATCGCAATCTGCCTAAAACACTTTTTTGAAATAAGGAAGTGCTAACACAGGTTGCTCCGTCACCTTTTTCTTTGGCAATTCAAAACTCCTTATAACTCTTGTAGTCCACTTGAACTCTTTTCTATCCCCCCTCATTGTTTTAGTTAGGGGTGCACATATACTACTGAAATTCTTAATGAACGTCCTATAGAAACTAGCCAAACCACGGAATAACCTCAACTTAGTGGTAGGCCTTGGAGTAGGCCACTCCAAGATGACCTTCACATTCTCTAGGTCCATTTTGAGACCCTCAACTAATAAAACAAACCCCAAATAGACTAACTCCCTTTTGACAAAACTACACTTCTTCAAATCAATCAATAATTTATCTTCCATCAACCTTTCAAGGACAATATGAATGTGCAATAAATGTTCATCTAAAGACTCGCTGAAAATCAAAATATCATCTAGATAGACAAAAACATTTTTTCCAAAAATTTCTTTAGTACCTCATTCATAAGTTGCATGAAGGTGCTTGGCATATTGGTTAGTCCAAAGGGCATAACTAACCACTCATATAGACCCTCCTTCATCTTAAATGCAGTCTTCCACTCATCTCCCTCTCGTATCCATATCTAGTGATAGCCACTCTTGAGATCTATCTTAGTGAAGTACTGAGCTCCACTCAAATAGTCCATAAGATCATCCATTCTTTCCAAAGGAAATTGATACTTGATGGTTATTCTATTTATAGCCTGAGAGTTTGTGCACATTCTCTACTCTCCATCCTTCTTTGGTGCCAGTACTACAGGTACTACACATGGACTCAGGCTCTCTTGAATCAAACCTTTCCTCAACAGCTCCTGAGCTTTTCTATTTAGCTCCTTGGTCTTAGTTGGAGTCATCCTATGAGTAGCCTTGTTAGGAAAACTAACTCCAAGGACTAAATCTATTTTATGATTGATTTGCCTTACTGCTGGCAACCCTTCTCAAAACTTATTAGAGATGACATCTTTGTACTCACTTAATAGACCTAAAACTCAAAGTGGAACTTCACTACTACCTTATCTTTTCTAGGAATTAAAGCATAACATATATGTTGATGTTTGATGCCATCTAGAAATTTTCTTCCATCAACAAGACATACCCTAGCATTATTGCATGCCTTCTCACCCTCCTTTATCAAGGGCTTCATTTTGTGGCAAACTCCATCCTTTGTTAGAGAGTATGTATTTACATCACCATGTATAGCATGCCTATCAAACTGCCACAACCTTCCCAACAATAAATGGCAGACATCCATTGGAATGATGTCACAGAGAGCCTCGTCATGGTAACTCCCAATCTTGAATTTTACCAAACATTGCTCACTAACCTAAACCTTATGATCATCCTGCACCCAAGAAATCTAATAGGGTTGGGGATGTTTCTCCCTCTTGAGCTTTAGCTTTGAGACCATCTCCTCTGACACCAACTTGTTAGCGCTTCCACCATCAACAATCACATCACAACATTACCCTCACACTTGCACCTAGTATGAAACAAGCTCCTCCTTTGTCTAGGTTCAGTCTCACCACTTAGTAAGACCTTTTCATTAACTAGAACCTCTCCTCTTTCCGCATCCTTTGAATGTGATGATTGTGCATCATCATCCACATGAGCAACTCTTGCTTGCCCATCATCTCTCCTATCTATCTTTCCTTGGCATTGAGGGCATTTGTAGGCACGATGACCTTCTTCATTACAATGAAAATAGGTACCACGAAAGCCTCCTCTTCTTGAACCCTATCCATGTCCTCTACCTCTTCCTCTCTGATCTCCAAAATTTTGATCATGGGAGTGGTTGAAACCCTCATTCCTTTGGTTTTGACTGTACCCAAATTTTCATTTTTCTTCTAGTTCTCATTTTGACCTCCAAATGATGTGTCACCGCCCCTTCCTCCTTGATTGTACCCTCTTTTCCTTCCATCAAATTTTTTGTTTAAGTTCTCCTCAACTTGTGAGAAAAACTAATATGCCTCTTCAATGCTAGTCATTCTAACCAGACTTAACTCCTCCTAAATGCTAGGTCTTAACCCATTAAGGTAATGGGCAACCTTCTCCTTGTTCGCTTTTGCATGCCCTCCCCTAATAAGGACTTGGTAAAATTCCTCTATGTATTCTTGGACAAACTTTTCCATTTTCTTTAACCTTTACATCTTCTTGAACAAATCGAGCTTGTAATCAACAAGAATGAACTACTTCTTTAGTTTGTCCACCATGTGATCCCATCTTGTGATTTTCTCCTTTCCTCTTCAATTTCTTTCCAACTGAATCTCTTTCCACTAGATTTTGGCATGGCCTTCACAAATTTAACCCTATCAAGGTCACCGATATCCTCATACTCAAAATATTCCTCTAGCTCATTGATCTAGTCGATCAACTCATTTGATTTTAGATTTTCGAAAACCATGCCCACATCAATTTTAGATCTTTTTCCAAGCTTGGCAATGGCCTAGAATGCTTCTGCTCTACCTAGTTTAGGACTTCTTCATCTCTTTCCCCTTCTTGCCCAATATTTCCTTCATCATTTTCTTCCTCACTTTCATTGCCTACAACAACATTCATCCCTCTACGGATCTCCTCCTAGAATGTCTAGACTTGTCTCTAGAGGGCTCTAACCTCAGAAGTAACAACTCTGGCCCTTCCATCACGCTCCCTTCATGGAGGCATCTTCTTGTATCAAAATCCACAACAACACATTCCTAGTGCAAACTGCCTTACAGTCGGTGCTCTATCTACACTCTCAAGAAAACTTGTTGTGATACCACTTAATGAGGGCACAATCTAGACAAAAATTAACACAACGGGAAAAGGAGAATATTGTTGCCAAAAGTGATATGCTATTACATTTAGTACAATGAGAATAGACTCAAAGGCATGCCCTATGGGCTTACAATGTTGTCTAATCCTGGAGAAAAACCTTCCTCTAGTACCTTCTCCCAAACTCCACCAAAAATTGCCTTTACAATGCCATAAATATCTTTAAGTAACCCAAATTAGGTTTAGGGTTAGGAATACATTTTAGAATGCCATTTGGCATCCACCGCCAAAATAGAAGGTTCTAGAAAACATTCCAAAAGTTGATGTAAATTACAAGAATCTCGAAATGGTAGTCCAACTTCTAGGAGGCATAACTTTTGATCCAAGACTCCAATTGACAAACCATGTACATTTCCAGGAATTTCTCCAACCACTTTATAGCCTTATGGATGACTTTTTCTTTTCCCCCATTTTTTGGGCCCATAAGAGGCCATTTAGTGCCTCAAATATGACTTTGAAGTGCTCTTAAGGGGTCTTCAAGCAACTTTAAAATGTCATAACTTTCAATCCATAAAGCCTTTTGACTTGATTCTTTTTTTGGAGTGCTTTAAATTACAATTATAATCATCCCTCCAACTTACACCCTCTAACACATCATAAATATGACTCAATTACAAAATAACCTATTTTTTGCATTGGCATGTATCCCAAGGAGCTCAAAAACTCTAACTCAAAAAACCAATAGTGGAGCTATGAGAGTTGAAATCTCCATTTGATCAAAATGGGTATCCAAAAATGAAAACACATTAAATAGAAACTAACATTAAGCATATTTTTGGGTGACATTGGATTGTCCTTACACCACTAGATGCTCTTGCATCAGTATGTATATCTATTATTGTGAATAACTAAATTCTATAATTGCATGTTAGGGTAGTGGGCTCTTCTTGCATATATTGTATTTGTTCTACTAGCTCTTAATAGGGTTGAGGCTTTGAACAAGGCCTAGTCCTCTAATAAGGACTTGAGACACTATATGTACTTCATAGACTCCTAAAAAGGTCAATGTCCTTAATAGGATCCCTTTTTTTAGTGAATCATCTTGTGGGTATCAACCCCATTGAGATTTCGCTTGGTCAAGGTTTTCCTAGTTAACAAATAATTGTGCTATAAGTTCTCTATATGTATGGTTATATTTATTGTTCAACATTATGGGTTTACTTTCATATGCAAGTTATAAAATAATTAACAATACTCAATTTTGGGAAAGAGTTTGTAGAATACTTATTCGACCCCACCCACTCTTTCTATTATTTATTTCTAACAATTGGTATCATAGACCAGTTACTCTAAAGAAGTTTAACAACTTGAGTAAGGCCCCTATAGATATGGAATAGTTGAAGAAAAATCTTGAAGAAGCTCTTGAATAGATTGACATTCTTACAGAAGAGAAAGATAGCTATGAATATGCAAAAGTCTTCATTGGAAAAATGAAAGACAAGATTGATGATTTGAAATGTAGTAAGGAATCAATTGCACAGACTAGTGACAATGATGAGATAGGAAATCTCCAGAAAGGAAAGGAGATTTTGAGACATGAACTGAAAATTGTTGAACTTAAGTTGAGTCTTAAGAAAAATGGTGGCAAGAATGAACCTAAATTGAAAATTGAGAATGCAGACCTTAGATCCCAAGTAATTCAAGTTACATATGAAATAGATAATATCAAGATTAAGCATGCAGAATTACAAAATACAATATCATTGTGAAAGGAGAATTGATACAAGCTAAGCAACATTTAGAGAAACTTTATTCTAGTAGTGAGAAGATAGATGAAAAGATATTTCACCAGAGACATTATTATGATAAGACAAGACTTGGATATCTTATTGGAGAGAAATTAGCCAAGAAAGTTGAAATTGGAAGAAAATTAGATTTAGTTATTAAATCCCCTAAAGAGATTGCTTTGAGTAAGGTAGAATCAAGCACATCTATTGAAGTATCAAAGGAAATTGAATTAATTGATTTATTAGAAAAACATGATGAACCTAAGAAAATAGAGCAAGTTGATAAACCTAAGCAAGATGAACCACCCAAGGAAGTAAGATATGAGTTTAGAGATAGATGCTTCATATGCAATGAAGTTGGAAATATGAAAAGAGATTGCACGGGTAATTTTTTAAACCTATCACTAATTTTTACTATTATAATTGTCATGGTTATGGACATTAAGCAGTAGTTTTAAGAAACCTAAGTTTGATGGTAATAATAAAAATAGTAGAATGTTTAGAAATACTAACCCTACAAATAATGAAAGAGGGAGATCATAGACTAGATCCAATGATGGAGAGAAATCTAATGCAGAAAGAAATCAATTTGTGTGTTACAAGTATAATGATCTTGGACACATTGCAAGGAATTGCAGAGCACTTGAAAGTTAGAATGGAACAAAGTAGAGCAGAAATGCACCTATATGTCAGCTATGTAATAACTTCAGACACATAGTGAGATATTGCAGAATGGATAGAAGAAACTTCAACAGGAATTCTAACCACAAAAGGAACAAAAAAAAATCAACTAGAGGAATGATAATGGTAGTGATAATAGACAAAAGCAAGTAGTCAAGGAACATGTTGATGAATTCAAAGAAGCATTTGTGAAGGCTAAGGATCCAGAAAGGCCTTATACAGTTTTGGAGGAACAATATTTTGATGCACCTAATGAGAAATTGAAGTCATAGATTATTTGTGACTCATCCTACATGAATTAAGAAATTTCAAAAGAAACAAAGCATCAATTGGTCAGAACTGATAGTGAGGAAGCTATGGTCAAGTGTGCAAGTCTAGATATGATCGAAATAACTAGGAATTAAGAAAACAAGTTTACTTGTGAACAAAGACATTATTTGAATTTGTGGTAGATACATATTTTTTGTGCAGTGTGATTTGAAATGATTTAAGGATCATAAACGAGATTGTGTGTACCATTTCTTCATGCAAAGTGTCTTGAGTGAATTGAAGATTGATTTGACAACGAAGTTAAGTGTGAAAAGAAGTTCTTGAAGCACAAAGTTGTAAAAGGCCTAGAAATAGGAGTTTAAGGTATTTTACAAAGCTAAAACTAAGTTTTTCAGTGCATACAATTGAATTGTAATGGCTATTTAGATAGTTTATGATGTGAGTGAAAGGCAACAATATGTATTCAAGTAACATCCATTTATTTCACTTGTGGATGACCCATTGGGCGCATTTTGACAAATTCCTGAGAATGTGCTTCATGTCAAAGATGCTAGAAGCTACATACATTGTCAGATTGAGAGCATTGGTGATGAAGATATACAAAAGGACTTGGGGACTGTGTAGTAATAACTTATCCTTGAAGTCTTGGATGGCTTGAATCTAGTGAAGTCTATGTTTTATACAGAGTTTGACAACCACAAATAGACTTGAATCATCTTTAGTAGGGTACATGACAATATGCTTTGATTAGGTGATGCACAAGTAGCAATTGATAATGACCTAATTCACAAGGTCATAAGTGTGAGCAATGAGGGATACAATCTCATAAATGAGAAGAATGTAAGGAAAGTGGATGAGACAAACCTATACACAAGATTTGATGGTAGAAACATGAAAGTATATACAATTCAAGATAAGGAAGTGAAATTGTTAAGTAAGATATAAGGGTACAAGTTTAACCATGCCTCTAGGGTTAACTCAGTACCAACTGGATTTTTACATGTAGCCTATGTGATGGAAATTCAATGAATAAAAGTTAATCTATGTGAGATTATCATATTCCAATTGTTGGATAACATTGCAAAGTTGAAGAAGACCAAGCGCATAGTCTTTAGATTTGAGTCCCTACTAATTCATTTATTTTTCTATGCAACAAGAAAGTCCTAGGAGTTACAAATTGGGGTAGTAATGAGTGCATAATAAAATTGGTGAATCAATGCTACAGATCTAAGCTCAAAGATGTCAGAGATGATGACATTGATAGAATGATGAAGAGTTTCTAGTCTGAAATGAAATAGAGGTACAGAATACCTCCACCCATGGTAGAGAAATTGATGTAATGGTGGTTGATGGGATTGATCAATGGATGATCAACTAGTCCAAAAACCCTCTTCACTAAAGTCCTCCAACCAAATGTCTTGGTAAGATGATTAAAATGTGCAAGCACCAATCAAAAGTGCTTCAAGGATGGTATAAGGTTATCACAACCGTGCAACCAAACTAGGAAAACCCTAATCACTAAGGAATCTCATCAAAGACAACTTATCACAAGTTTTCCATCAAGCGCAAATTGACATAATTTGGTAAAACAACCCTAAACTTCATGAAATGACCAGGGGAGACTCATACTCATGAAAATGGTCTATTCAGGTCAATAATAGAATGATCCAAAGGTTAAAATCCAACTATGCAACTTTTGGCATATGGCTTCTTTGTTAAATCACCTAAAAGGCTAGTAGTCCACTTTGATGAAAATCAAACTTAGAAGGAAATATGTCCACACAACCTAGGGAAAAAATTATTGTTTTGGACACCCTTTTGGGACTTACAAAACATACTAGGGGACCAAGGTTTGATGACACACAAAAATGGGCTTTTGTTCACTTTCTCTCTTAGGCAACTAGGACAATTAGGCCTCCATTTGCAAAGGAAGTACATGTTCTAGGACTCCATCCTACAATCCAATGACAAGAACATGTGAGGGAAACCCTACACAAGTTAAAAACTTGATGTTAAGCCTTGATGCCAACTCTCATTTCTTAGGTAATTTATGTTTCTCTACCATTTCAAAGGAAACAAGATTTTTTGTTGATCTTGAATTAATTACCAAGCTACATACCTTGCCTTGGCACTTGATCCTTCTCCTAAAGAGATTCTTCCTCTAGGGTGGTTGTTGGGTGTCAAGGATCTGCAAAAATGCTTGCCTCATCATTAGGCATGCTCCTTCCTCAAGTTCCAAATCTCTGCAATCAAGTTGCTCTTCCTCCACAATTTGTGCTCTTCTTTCCCCTTGATTGTTATTCTTCTTTTCAAGACATTTTCCTGCATGGTATCCAACTTGGTTGCAATTATAGCATGTAATAGGGTCATTGCCTCTTCTTCTAAAAGACTTTAATCCTCTATAGTTTGCCTTAGAACTTTGTACTCCCTAATCCTTATTCTAATCAATAGGTTTACTTCCACTATTCTACCCCTTGTTTCGAGAATTGTTCTTGGGCTTAAAAATTTTATTGTTCTCCTTGCCTTTATTTTGATCCTACCTCCTTTTCCATTTCTCTTCCACCTTGAGTGCTAATTGGTAACACTTGTTTACTAAGTTGGGGGTGTGCAGGTTGAGTCCTTGGATGGGAAACTTAAGGTCATTCATGTACCTTACTAGTTTATATTCCTCATCCTCTGTTGTGTTTGTAATGCCCCGCCTAGAGATCCTTGGAACAAGGATTCAATTCAAGCCAAGATTTTTTTTTTTTTAAGTATGAATGCACAAGACAACATCATACAAGGATCACAAAGATTTCTAAAGAAGACTTCACCAAAAATCCTAGCGACCAACGAATCTCCAAACAAAACTACCGAACTGACACACACAACTTAAGAACAAAAACCAAAGATCACGTCAAAACATAAAATCTTTGAACTATCAAAATATGGAACCACAAGCCATCCTAAAGGGTACTCAAAAGTCCACTTTGAATTCCCCAAAGAATAACGGAGAGGCCCTTTGTTTTTCATGCGAGAGAATAACAACTGACAGTCTCGCGCCAGAAGGTATCTCTTCACGCAAGGAAGTACACCGAGCCATGCGAGGAAACACCATCTCGCACAAGGACATGCTTGTCCCAGCAACGTAAACACCCAAACTAGTGTGGGTTTTCACGCAAGGATTCACCAAGCTGTGTGAGGAAACCCAACACACCATGCAAACAATTGCATTCTCATGTGAGAAAGTACAATTTTGCATGAGGATCCAAAACAACAAACTAGAAAATATAAAGGTAAAAGGATAGGGAATAAATTTACTCCACACTGGGGAGTACCAGATCCACATAGATTGAGGAGAGAACACTCGAGTGCATAATCAACAATATGCCATGAAACAAAAAAGAGGAACATCTATCCATCTAAATCATAGCAATAAAAGAATGTACTGAAAGCAAAATTGTAGTGTACAGAAATAACATCACAATAACTGAACAACCAAACTAAGTATGCAGTTCCTCCCAATAGTCAATAGCATAATAAGACCATCGTGGATCCTAGCCATCCCCTGCGCATAACATGCCAAGCCACTAATCAAATCATTGGTACTATCATAATAGGGATGTCACTACTAAAACATACTACAATATAAGCATAAGGAAATCTAACATGCTAGCAATAAAGAATAAGATAATCCTACAAGTAGATAACATCACCTATCACATGCTAAACATCAATAAGCAATAGATGTACCAACAAAGAAATTCACGTCATCTAATCATATGCTAAACATCATAATATAGGAATGCGTAAAATAAACTAACATCATCTAAACATGATATCTAAGCATTCCAATGAAAGCATAAATCACAAGAAAGCATACTCTAGAACCCAAAGTATCAAGTGAAAACATCCAGAAATGATTGCACTAGGATGAAAGACCATCTCTGTACACCAGTCCCTAGCAATGGTGTAGGTAGCTATGCCTCCCAACCACATGGCACCCATAGGTCCACACCTATCATGCTGATGGAGATAATGATCCAACAACAAGCACACCCAAAACAACATCCATTGCTAACACACACGCTAGATAGTATGATGGTTATAACCAAGAACCAAAGACAATGCAAGAAGTACAGGTCCTAGTCAAACACTCAATTGGCTACTAAGTAGGGGCTGACATCATGGAGAGTCGCTTGGCATCGACAAGCCCAAGCTCAGATCGTGTGGATACAACATCCCTCAATGAAAAGGCTCTCTCACATTCATTTTATTATCTTAAGTTTTATTACCACACACACATTTTATTTAGTTATCACTTATTTAAAACTTTTTAACCTCCACCATACCTATGGTGTCATGATCGCTAGGTTGCGGGATAGAAGCCCCTTCCATATGCTACCCTACCCTACCCATGCTCATCCTACGACAAGTGCCCATGCACATTCATACCCCCACCCCAACCCCAATGATCCTAACTTCTAGAAGTACCATGGAAGGTCGAGACCTGCAAGTCCTCCGACAAATGTACGTACACGTACTCATGTATGGCACACCACCATCACGAAGTTCATAACACAAGGAAAGGATGAGAACACAATGCAAAATAAAACACTCAATCGAAAGCAACTTGGGAGGACGAATTCCACACCAATCCCAAAACAAATAAAACCATACATCATGAAATCACTCAATCGGCCTCAATTTGAGAGTATGGATTCTATACAAATCCTAATGATGCAACAAGACCAAACATCATGAACTCACTCAACCAACCTCAATTTGGAAGCATGGATTCGACATGAATCCTAGTGTCCACGAAACAAAAGCAAAGGTCAAAAAGAAACCATAACACCAGGTATAAAATTACTCAACTAAACACAAAGTCAGGAGTACAGGTGTGACACGCATCCAAATGCAACACAAAAGTGAAATAATGGTCTGGCTGATATCCAAATGGATCATCTAGGTCCATGACCCACATTGTACCAAGAAAACTTGAGAAAATAGGGTGGTAAACAAAACGAGGCAAAACTCCAATATTTTGAAGAACTTCAAAATTAAAACCCAATTGACCTTTGGGTACAAAAACCTCCAAAAATAAACAAGTTCAGACACCGTATACAACAATGGTTAGCATAATGATGCAAAATCCCAAACCCTCATCCCAAAAAAATAGGAAAATGTTTGTACCTACCTTACCAGGTAGAACTCGCATACGAAAACGGAGGGGAACACTAGTTCTTAGCCTCCAAACAAATGGCTACCAAAAATAGAAGCAAAAATAGAGCAGAAACAATAAAATAGGAAAGCCCTGCCTCATAGCAAAAGGGCAAAACAGGAATCTAAACCATAAAATAAATAGCCCATAGAAGTAGCTAAAAATCATGACAATCAAAGGTTTCCTGAGCCAGATCCAATGAGCTTCATCTCGCAATGATCCCACACCCGTAGCTCCCACAATGTACAAAACTATAAATCTTCATGAAGAGAATTTTGGGTTTTACTCTTCAACTTTCTAATTCAAAAGTGAGAAGTGAGGAATTAAATTCCTTTTTGGATACTTATTCACTTTTCGAGTGAATAATCAATAAGGGTAAATAACTAGCCATCCTAGTTAGAACCTGAATCAACGAAAAGAAAAGAACTTATTCCTACTAATAGGAATTCATCTATGGAAAAGCTACCAGGAATTAAAATAAATCAATTAAAAGCTTGAAAACTCAAAAACACAGACATTTCCTTAACAACTTTCACAACAATGCGAACCTCTAAATGCACAAACATGCTAATTGGTCAAATCACATAATGCAAAATAATTTGGATTTAATAATCATTGAAAGGTTTAATTAAATAATTAAGATAAAGGTACATCAACCATATAGGGATGAAATTGGTAAAATATGAATGGCTGAATCACTAACTCCACGTGTCACTACCAAAGATATAAATCTTGCACACTAAACAACACAATCAAGTGCAATTGCATATAATAACATAGCCAAAGCAATAAATGCATTAAATCACCTAATTTAACCATTTATTTAATTATATCAAAATAATCTATTTACATCACTCACGTTCGCATAAAGCATAACAACGTAGGAATGAAGTAAATAACCATAACATTAAATCCATCACATAAAATAATTAGTGATATGTCCAAATACCAAATAACCAGATATCATCCTAAAACACATTGTCATCTCAAAATGGCATCGACATGCCAATATGATCAACTAAACAGCATAGTAGTCTAACATCTATGATACTAAAATCAAAGTTTGACATCTGACCTTTAGGTCATCTCAAAAGTAAAACATAACATGAGTAACAAATATCTGTCAGATCAAAATATAACAAGGTAATATTTGCAGCACATAACCAATGAATCCAACATGGACAATCCATTTCTAATTGTTTAATTTTTTAATAATGGTAGTTAAACAACATGAGAAGGCACTTAAAACACATAAGCAAACATAGTTAGAAACATGATTAACCATTGCTACAGGAACCTAGTCCAGTGTAGCATGGCAATAGTACATAGTGCAATCTCTACACACATCTCAGGGTAATCACAGAAAAAACTCATGATACCACATTGATCCTGGTAACCACTAACACAAACCTTAGTGAACCATAAATCACATCATAATCTCATAATCAGTCAAAGCATAAACAAAGCAACTAATACAAATTGTAAATCCAATCACCTTAATGGTGTAGACCACTCATGGTCACAATCAAGATCCATCACAACAAAGGATCAACAAGGTTGCATCCATTAGGATGACTTACAAAATTCAAATGGGAGTGGCACTACATCACCCCCCCCCCCCAAACTAGGCTTATTCCTGGAAGCCTGCAATCCAAGAATAGAAACCCAACACACTAAGAGAAAAATCAAAACCAAGCAATAAGGATGCCTCAAGAATCTCACCACAAGTCAAACCCATATCACTCCAACAAACACAAACCATCACATCAACCCCAAAAAGGTCAACCACAAGAGAAAAGGTGTCATACTGACACAAGATCCTCCAACAAGGAACCTTCTATGAGTTAGGAAAAACCCATCTAGCCATAAAGTCAACAATACAAGGTAAGGAAAAGGTAACTCTACCTCATCCATAGGTGCGCAACTATAACACACACCTACCACATGACCAAAAAACAAGGTCAAAACCTAACATACTTCCAACAAGAGTTGGAATCATGGGAAAAAGCCATCCCAACTTCCCAAGAACACTATCATGTCACACATGATCAGTCTGGAATCCATGTAAACTCACCCTTAGAACAAAGAGGATGACAGTTTACCAACAAAATTACACACCGCAAAAGACTACTCACCACCAAGCATAGGAGCACAATGCCTCTCCAAGGTACAAAATCTCAACTACCACTAGGAACTAGGGTTACATAACTCAACCAGACAACGTATCACCTTTCCACAAGGTTGCAAAGACTTTGGTCAGTGAACACAATCATGTAAGATCCTCATACCAACACATAAGATGGTAACATGTGCCCAATGATACCATGTCCCTCCAACACCATGTTGGGAATACCACATCCAACCGATCGCTAAACTCAATATGCAGTCTCAAGTCAACGATCAATGAGAAAAATTGATTGAGACAATCCTCTAGAAGAACCACGCTTAGGAAGAAAGAAACTACAAAGTATAAGGACTAAGAGGGAGTTTCTCTCAACCTCTGCACTAAATCAGCCCAAGACATGTTAGGGAACTCACAATTCCACCAACCATCAACATACTCATCTAAAAACACTAACTAAGCTAGTCGCATAACCACACTAGCCTACTCTCATAAGAGAGAAAAGGATATAGAGATGCGCCAAGGTCAACATCCAAAAAGGAGAATCTAGACTCATCAAAGAATTAAGTCACTCCCAAACAACAAGGCAACATCAACCTCAAACAAGGAACGCTCACAAACCACATTTCACCTCACAAGAGTGGGTTGGTGCAATAGGAAACACACAAACCCAAGCACAAACTCCAACAAGTACCTAGTAGATTATAAAGACTAGATAACTCTTCCATTACGAATAACATGAAGAGTTAAACTTCTCCAATGGCCATAAATATGATATGTCATGATTGAATTGGCCTCTACTCGATAAAGGGTACTTGGAACATTGACTAGCAACTCCAAAAGTGCGAACAAGATGCTTGTTGTTCCCCAAGAGAATTAGCACATTCTCGCATGAAGTTTCTCAACAAATTAGGCAAGAAAGTGAAATGAACCAGGCAAGTAAGTGCATGATCACCAATTTCTCACACGAATTTCAAATTAACAAAAAAATTGCCTTCACTCCAGAGGCCATAACTTTCACGTCCAAACTCGGATTGACTTCGTTCAAAAAGAGTTGGAAAGATATCAATGAGGAATATGACATGATGGAGCTTAGAGAGTCCTAAGATCTAAGGGTTTAGTCACCACTCAAGACAAAACAACATAGGCAAAGATCAACAATCTTGGTCACCAAGACAAGCGACAGACAAAACGTCCAAAACCATTCAAGAACACACATGCCCAAAACAACATAAGACATGGAAAGAAAGGTAGTTCACACACTAAAAACCATCGTTACTTATCTTTCATAATTTCATTACTTAAACATAATATAAGCACTAATGCATAATGAAACTTAAAGGTTTTCAAAGCAAGGGTTCAAGAGTCACCATAAAACAAGTGCATATCTTTCAATTTCTTTCAAGAATAACATTAGGTTTACTCATCTTTCAAACCATCCAATTACATTAACAACTTTAAATCTATCAAATACACACTAGCATGTTCTCCATGATATTATCCATTATATGTACTATCAAAGGTTTGAGATGAACGTGATAGAGTCACAACACACAACTGGGCAGCAATAAAACACATCTAGAATAGTCATCATGAAACATAATCAAAAAGCCCAAATAGAGAAATTATCAATTCTAGAAGTAAAAATCAAAAAGTGCACATTTCAACAATAAGTCAAACATGAGAACTGTCACAAAGAGAGCGATGGATAAAATTTGATGACTATTCCAAGAGAGGAAAATACTGAAAACCAATGCTAGCCCAACAACATGAGGAAAGTAACTCTAGCCAAATAAAATAAGGTATCAATCAAATCACATTACACGTGATGACTGAGGACAGTCGCACAAGAGGGATAAATCACCCCACAATGCTAAGGAATACATCATCCCAACAATGTTAGAGAGCACACTCATACACATCAAGCAATATACCATCAACAATGTCATGCATATGCAGACAACAATGAGTTCCTTAATTATTTTTCCATGCAATGCAACAATTAGATATCCATCAAATTAATACAATTTTCCATTAGCTTATGAAGCAATTAGATTGGGGACTTAAGTCATTAACCCAAGGGATCTAATACAAAACTTACTTAATTGCAATGATTCACAATAAAACTCATTTCTCAATGAAAGGAACCATTTCATTACTATAATGACATAACATAGAATCACAAATGAGATTCATTTATAACTTGCAATTACAAGAAAATAGGGAAACAATGAACCTAAATCCGCAAGTAGAAACAAAAGAGGCACTCAAAGCCAATTCATGGAGACCAATCAGTGGTTCCATCCAATAGGATCACACAAGTAACCAACCAAACAAGGCACATTGATTCCATCTACAAAACAAGGGAACACTCACTTCTTTCTCCTCACACTAATCTAGTTGCATCTATTGGACAAGAAAGCCCATCACAAGCAGATACCAAAGCAACAAAGATCACGAGCTCTCACCAAGACACTCACACTCACACACGAAGCACCAACCACAAGGGCAACATAAACATAGAGATCCCATTGTTTGAACATGGGCTCTAATACCGGATGTAATGCCCCGCCTGGATATCCTTGGAACAAGGATTCAGTTCAAGCCAAGATTTTATTTTTAAAGCGTGAATGCACAAGACAACATCATATAGGGATCACAAAGATCACAACAGAAGACTTCACCAACAACTTCGTGACCAACGAATCTCCAAATGCCACTACCAAATTGACATGCACAGCTCAAGAACAAAAACCAAAGATGACATCAGAGCATAAAATCTCTAAACTATCGAAACATGGAACCACAAGCCATCCTAAAGGGTACTCAAAAGTCCAAGTTGCATTCCTCGAAGAATAGTGGAGAGGCCCTTTATTTTTCGCCTGAGAGAATAACAACTAATAGTCTATGTAAGGAAGTACCTCTTCATGCGAGAAAGTACACCAAGCCACACAAGGAAACACCATCTCGTGCCAGGACAAGCTTGGACCAGTAACCCAAACACCTAAATTGGTGTGGAGTTTCTCACGGGGATTTGCCAAGTTGCACGAGGAAACCCAGCACACTGCATGAACAATTGTATTCTTGTGTGAGAAAGTACAATTTTACGCAAGGATCCAAAATAGAAAACTAGAAAATATAAAGGTAAAAGGATAGGGAATAAATTTCCTCCACAACAGGGAGTACCAGATCCACATAGATTGAGGAGCAAACACTCAAGTGCATAATCAAAAATATTCCATGAAACAAGAAAGAGGAACACCTATCCATCTAAATCATAGCAATAAAAGAACCTATTGAAAGCAACATCATAGGTTCCTCCCAACTATCAATAGCATCATAAGACCATCGTGGATGCTAGCCATCCCTCGCGCATAACATCCCAAGCCACTAATCAGATCATTGGTAATATCGTAATAGGGACATCACTACTTAAACATGCTAGCAATAAAGCATAAGATAATCCTACAAGTATATAACATCACCTATCACATGTTAAACATCAATAAGCAATAGATATACCAACAAAGCAATTCATGTCATCTAATAATATGCTAAACATCATAATATAGGAATGTGTCAAATAAACTAACATCATCTAAACATGATATCCAAGCATTCCAATGAAAGCATAAATCAAAAGAAAGCATACTCCAGAACCCAAAGTATCAAGTGAAAACATCCAGTAACGATCGCACTAGGATAAAAGATTGTCTCTGTACACCAGTCCCTAGCAGTGGTGTAGGTAGCTACACCTCCCAACCATGTGGCACCCATAGGTCCACACCTGTTGTGCTAATGGAGATAATGATCCAACCACAAACACATCGAAAACAACATCCACGGCTAACACACACGCTAGACAATATGATGGCTATAACCAAGAACCTAAGACAATGCAAGAAGTACAGGTCCTGATCAGACACTCAATAGGCTACTAAGTAGGGGCTAACATCATGGAGAGTTGCTTGGCATCGACAAGCCCAAGCTCAGATCGTGCAGATACAACATCCCTCAATGAAAATGCTCTCACACATACATTTTATTACCACTCACACATTTTATTTAGTTATCACTTATTTAAAAATTCCTAACCTCCGCCATACCTATGGCGTCATGATCGCCAAGCTGTGCGATAAAAGCCCCCTCCACATGCTACCCTACCCTACCCATGCTCATCCTACGATAAGTGCCAGTGGGCATGCATACTCCCACCCCAACCCCAACGATACTAACTTCTAAAAGTACCACGGAAGGTCGAGACCTGCAAGTCCTATGACAAATGTATATGCGCATACTTGTGTGTGGCGCACCACCATCATGAAGATCATAACACAAAGATAGGATGAGAACACAATGCAAAATAAAACACTCAACCAAAAGCAACTTGGAAGGATGGATTCTACATGAATCCAAAAATCAATAAAGCCATACATAATGAAATCCTTCAATTGGCCTCAAGCCAAGAGTATGGATTCTACACGAATCTCAATGATGCAACAAGACCAATCATCATGAACTCACTCAGCTAGCCTCAATCTGGGAGCATGGATTCTACACAAATCCTAGTGTCCAAAAACAAAAGCAAAGGTCTGAAAGAAATCATAACACCAAGTATAAAATTACTCAACCGAACACTAAGTCGAGAGTATAGGTGTGACACGCATCCCAATGCAACATAAAAGTGTAATAGTGGTCTGACTGATATCAAATGGATCATCTAGGTCGACGACCCACATTGTGCCAAGAAAAGTCAAGAAAATAGGGCGACATGCAAAATGAGGAAAATACCTCAAAATTTTGAAAAACTTCAAAATTAAAACCCATTTGACCTTTGGGTACAAAAACCCCAAAAATCCAAAAATAAACAAGTTCAGACACTGTATGTAAAAATAGCTAGCATAATAGTGCAAAACCCCAAACCCTCATCCCAAAAAATAGGAAAATGTTCATACCTGCCCATCCAGGTAGAACTAGCATATAGAAACAGAGGGGAACACTAGTTCTTAGCCTCCAAACAAATGGCTACCAAAAATAGAAGTAGAAACAGAGTAGAAACAATAAAACAGGAAAGCCCTACCTCACAGCCAAAAGGGAAAAACTAGAATCTAAACCATAAAATAAATAGCCCGCAGAAGTAGCTGAAAATTGCAGCAATCTAAGGTTTCCCTGAGTTGGATCCAACAAGCCTAATCTCACAACAATCCCACGCCCATAGCTCCCACAACAAACAAAACAATAAATCCTCATGAAGAGGATTTTGGGTTTTACTCTCCAACTTTCTAATTCAAAAGTGAGAAGTGAGGAATTAAATTCCTGTTTTGATATTCATTCACTTTTCAAGTGAATAATCAATTAGGGTAAATAATTAGCCATCCTAGTTAAACCATAAATCGACCCACATGAAAATAGGCTATTCCTAGTAAAAGGAAGTCATCTATGGAAAACCTGCCAGAAATTAAAATAAATCAATTAAAAGCTCAAAAAAAGAAAAAAAAACATAGAAATTTCCTTAACAACTTTCACGACAATGCGAACCTCTGAATGCACAAACATGCTTATCGGTCAAATTACATAATGCAAAACAATTCAGATTTAATAATCACTAAAAGGTTTAATTAAATAATTAAAATAAGGGTGCGTCGACCATACAGGGATGACATTGGTAAAATATTAATGGTTGAATCACTAGCTCCATGTGCCACTGCTAAGGATATAAATCCTGCACACTAAACAACATGATCAAGTGCAATTGCATATAATAACATAGCCAAAGAAATAAATGCATTAAATCACCTAATTTAACCATTTATTTAATTATATCAAAATAATCTATTTACATCATTCACGTTCGCATAAAGCATAACAACGCAGGAATGAAGTAAATAACCATAGCATTAAATCCATCACATAAAATAATTAGTGATATGTCCAAATATTGGATAACCAGATATCATCATAAAACACACCATCATCTCAAAACGGCATCATCATGCCCATATGATCAACTAAACAACATAGTAGTCTAACATTTATGATACTAAAATCAAAGTATGACATCTGACCTTTAGGTCATCTCAAAAGTAAAACATAACATGAGTAACAAATATCTCTCGGATCAAAATATAACAAGGTAAATATCCGCAACACATAACTAATGAATCCAACATGGATAATCCATTTCTAATTATTTAAGTATTTAATAATGGTAGTTAAACAACATGAAAAGGCACTTAAAATACATAAGTGAACACAGTTAGAAACATGACTAACCATTTCTACAGGAACCTAGTCCAGTGTAGCATGGTAATAGTACATAGTGCAATCTTTGCACACATCTTAGGGTAATCACAGAACAACTTCATGATACCACATTGATCCTGGTAACTACTGGCACAAACCTTAGTGAATCATAAATCACATCATAATCTCATAATTAGTCAAAGCATAAACAAATCAACTGATATGAAATGTAAATCCAATCACCTCAATGGTGTAGACCACTCATGGTCACAATCAAAATCCATCACAACAAAGGATCAACAAGGTTGCATCCATTAGGATGACTTACAGAAGTCAAATGGGAGAGGCACTATAGTGTTGGTCTTCATAGACAATTTTACAAACTCCTCTAAATAGGAACTAACATCTAGATCCTTTTTTTTCAAACTTTGTTTTCCTCTATGGAGTTTTACCCCATAGTCTTTAAGCACATATGTCTCTGTGACTAGTGCCACCATTCTATCCTAGGGAGAAATCATGCTTCTTCCTTTCGTCACCCTCTCTATCTAGATGAAGTTCCACCAAGTTAGGTTGCTCCCTTCAACTTGGAATTTTCCATCTTTACCCTCCACTTCTTTGGAATATCTTCACACTTAAAGAAACTAGTTAGGGCTTATATCCAATCTAATGCCACAACAACATTCATTTTTCCATTGAAATTTGGCAATCCCAACTTCCCCTCCATGGTTCTTTTTTTCATGGATTTGAGAGCAATCAAGAGAGGTCTCTATTCAGAAAGCACTTCACCTTCTTCCTTAAGGTCTTTAGCCTCAGTATTCTAGTCCTCATAATTAGATTGTGCCCCCTTTTGTTTATCTACTCTATCTTTAAGTTCTCTCAACCTCTTTGCAAGAGCAGCATTGGCTTCTCTTTGTTCTTTCATCAACTTTGCTAATTCAACATGTGTTACCCTTGTAGGGATTTCTTCATCTTCTTTAGTAAGAAGCATGGCTCTGATACCACTTGATGCAATGGAGGCTGGTGGGATTGATCAATGGATGATCAACTAGTCCAAAAACCCTCTTCATTGAAGTCCTCCAACCAAATGTCTTGGTAAGGTGATAAAAATGTACAAGTACCAACCGCAAGTACTTCAAGGATGGAATTAGGTTATCACAACCCTGCATCCAAACTAAGAAAACCCTAATCACTAAGGAATCCCATAAGAAGACAACTTATCACAAGTTACCCACCAAGCACAAATTGACACAATTTGGTAAAACAAACCTAAACTTCATGAAATGACTAGGGGAGACCAATACTCATGGAAAAGGTCTATTTAGGTCAATATTGGAATGATCCAATGGTTAAAAGCCAACTATGCAACTGTTGGCATGTGGTTGATTTGTTAAATCACTCAAAAGGCTAATAGCCCTTTTTGATGAAAATCAAACTTAGAAGGAAATATCTCCACACAACCCAAGGAACAAATTATTATTTTGGACAACCTTTTGGGACTTACAAAACATAATAGGGAACCAAGGTTTGATGACACAAAAAATGGGCTATTATTCACTTTCTTGCTTGGGCAACTAGGGCAATTAAGCCTCCCTTTACAAAGAAAAGACATGTTCTAGAACTCCATCCTGCAATCCAATGATGGGAACATGTGAGGGAAATCCTAGGCAAGTTACAAACTTGATTTCAAGCCTTGATGCCAAGTCTGGTTGAAGTTGTGGGAGATGTTGCATCCTTTTCCTAGCATACACATGGGTCTTGAATGCCTAGGGCATCAAATTTTTAATAGGTCCCTACAAGTACATTCCTAAAACCACTTGCATCTTATAGTAAATTGAAAATGATAGGATTTCACCAATGCCCATTAGATTTCCATGGTAAAATCCTTCTCTATGCTTGAAAATCCTTCAAAACCCCATCTTAGCAAGAATTTTGGGCCTACTTGTGTAAAAATGACAATAACTTGAGTTAGGAGATAGATGGAGGCTTCAAACCAGATGCATTGGAAATCTACTACATCCTTCTATCCAAAATTTAAGTTTGAACACCAAATAATTCTGTACAATGTAGGACAACAGACATAATTACAGTAAAACAAGGTATTTTATTGATTTAAAGTTGAAGTACATTCTCTCTGCCTATCACCTTCCTGAAGGGCTTATTATAGGTCTTCCAATGGTTATAACAACATTTCAAACTTTTTATGGCTATTGGGTAAGTTTTTGCATCATTTTGGAAAAAAGTTGCTAAAGTTGCTTGACAACTTTTTAGCAATTTGTGCAATTTTTGCAAACTTGCAACTAGAAATAATAAAATTTAGTCCAAATGACACAAATGGGACCTAAACATGATAAAACAAGAAATAAATCAAAATCCTAAGATTCTAGGCCCTTTGACCATGTTTGACCAAAGTTGACCAGGGGCTTATAACATTGCCAATCTTGGAACTAGGTCTTACAATTTGGTCTAGATGCCTCTTTCATTAATCTAACCTAATCTAGGTGTTCTTTGGACCTTGGTGATTCATCATTCATTGTGGGTGCTCCTACACTAGAAATATAATGATGAAATATGCTTCATGGTGGAAATAAATAGCACTTGTGTGTAAGTTGTGGTACCAAGGGTTAAGTTCATTGAACCCATGGGATAAGAGATGAGCACTGAGCTCATAGAAGGGTATGTGCAAATCATACTCCAATCAGAGAAGGACACAGAGTGCCCTGGATGGGGAACTTATGAAGAGAAAATGAGAATAGTTCATTCTAAACTACATAGAAAAGAGAGTAAGAAGAAAGTGGAGAAAGTTATTGATTCCATCCTTAAGGGATCAAGAATGACTCGAGAGGAATTCAATGAGATGAAAGGCATAGCACTTGAAATGAAAGCTAGTGGGCAGTCTAAAGTGATAGCAACAAATCCTATTGTTATTGTAGGACATTTAGAAGGTGTGAAAATAGCACAACCATGTGTGTAAGCCCCTATTGCACCATATGCAACAGTTGCACAAGTCCAACCTGTGAGGACAAGGAGTGATCAGCCAAGGAGGTAGTCAAAGGTGGAAGCACCTATTGCGCACAGAAAGTCATAAAGATTGGTGAATGTAAAGAAAGAACCAACACCATGATCCAAGAAAAGGGTCAAGTAGACCACTAATGAACCAATCAAGAGAAGCAAATCAATGCAAGTCAATGAATCTGAGAGTTCTGAAGAAGAAGTTGAGGATAGACTAGTTGAACAAGATGTGTAGGAAAGAAAAACATCAACAGGAAAGAGAGCATGGAAGCCAAAGGTAGAGAACCTTAACATGCAAATAATAAATGATGATAATTTTGTTCAATTGAATAATTATTATAGCTTGTATAGTAATATGGATAGAAGACAATTGGAAAATGTCATTGTAAGGAACATGATTATGAGATTCAAGGAGTTTGATAATATTTAGAATAAGATACTTGAAGACCTATATAAAAGGCTAATAAATAAAAAGAATAGAGAGTTAAAAGAAGATCTAAATTTAATGATAGTAATGATAAATAAACTATTTTAGGTTGACTCCAGAGAGGACTTAGACAAAATTCTTCTGATGGGAGCAACTATGAGGATGTCAGGAAAGAAATAGAGGAGGCTATTGTAAATTACATGACTACAGTGCTAATGGTGAGTGCGCAATCCAAACCTGAGAGCCCAATTTATGTGGAAGCAAATACACTTTCAATTGATGAGGGAGAAGCAAAAGAGACACAACAGGAACCCTCATCATAGCATATTCTTATAGGTGTTAAAGTTGTACAACTGGACAGTACACACATAGCTGTAGATGCAAAGGAGAACCCTTTTGCAAGGTATGGAACAAATATTGTTGGCAATATCAACAATATTGTAGCTTACACCAGCTCAGATGATGATGAAGAAGAAGAGAAGAAGAAACAAGCTAAGGAAAAGAGGAGAGAAGAAGAGAAGAAGAAATAAACAATGAGGAAAGCAGAGGTGAAGAGAATAGAGGAAGGAAAGTCAAGGATAGAGCAAGAGGAGAAAAAGAAGGAAGAAGAAGAAAATAAAAAGAAAGAAGAGAAAGAAAAGAAAGCTAAAGAAGATGCAAGGAAAGAAATTGAGAGATTGGAAGAAGAAAATAAGAAAGTTGAGGAAGAGAAGAATAGTGTAAAACTGAAAGCAGATACACCTATTCTTACAGTAACTCCAATAGTAGTAGCAAAAATAGTAGCAGTGGTAGTACCATTAGATGATGATGATGATCAAAAGGGATTAATGAGCTCATGGAGCAAACTGTTTGAGAAGAGCAAATTTGTAAAGTCTTTGGAAAAGACTCTACTCTTAGTGAAGTCTAAGATAAAATGTAGAAGATAGTTAAAAAAACTATAACCAATCTAGACTTATAGGTAAAGGCTAAAGAGTTAGTGGAGATCTTTGATTAAGATTTCACAACTTTAGTAGAAGTAGCTTCAATGCAGGCATAGGTGAAGCATGATGCATCACTCTTTGATACAGTTTGCACTAATGTGAGAAATGACCTAAAAGAACTTGATGAAAGCATCAAGGAACTGGGGAAACACATTAATGAAGGAAAGAGGTTGTATGTACAATGCACCCTATCATACAAGTATCTAACTAACTTTGAGAGTCAAATAAAGGGTAAGATGAGTGATCTTGAAACACTCACTATAATATTACAACTCCTAGATACCGGCATTGAAGATTGTGGAATAGAAGTGGAGAAGATCCACAATGTAATCAGAGGCTTGGAATCTAACAAGGAGATGGCAGTAAGAGATTATCTAGTCTTATAGAAATTTTTTTACCAAAGATAAGTATTTTGAAAAGGCAACCAGAGGAAAGTCTTGCAGCAAAGACTTCCTATGACAAGTTTGCATATACTGAATTGAGCACATTTAAAGTGGCATCTTATGTACTATGCGCCCTAATCAGTATTTCTGATATAGTTAAGGAGAATTGGAAGAAGGAAGTGGACAGGCTAAAACTTGTTTATGTAGATTTTTTTCCAAGATAACAAGTTGATCAGCAATAAGCCACCCAATTTTTGGATACAATTTTTGATATCTTTGTCATTGATGTCAAAGGGGGCATAATATGTAAAGGAAAATCGTATGTATGTTTCAATGAAATTGTGTATTTTATATGTAAGGTGGAGTACACTTATGTACTTATGTATCAATATAAAGGAGAGATAAGGAATATAATGATCCATCAAAACATGAATAAAATTGTTATGTTTTGAAGGCAATTTTATATACTTACTTTTATTTGTTTTTGTTATGTATGACATCACTTTGGGACTTAACCAATTTTCTCAAATGTTGCCATCAATGCCAAAGGGGGAGATTGTTGGCCATATGATCAGATAGATGTCTTGAGAGTTTTCATTTATGGCAATATGTATTCAACATTTTATTTATGCATTTAGAGATAGAAAATTTTCTAAGTGTTAGACAGTTTGCAACAGCACAGAGACATATACGATGTGTATGGACCACTCATTGAGAGTTAGCTTTTGTGCAGTTAGGGAAAGCTCTATGATTGTTCCATGATGACATGTACCAGTGTGCAGGTATGTACAAACAATACAACATGAGTTATAGGTGAAATACCAATATGAGTATTTAACAAAGCATAACAAAGCATAGCAAAGAAATGGATTGTACGACTTGAGGAATTATTTTGGTAACAAAATTATTACTAAGTTATGAAGAGCCAACTTTGTGGATGTTATTCCATATGTTATTTTATATTATGTCAGGTCTGTGAAGACATTAAAGCTAATTGAGAAGAGATTTATTTATTTTCCAAGTATAAGTAAAGATCTTATCTTGCATAGTTAAGAGTGAACAAGTGTGTGACATATGTGTGATCTATGTGATATTTATGATTGATGTGAAGTGGATGAGATGATATGCAAACTATATCAGATGTATGATCAAAGAAAGTGAAAATCAAAGTAGATAGAAATTATTGTATATATATCTATTATTATGAAGTCAATTGTATAATTGCATGTTAGGGTAGTGGACTCTTCTTACATACATTGTGTTTTTGCTACCAACTCCTAATAGGGTTGAAGCAACTCCTAATAGATTTGAGACTTCTAACAAGGACTTGAGACACTATATGTACTTCATAAACTCCTAACAGAGTCAATGTCCTTTACAAGATCCTTTTTCTAGTGAATCATCTTGTGGGTATCATCTCCACTAGGGTTTTCCCTTGGCCAGGGTTTCCCTAGTTAACAAATAATGGTGTTATAAGTTCCCTATGTGTATGGTTATATTTATTGTTCACCATTGTTGGTTTACTTTCATATGCAAGTTATAAAGTAATTAACAATATTTAGTTGTGGGAAAAATTTTGTAGAATACTGATTCACCCCCCTCCCCCCAGTATTATCTATTTCTAACACAATATTGATGAAAACTTTTGAGTTTCACTCAATTGATCTTTCATTAATTATCAAATTGTTACATAGATATGCCCTTCATCTTCTAGACATTAAAAAATTATGTTTATGAGAAGGTGCAGGGAGGGAGGGAGAGAGAGAGAGTGAGAGAGAACAAAAATAGGGGAATGCAACACTTGTCATTCTTTATAGGGTAAAGATTAGTCTAGGGAAGCTGCAACGATTTGGCTTCCACCATCGGTTGGCTTGGAACTTTCTTGGCTCAACTTATGTGCCTTCATTTCTCAAATGATGATTGCAAGATCATCAATGTTAGAGATTGACATTTTGTCTGATCGAACCATCCATAAGTCATGATCCATCATTAGTCCTTCTATAGTGTCAACCCAAGTTTGCAATTTTTTTGACACCTTCATCAGCATTCCATCTATGGAAGTTTAAGTGTGGGTATTGAAAGTCTATAATTTATCAAAGCACACCAATCTATCAATAAAGTCCTAGTAGGCGGTATTCATGTGTCTGACATCAACTACTTCCTC